>SMDT01001153.1:0-109244 GCA_005392925.1 Aquilaria sinensis | reverse complement strand
AAGCGTGAAAATTGCCAAAGACACGCCAGCACCCAAAGACTGCCTTCGGAGTCGATAACCTCGACGGATTACCTTTTACCTCTTTGCAGTATGGGACATAGACCTCACCGGGCCACCCCCGATAGCACCCGAAGGAGTGAAGTTCTATGTAGCAGCAGTGGACTGCTTCACTAGGTGGAACGAGGCAGAACCCCTAACAACCACCTCGGCAAAAGATATACAAAAATTCATCTGAAAGCACGTGATATGCAGATTTGGCATACCAACGGTGATAGCAGTCGACAATGGTCCCTAGTCTATGAACAAGGGATTCCAAGAATTCATCACCAACGTCGGAAACGCACTCCACCCCACTAGCCCAGCCCCAGAGCAACAGACAAAGTTGAGGTAACCAACAGAACTATAAAGAGGGACTATTAAAAAGGGTTGGGAAAAGCAAAGGGAAAGTGGCCAGGAGAACTTCCGGATGAACTAAGGAGATACTAGACAACTCCCCGAGGGCCCACGAGGGAGACACCTCTCCGGTACAAAGGCCATTATCCATTCGAAGCAGTACGACCAGCAGCTAGAATACAAGTGTTCGACGAAAGAGGAAATGACCTCGGGTTGAGAACTAAGCTCAACCTAGTTGACGAACATAGAAAAATGGCCAAGCTATGAAGAAAGACCTTCCAGCAGAAGTAGCCAGGAGAGCAAACCTGCATGACAGGCCAAAAGGAATAAGGAAAGGAGACCTCGTTCTCTGAAAGGCCGAGTCGGAACCCTGAAAAATGACCTATGGGGCAACTCCGCCAAATGGGAAAAGGCCTTACATTTGGTCCTAGAAGAGGTCCGAAAGGGAGTATTCAAGCTTGCTGGCACCAAATGAGGAAAACTGAAAAACGCACAGCACTCGAAGGCCTTAAAGAAATTCTATACTTAGAATTACAGATGAGAAATTGTACAAGTGAGAATTTTCTCTAAGTACAGAAGTTTTCCCCTATCTGAAAATACTCGCTGAGAAAAGGTGAAGTCCATCGACTCCCGAAAGTCTTGTTCTCCTCATTGATAGGGTTATGCGCCCGAAAAAGGTGAAGTCCATCGACTCCCGAAAGTCTTGTTCTCCTCATTGATAGGGTTATGTGCCCAAAAAAGGTGAAGTGCATCGACTCCCGAAAGTCTTGTTTTCCTTCTGAAGATTGATTGGTTTGTATGCCCAAAAAAGGTGAAGTCTACCGAATACGGTCGACAGGCTAAAATTTGCCTAATGGAACTTCACCAACAACGAATGTTTACCCAAAGATTGGCTGAAGAAATGAGCAAAACATGCCTTTCTGAAGTCCCTTGACCAAAAGTGGTCGGGACAATTAGGAAACAAAAATTGCTCGAAAGACTTAACTAAATCATGAAGGAAAATTTATTGAAGAATGTCTTAAGTACAAGAAAAAGGTTACAAGAATAAAAATACAAAGAAAAAGATGAAGGCAAAGGCCCTAGAATATGTAAGGGTCCTCGGCATCATGGGAAGCTCTGGCTCCTGTGTCTTTAGCCGCCGCCTTTGGTGCATAATGAGGGCAAATGCCAAATTAAGGAACTCAAGTTTAGACCAAGTCCACCGAGGCCCCTCGGAAATATCCAGGGCAGCCAAAAAGGAAGGGTCGAGGTCTGGATATCTCTTCAGAAATTGGTGACGAGCTAGGCAGACCCCGTCCTGAAAGGCAACCTTAGTCGCCTGAACGGCCTTGTCTTTCTCGACGTCCAGATCATCCGCCTCATTCTGAAGATCCGAAACCTCCTTCCGAAGGTCTTCGACCTCCTTCTCCAGCTCGTCTATCTTCTTCTTCTTCTTTGAATCCTTCTCTAGCGAGTCGACCTTGGCTTGGTGTTCAGCATTCTCAGCCATCCTCTTCGCCAAAAGGGAAGATTCCCCTTCTTTTTCCTTTTGAAGGATCTTATTGGCCGACGTCAAGCTCACTGCTTTGTCACCAAGGTCGGACATCTTCTTGGAAAAATCCTTCAAGAGCTCCTCTTGGCCCTTCAAGAATTCCTCCTAAAGATTGGCAACCCTCTCCTTGGCTATGCGGCTTAACTCGGTGTTCGTCACAACCGAGTTAGCAGAAAAAACCTTGGCCTTCTCAAGTTTACCTTCGGCCCAAGCTCGGACCGAAGACTGCTTTGCTGCCCAAGCTCGAAGGTATCCACTATACCCCAGGAGCTGCAAAAAAGAAGGTACTTAGTGAAATTTACACAAAGAAAGCCAAAACACTTATACAAAAAAGTGGGAGGAAAAATGAAGAAGCCTGAGGAATTACCTGAGCAGCATGCTTGGAAACTCTAGCGGCAAGGGAGTCCTAGGAAGTGCACTCTTTAGCAACTGCCTTGAAGGAGGCCTGAGTGAGCACCCCCCTCACCATCTGGGGAGCCATTTCCTGGCAGTTCTCGGAGAATAGGTTCATGTCCTCCGTGAAACACCAGAACGGCTCCCTTGGGACCTTGTCCTTTGGGACGTGGGAATCCCGAAGAGCCCGCCTACGGGCATGTTCCACCATCCAAGCTGAGGGTGCTAGATCCTCTGAAGAAGTTGAAAACATAAATCAAACAAAGCCCCTTAACTGTACAGAGTTATGACGATATAAGTACCAAAAAGAGGGGCAGGAGACAAACCTGGCGCGACCTTAGCACAGTCATCATCAGAGTCCCGGGCTTTAGTCCCGGGCTTTATCCATGTCGATAGGAACATGTTTGCCTTTATCCTTTTGGCATTTTTCTAGCTCCTCAGCAGAGGGACTCCCCGCCAAAGAGCCTACAAGATCTGCCGACATGGCGGGACTCAAAGAAGCAGGAAAGGCAATCACCCTGGCAGGAACCTTGGCCGTAGTTTCAGGCTCGGCGAGAGTCACAACCTTGGTGGAAGTTGCAATGACATCGCCAACCTTAGTGGAAGTAGCAATGATGTCACCAGCCTCAGTAGAAGTTGTAATGACACCAACTCCTGCCACATCCTCCGGGGGTTGAAGAAGGATGTCCTTCTTCACCTTCTTGGCCGAAGACGGTCCGCTCCTAGTAGTCTTGCGCCTCTTGGAGATGCCTTTCTTCGTTTGCTCTCCCTTCTCGGCCTGACCAAGGAAGAGAGACTTATAGTAGGCAGCAGACTCATCACCCATCTCTAAAAAAGAGGGAAAACATCAGTGTAAGTCCAGATAGGCACTTATGCTGAAAACTTTGAGAGAAAACTTACTTTAAAAAAAGGCCTCATAAGTAAGTGAGCTCCAAAGGAGCTTCACCAGCCAAGAGTCCTTCCCCTCGGTAGTAGGAGCTGGCATGCCAAGATCCGTCTTGTGCTCTGTAACCACCCCCAACTCCCGAAGAACCTCCTCGGTCATGAGTTTCCACATGATCGGGAAAGGTAGAAGGAACATGGAGGGACCTCGGCATCCTAATCGGCGACAGCACGGATACGTCTGTCGAAGTCCGCAAACTTCACCGCCAACTCAAGAGTTAGCAACTTCTTGGGATCAACGACATCCGTCTCCAGCTTTCCCCAAGCCCACTTAGTCGGAACATGCGACCAGGCCTTTGCCACCTTTAGGAATAAGAACTTCCTTTGCCACCCTCGCCAACTATCCTTGGTAGCGAAGGTGAACATGAATTTTTTGCTCCCAAATCCCTGAGGAAGCATGAAATAAAAGCCACCCTTCGGAACCAGATAGAGCTTATAATACTACATGAACAGGATAAAATGGGGTTCTACCCCGAAGACCCCGCACATGCAGAAAAAGGCATTGAAATAGTAGTATGAGTTAGGAGGAAGTTGATTCACGGCTATGCCATGAAATTGGCAAAAGTCACAAATCATCTTCACTGGAGGATACCGAAGTCTGGCCTTCAGTTGGACTCGGAAAACAGTAACCTCATCGTCCCGGTTCATAAAGCTAAAGTGACCGAGGTGGGGTAATCTTGTGGTGGCGTACGAAAGGAGGAAAAATTTAGTTGTCCACCTCTCTAATTTCTTAGAAGTGGAGCAACAAGGGTGAGACATAAGAGATTGCCAGCTCTTGGGAATAGCCGAAGACATGGTGGGCCAAAAAAGAGACTTCGAAAAAGAAGAAAAACAACTTCAGAAGCAAAAAGAAAAAGCAGAAACCGAAGGAAGAACCCACCGAAGGCCTTGCCGAAATCAAGATTTCTGAATGCCGTCGTGCAAGATGCCGGAAATCGCTCTGCCGCCAATACCACCACAAAAAGGCACGGAAGCAAACGAGAGCAAAATGAAACGCAAAAGAAAACAAATGAAGAGTGTGACAGGAGGAGACTTATATAGATCGAGGAAGGGCAACCAAAAGGACGTCATAACTGCTGTGCGAAGGTGAAACGTCGCCATAATTGCCCCTCAGGCGCAAAAAGGCATGCCATCCCAACCAGCATCAGCCACGTGACATCCGTCACAAGAAACTAGGACACGTTTTCTAACATCCTGAAAAAGCGGGCACGCTGCTCCAAAATGACATGCCTAGTTCCAAAGACGTGACGGTCCATTAGCCCATGGAAGAAAAAGTAAAGAGGTTGGGTATCTCGAGAACACAAAAAGGAAAATAGGTAGCACCTGCCCGAACAAAGCTTACCTCATACGTGGTAAATCACCTCCCCTGCGAACGTCACACTACGAGTCCCAAAAAGCGCCCCTGAAAGGACCACTAGCCGAAGTCTCCACTCCGGCTTTCCGAGGGGGGGCATGTGATAGCCGAAGTGCTATCGCCCCGAACACCTTAGGACCCTTGAAAAAAGGGAGCCAAACACCTGAGGCACACAACCTCGGTAGCCCGCCAATACTAATCTCGGGAAACTACCGTAGCTCCTCCATCGAGAGGGCGACCAAACTACCTTCGAGGAGGACCGCCAGCAACCTCCTACAGGTGAAAGCCCTCTGAAGAGACCAACTTCGGCGCCCGTAAATACGCCGAAGTACCATTACGACTCAGGGAAGAGGCCCCTCACCCCGAAGAAAGACGTTAACCCAGGGGACCTCGGAAGTACGGTGAGAGCCATCAAGGAGGCTCTGACACACCGTACTCTTATGGCCCCTGACACGCCGTCCCCAGACACGCTCTGACACTCCGTCACAATCTACGTTCTACAGGGCTACGCTGCTGCCTGAGGAGCCTGCAGGCGGCTAAGGGCCCCCACGCCCAGAAATACGGATGGCATCCATTCATACACGTGTTGCCATCCGAACGGCTCACCCCTCCTATATTTACCAGGAGAATGGTCCGAGCCTGGGGGGGCTTTCTCTCTCTCTCTCTCTCTCTCCTCTCTCTGCCAAAAATACTTTGAGGTAAAGGGGCTTCTCTCTCCTCTCTTCTCGGCCCTAAAAAGAGAACATGGCCATGATAGGCAAGAATCTCTTAAGCTTACTACTCTTTCTCCATCTCTGCTAAGCACTGACTTGGGCGTCAGAGGCTCCTCCCCGAAAAAAGACTCTGGGGACCTCCTAACCCCTGTTTTCTGAGTGTTTCAGGTAGGCCCTCCTACCAGAAGCCAAAGACGCTGCCGGCCGTCCCAGGTGATGCACACAGAGCACCCTCTATCTGGGTTCATCTGCACCTCTGGAAGTCCCTGCTGCAGTCTCCATGGCACACAGTGGAGATCCTGATGGCGCCCAGCGCCATCACCTTCCTTGGCTCATAGGTGATATCATACTCACCGAGCTCGATGCACCACTTTGAAAGCGTACCCGAGTGGTCTACCTTCTTTATGATATCCCGAAGAGGCAGGTTACTTTGGGCGACAATAGGGTGCCCTTAGAAATAGGGTCGTAACCTTCTGCTTGCTAGTACCAGGGCATAAATAGCTTTTTGTAGCAAGGGGCACCTGAATTTTGTACCATGCAGAGACTTGCTCACATAATATATTGGCCATTGCTTTGCCCCATCTTCCTCTACAAGGACCGAGCTTACCACCTTTTCGATGACTACAAGGTAGAGTATGGGGGGTTCTCCTTCCTGTGGCTACCGGAGTATCGGCAGACAGGTTAGGTAAAGTTTAAGCTCTTCCCAGGACTTTTGGCAGTCTTCATTCCAAGGGTGCTCCTCGGTCCCAAGGTCATCTCCTTTTTTTACTGCTTTAGTAAGGACTTTGAAGAACGGTCGACAATGATCGCCATATCTGGAGATGAATCTGCTAAGGGATGTGATTCTCCCCGTGAGTCACATCCTTGGTCATTGTGGGAGTTCAGAATCCCATAGGGCCTTGACCTTTTCTGGATTGCCGTGAATCCCTCTTTCCGACAGCATGAATCCGAGGAACTTACCCGCTTTCACCCTGAGCACGCATTTTTCAGGGTTGAGATGAATTCCGAATGTCCTCAGTTGGTGGAATGTCTCCTCTAAGTCTATGATATGACTCCTAGGTAGTTTGCTCTTAACTATCATATCATCGACGTAGACTTCCATGTTTCTCCCGATTTGGGAGCTGAAGAACCTATTCATCAACCTTTGGTATGTGGCTCTTGCATTCTTAAGCCCGAAAGGCATTCTAATGTAGCAGTATGTATCGACTTCGATGATAAAGGCAGTTTTTTCCTCGTTTCAGGGTCCATCCTGATTTGATGATACCCGCTGGAGGCGTTGAGGAAGCGAAGGAAACCATACTCGATGGTAGAGTCAACTAACTGGTCTATTGGCAGCAGAGGATATAAATCCATAGGGAAAGCATCGTTCACCTTTTAAAGGTCAATGCACATTCGCAGTTTGTCACTCCCTTCTTTCGTGGCAGTAACCATGTTACTAAGCCATTTAGGATATTTGACGTCCCTTATTACGTTCGCTTCCATCAACCGTTGGAATTTGGATTTAACGAAGTTTTTTTTGTATGTCGAAAGGCTTCTTTTTTTTTTGGGAACAGGCTTCGCGTTAGGGCGTATCTTAAGATTGTGCTGAATTATATGAAGGACTACCCCAGGCATGTCTTTCGGCGAGTAGGCAAATAGATCTTTGTTCATTAAAAGGAAAGATACAAGCTTTTGCTTGTCACCTTCGGCCAAATGTTTCCCCATACGGGTACTTCGGCCCGGGACAAGCTCTACATCCTCAATTTTAATTTTTTCTGAGTTACTTTTGTCCCCTTCTGTAGGCTCTTCATCCGGTTGCCTTTTTTTCCTGAGGTCTATGTGTTTACTTTCACTGGGGTCTGCCTCACCCATACGAAGACCTTCCGGACTTCATCTTGATCGATAAATATTTCTGCGTCCCCATCCTTCATCCTGAATGTGACCCTTAGGTACTTCACATCTGGTCGGATGTGAAGGTTCCTTTGAGTTTGCCTTATGAGGATGGCATTATATGAAGAGGGGATATCGATGACAATGAACCTGGTCATGGAGGAGGTGAAGATCTCTTGATTGTTCTGAACAGAAGTTCCCCTTATCATCAGAGGTAAGTTAATCCACCTGAGGACAGGGAGTTCGAAAGGACCTACCCCGAAGGTAGGGGATGCAACAGGTTTGAGGTCATTTTTTGTAATGCCCAAGATGGTAGCAGATGGGAGAATAGGACATCGGCGTTCGAACTGTCGTTGATGACCTCCCTTTTTACGTCCCAACTCCCAATCCTTGCCATGATAAGGAGTGGATCATCATGTGAGAATACTATTGTGGACCCATTTTTCCGAACAAGCTTGTTCGATGGGTTACCGAATTCCATCGCCGAGATCTCCCTGGCTTTCCTCTTCCTTTCTGCCAAAGGAAGTCCCGTGGTGATCGTCTGGATTACTCCAGCTGGAGGTGGAGGATTCTTCTTGGGACTTCAGTTCCGACATCGGTTGGAATCGTAGTCCTCATCTTCCTTTCTTTCCTCCACCATCCCTCCCTTAGCCGAGGGCATTCGTAGGTACCGGTGGAGTTGGCCCTGCTTTATCAGGGACTCGATGTACTTCCTGAGTTGGAAACAATCCTCAGTGTCATGACCGTGATCCCGATGGAATTGACAAAATTTCTTCATATTTTTCTTGTTTTTTAAGGTCATGCCCTTCGGACATTGAATTTGGCTCCCTTGCCTCTCCATAGCCATTAGGATGTTCGTTCTCATGGTGTTCAAAAGAGTGAACATCATTGGCTTCTTCCCCCGTTGGTTCTGAGGTCTCCCTCCGCCTTCGGTTGGATACCGAGGTTGGCTACTTTATCCTTCGGGATGAGCGTGGTCAGAATTTGGACCTCCCATCCTTAGTTCTTCAGTAGTCGTTTGGTGTTCGGCCCTTCGGTAGAACTCACCAAGGGTGTTTGGAGGGTCCTTTGAGAAATTGTAAAAGAGTTGTGAGTCTCGCCGAAGTCCTTGTATCATGGCGAAGATTCGTATTTCGGGATGAAATTCCAGCACGCTCAGGGCCGCTCAGTTAAACCTTTTGATATAGTCACGAATGGTTTCTCCATTCTTCTATGCTAGGTCGAACATCTGGACAGGCATCTTTGCCATCGGCCTCCTCACAATGAACTATTGAGTGAAGGTGGTGGACAACTCCTGGAAACCCATTATGGTTTCGGGGGCCAGGGAGTTGTACTAGGCAGTCACCGGCCTTGAAAGGGTGACCTCAAAGCATTTGCAGAGGGTGGCATCGTCAGCACCGTGTAGCACCACGCTGCATCTGTACTTTATGAGGTGGGCTTGGGGGTCACTATGCCCATCATAGGTTTCCAAGCAAGGCACCTAAAAATTGCTTGGCATTGGTGCTTCCATTACAGTCCGGACGAAGGGTGACTCTTTTCCGGTGAAGATCTCAGATAACCTTGACCAGACAGGCTTTTGGGCGATCTGCGTCTCTACTTATTCCAACCTCTCTATGATCTTTTCTATGAGGATGGTGGCATTGGGCTCTTTTCGTTGCCTGGAGGCCTCAGGCAACGGAGAACGATGCCTCCTTTTCAGTGAGTAACTTCAGCGGCGAGGGGATTGTGATCTTTCTTCCGGTGATGAACTTCACCAGTGGAAAGTTTTGGCTCCTTTTGACCCCGTTTCTCCAGTATGTCGGCCTCTGGGGGGTATGCCCTCCGTTGAGGACTCGTCATGAAAGTCGTCACTCCTTTAACTTTGGTGAGTGGACTTTGGGCTTTTCTCCTGATGGGGAGTTAGTGAAGAGGCCCTTCAGCCCAAAGGTGGTTGTGACCACCTTTGGTCCAACTGTTGCATCATTTTAGCGACAACAAAATGCTGAAAATCACGTAGGAAGCTCATCGTGATCGTTAGAGGATGTTCATCCTCAGGCAAGGAAGTCTCTGCAACGGGTTGTTTGGTCGCCAGATCATTCTTTGGCGCGGATGGGGACTTCAGGAGCCCCTTATCCTTAGAACACCGAGTCCCAACGATGGCTACCTGAGGGTGGTTTCCCACAAACGGCGCCAAATGATGCCCGTCGGCATCTTTGTTGTTTGACATAGTGGCCTAAAGTAGGGACTTGCAATGTGAAGGGTATTTGAAGGAGAGACTTGCAACGTGAGAGTGCCTGAAATGCTCAAAAGAACAGGGCTTAGGAGGTCCCCGGAGTGTTTTTTTGGGGGTGGAGCCTCCAACGCCTAAGTCAGTGTTTGGCAAGTAAAGAGTAATGAATGGAGAGTAAAGAGTAGAGTTCTCTTAAGAGTTCAGTCTGTGTCCTTACCAAGGTCGTTTCCTAAATATTTGTAAGAGGGCATTAGGAGAAGTCTGTTTGACATACCCCGCTTAGATCATGACACATGCTCTGTTGGATACGGTTTGTACCTTTAAGGATGGGGACCTTCAGTTGGCCATAGGCCATTCTGGCCAGAAGTCAGGGCCGTGGGAGGTCTATGTGTCAGGGGCCTGTGTGAGGGCTCTATGTCAGAGGTTCCTTAACTATTTTTTTCGTATTCACAAGGCCCCTTCGGTGAAAGAGACCTCTTTGGGATAGGAGGGCTTCTTGCCAAGGTTGCTCCAGTTATTCACAAGTCCCCTTGGCGCAAAGGATCTTCTTTGGAGTATGTTTTCCGCTGCCGAGGATGGTAAGTCTACTTCTCCTAAAACTGGTCAGGTCATCCTACCGAGGGTGGTAGTTTCCCACATTCCCAAGGTCAGTACTGTTATTCCCCGATGGTGATGCTTGTCTTTTCCGAGGGTGGTGCTCGTCCTTTTCAAAGGTGGCACTTCATCAAAGCTTTGGGGTTTGAAGGGCAATAGCCCTTTGGCTATCACAAGATATAGCAACCAAATGCAGCAGCCATTGACAACAAACAAACACATGAAATGTGGCAGCAACAATAACCATAGATTAGTGCATAAAACACATAATAAACATAACCAAATCACTATGGAAGCCCTCCTCAAGCTAATTCTTGGTCTTAGGAGGATTTTAACACTAATTAGTACTAACTTTGGGCTCTAAAAACCCTCATTTAACTATCATATTTGTGCACTTCACACTGGGTATCAAAACCTTCAATAAGTGCACTCCCCTCACTAAGCTTGGTTCATTAAGCATGGCTCTGTTCCAAGCTTAGCCCTAGCTCCATGGACACTTGAATATTACAGTAAACAATCCATGAGAGTAAGGAAACCCTTACCAAAGTGGGTAGGCAAAAAATCAAGCTTGATCCTTGAAGTATCCAAGCAATAGCTCTAGTTTGCTTCCAATTGCTTCCTTTTGCTTTCAATTTCAATCAATTGAAAGTTTGAAGGTCTAGTGACTATGGAGGAAGTGTGCCTGTATTCTTTGGCTAGAGCAAGATGAAAATGAGAGAGGGATAACTGTTTTGGCCACTTAAATGGCCTTAAATGATCTTAAGGGCACAAAACACACTTAACAAGCTTAACCTTGCTTTATGTAATTTTCCTTCTCACTAATTATGGTTTCTTTGTCTTAAAATCATCGGTACACATGTGCCCACCATTTTTTCCTAATTATCAAGTCTTGGCTATGTTAGTGTTGTGACCAATAGCCAATCATGAGATGATTGTATTTTTGCACATTAACTCATGATATTTTATTAAGGCATTAATATAGCAATTATGTTCGTTGTTTTGTTTCTGCGTAACGTAATAAACATAATTGTAACCTTAGAATAATGATATTCTTAAATGTCACTGGTCTAGTATTATTGTGGAGGTGGAGACTAATATGAGATATGTAGTCTACATATGGGTACAAGTTGGAGAACTTGTGTACTGGACCGACCCACCAAGAGAACACTACATGGATTGTTAGATGAGTGTCATAAGTGATTCTCATAGTGATCATGGTATATGTAGTCCTTTGACCTAAGATCATCAAGGTTCCCCACATGTGAGTCACATATTTTCATATTTTCCTTTGTTGCTTGTAACTGAGTGAACTTGAAGGAGGTCATTGGGTATGCCACATATCATGCGGAGGGATTTGTATGATCAAGATGGGATTTTTCCCTCCTATGTAACAGGAGTGATATCTTCGGGCCCCTTGATAGAGTAAGACTTAGAAAAATGCATGGCCATGCTCGGATGAGTTGATATATGATATCAATGTCATCAGTTTAAGTTGGTCTACTCGGTAATCAAGAAACCAAAGATTGGGCTATACGAGAGTGACACATTCCATGTCTCGTGCTTAGTATTGATATCTTGGACAAAGGGACAATGACATATATCGGGGATGATCATAAAGGTTTAGTTGAATCATCGACAATCTTATCACTTGGGTAGCAATGATGTGTTGCAAGACACCGCTCATTGCTTATGATCATAAATTTGATTTATGATCATTGCCAACGTGGTATGAGCCTATTGGGTCGCACACATAGAGCTATTTAGATCATTAGAGTGCATGGGCTAATAATTTGGGTTTTAGGTTCAGAATAATTTCGTTTTAATATTGGGCCCAATAGTTGAGCCTTTATTAAGCCCGAAATTAAAGCCTAATTGGATTAGGGCTTTGAAACCGATTAGGCCTGGAAGTTGAGTCTCACTATAAATGCAACTTCTAGTGTGAAATTCGCAGGTCTCCTTGCCCTAGCCTTCCAAAAAGGACAGCAGCGCTCTTCTCTTGCAATTCCTTGGAGGACACATGCTAGCACTGCGAGCACAAGAGAAACACATCTGCCGGGACGCGGTGGAAGCGTGGTGATCCCGAGAGGCTCGTGTGGATACCATAGAGAGCTTGAATACGTCAACTGTTCAAGTTTTTTATTCGACTCTACAGTTGATTGAGATATCTTTGACTTCGATCTTTGAGGGTTTCGGTTAAATTCCACTGCGCTGTTTGGCTCCTGAAACCCAACAGGCTACCTCCCCTATGGTGAGATAACCCCACAATTCCACCTTTAGACTTAAGTCAAAAGCTTGATTGCCTTAAGGTTTACACTCGAACATTTAGGTCCTTATTGCCGTTAGTGTTTCCTTTTTCCAAACTTGTCTTCCATGAGCAATTTGGCCCTCCAATAGCACTTTCATACCATTCATATCCTTCCTTTTTCCAAACTTATCTTCCATGAGCAATTTGGTCCTCCAATAGCACTTTCACACCATTCATATCCTTCCCATAACTTTCCAAGGCTCTTTCTTGAGAGTTTTGCAATTGAGTACCCGAATTTCCAAAGCCTTGCAAAAAAGTCGATACGTTGCTTGACAAACAAGCAATCATTAAGGCTTTTCTTGGGGGCCAAGTTACCAACTTTGAACACTTTTAAGGAGGTGTTGATAATGTCTTTTACCCCCTATACTTCAATCACTATGGTGAAAATTACACAATATAATGGTTTTTAGCCATTGTGATACACTTGTAATTCTCCCATTTTGTGAGATGGTAACAGAGTTTGTTGGGGGATGATATGTAATTATAGTGTTGAGCACTCTCTGGTTTATTCATGACTTGGCTGAGAAGAGAAATATGTAATTGAAAATTTGTAGAATTGAATGACTAAATTACACATATATTGTGATGTTAAAGTGGAGAAATCTTTAGTTTAGGGCTTAGATGCTCCATGAAAGATTATCTTGTGACTAAATTGGTGAAAAGCCATTTATATGGCGACTTGGCTTGTCCTGGGTACATAAATGCTTGTACTCACACTTGCTAGACTTGCACTCACACTCTTCACCTTCATTTGGCCATCCCACCATGGTTGAAGGCTTGGTAAGCTTATGAAGGTGCTTTAGGTGGAGTTCTTGAGCTATCTAGTGCGAATCGAGGCATTACAAGAGTGAAAGCTTGTGAAATTGGTGTGTTCATGAGCCATTTGAGCTAAGGAAGCTAATCCTAGCAACTAAAAGCTAAAAAGGGCACCAATCAAGTTTACAATAATTTCAGGCAACAAGTGTTGCTAAGGAACATAAGGACTTTATGTTAGTGTTATGCCCAAAAGCCAATCATGAGATGATTGTATTTTGCATATTGAGTCATGATAGTTTATTGAGGCATTAATCTAGAAATTATGTTTGTTGTTTTGTTTCTATGTGACATAATCGAATGTAATTATACCCCTAGAATAACAGTATTCTTAAATGTCCTTAGTCTAGTATTATTATGGAGTGGGTTGCAACAATACATAAAGAATAGCGTATGTGCACACTAATATGAGATATGTAGCCTGCATATGGGCACAAGTTGGAGAACTTATGTGCTGGACCAACCTACCGCTCGAACACTATATGGATCGTTATATAAGTTTCATAAGTGATTCTCATAGTAATCATGGTATATGTAGTCCTTTGACCAAAGGTCATCAAGGTTCCCTACATGTGAGTCACACACCTTTTGTTGCTTGTAACTGAGTAAACAAGAAGGTGGTCATTAGGTATGTTAAATATCATGAGGAGGGTTTTGTTTGATCAAGATGGGATTTGTTCCTCCTATATAATGGGAGTGATATCTTTGGGCCCCTTGATAGTGTGAGACTAAAAAATGCATGGCCATGCTCGGAGGAGTTGATATACGATATCATTGTCATTAGTTTAAGTTAGTCTATTAGGTAACAAAAAAACCATAACTTGCACTATAGGAGAGTCACACATTCCATGTCTCGTGCTTGGTCTTGATATCTTAAACAAAAGGACACTGGCATATATGGATAATGATCATAGAGGTTTAGTTGAATCATCGACTATCTTGTCACTTGGGTAGCAATGATGTGTTGCTATACACCACTCATTACCAATGTGATAGGAGCCTATTAGGTCATACACATGAAGCTAATTGGATTATTTAGGTGTCTGGGTCAAATTATTTGGGCTTTTGGTTTCATAGTAATTTTGGATTAATAATTAGCCCATCGGTAGAGCCATTAAAAAAGCCAAAAATTAAACCTAATTGGATTCGGAGTTTGAAACCCATTAGGCTTGGAAGTTGAGTCTCACTATATATACATCATATATTGAGAATTTCATAAATCTTGCCTTAGCCTCCCTAAGGATCAAATTAGAGGGGTTCTGAAAGTTCTAGCTACACTCTTTTCTTGCCATCCCTTGGTGGACACAAGCTAGCACTATAGGCACAGGAGGAACGCATCTGCTAGGATGAGGTGGAAGCATGGTGATCCCAAGAGCCTCACTTGTATACTGTACAGAGCTTGAAGACGCCAATGATTCAAGTTTTTTTATTCAACTTAAGGGTTGGGTGAAAGATTTCAACTGACTAGGTATAAAATTTTTCAACACCCGATTTACCCCATTTCACATGCATCCTGGAGTTATCTTCCACTGTGCTTGTTTTAGCTCTAGAAACACTACATTCCACGTACTCACCATGTTCATAGCGAAATTTGTGACTAGTTAATGAGTGTTAGGCTCTTAGGTGATGGATTTGGAGCCAAAGGATCCTAAGAAAGCTATAAGGGCAAAGATTGTTAGACAACTATGTATATGATGCTATTTAGCTATGTTGGCAAGCATTAGGGCTAGGAATTAAAAAGGCCAACCTAATTCCTAAGCTAGGGAGCTCTTAAATTTGATTGGATTTCATTAAGGGTTAACCAAACCTAAGTGTATGTGAGACCATGCTTGCTAGGCCTTTCAGATGAAGCTCATGGTGTTTGTGTGTGTGTGTTTGTGTACTTTTGTGTTTGATTATGTGTGCTAACCCTTTTGTTATTCACATTGTTATATATATATACACTGTACCTTGTATTGTCTTGATGTTATCTTTGTATCTTCCTTGTTAGTGCTTAGCGTATGTATTTGGTTAAGTTGAAAGCTTAACCTATGTTAGGCCTTGGAGGCCATATGGGATCCTTACTGACTTTTATACTCATTGCCCTACCTTTTGTGTATGTAGGAAAAGGGTTACCTGAAAAGCACGGGAGCTAAGAGGAGTATCTATTCTTTTAGGTTTGTGAAGGTATTGTTAGTGTTGTGCCCAAAAGCCAATCATGAGATGATTGTATTTTTTGCATATTGAGTTACGATATTTTATTAAGGCATTAATCCAGCAATTATGTTTCTTGTTCTGTTTCTACATAATGTAATAAACATAATTGTAACCCTAGAATAATGATATTCTCAAACATCCCTGGTCTAGTATTATTGTGGAGCGGGTTGCAATAATACATAACGACTAGCATATATGGAGACTAATAGGAGATATGTAGTCTACATATAGGTACAAGTTGGAGAACTTGTGTACTGGACCGACCCACCATGAGAACACTACATGGATTGTTAAATGAGTGTCATAAGTGATTCTCATAGTGATCATGGTATATGTAGTCCTTCAACCTAAGATCATCAAGGTTCCCTACATGTGAGTCACATACTTTGATACTTTCCTTTGTTGCTCGTAACTGAGTGAACTCGAAGGAAGTCATTCGGTATGTTACATATCATGCAGAGGGATTTGTATGATCAAGATGGGATTTGTCCCTCCTATGTAATGGGAGTGAAATCTTCGGGCCCCTTGATAGAGTAAGACTTAGAAAAAAGCATGGCCATGCTCGGATGAGTTGATATACGATATCATTGTCATCAGTTTAACTGGTCTACTCGGAAATCAAAAAACCAAAGATTGGGCTATACGAGAGTGACATATTCCATGTCTCGTGCTTAGTCTTGATATCTTGGACAAATGGATAATGGCATATATCGATGATGATCATAAAGGTTTAGTCGAATCACCGACAATCTTGTCACTTGGGTAGCAACGATGTGTTGCTAGACACCGTTCATTGCTTATGACCATAAATGTGGTTTATGATCATTGCCAATGTGGTAAGAGCCTATTGGGTCGCACACATAGAGCTATTTTGTTACCACCTCACAAAATGGGAGAATTACAAGTTTGTCGTAATGGCTAAAAACTATTATATTGTGTAATTCTCACCATAATGATTGAAGTGTGGGGGGTAGAAGGCATGATCAACACCTCCTTAAAAAAAGTTCCAAGTTGGTGACTTGGTCCCCAAGAAAAGCCTTAAGCATTGCTTGTTTGTCAAGCAAACTATGGACTTTTTTGTAAGGTTTTCGAAATTCGGGTACTCAATTGCAAAAATCTCAAGAAAGTGACTTGGAGAGTTATGGGAAGGATATAAATGGTATGAAAGTGCTATTGGAGGACCAAATTGCTCCTGGAAGTCAAGTTTGGACAAAGGAAACACTAAAGGCAATAAGGACCTAAATGTCCTAGTGTAAACCTTAAGCTGTTCAACCTTTTGACTTAAGTCTAAGGGTGGAATTGTGGGGTTATCCCACCATGGGGGTTGCAACCATGACTTGATAATTAGTCAAAAAGCAAGGTTAAGCTTGTTAAGTGTGTTTTGTTGCCCTTAAGCTCATTGAAGGCAATTTAAGTGGCCAAATCACTTATCCCACTCTCATTCTCATCCTCCCCCAGCCCAAGAACACAGCCATTCTTCCTCCAGAGCCACCACACCTTCAAACTTGCAATTGATTGAAATTGAAGGCAAAAGGAAGCAATTGGAAGCAAACTAGAGCTATTTCTTGCATACTTCAAGGATTAAGCTTCAAATTCGGCCTACTCACTTTGGTAAGGGTTCTCTTGCTCTCATGGGTTGTTTTCTGTAATTTTCAAACATCCATGGAGCTAGGGCTAAGCTTGGAAGAGAGCCATGAGCTTGATGAACCAAGCTTAGTGAGGGGAGTGCACTTATTGAAGGTTTTGTAACCTAGTGTGAAGTGCACAATGATGGAAGTAAAGTGAGGGTTTCTAGAGCCCAAATTTAGTACTAACTACTGTTTTAATCCTCTTAAGACCAAGCATTAGCTTGAGGAGGGCTGCCATAGTGATTTGGTTATTTTTATTATGTGTTTTATGGACTAACCTATGGTATATGTTGCTGCCACATTTCATGTGTTTGTTGTTTGTGTTTGGCTGCTGCATTTGGTTGCTATATCTTGTATATATGCATTTGTAGTTTTCTTATTTTATTGTCTTTGGATGCTCGTTTTAATGAGGATCATATTAACTTAAGAAACCAAGTGTTACCCTTACTAAGTTTCTCAATGATACTTACTCCCCTCAATTCTGTCGTTTCAGGTCCAGCAGAAAGATTACCTTAAAACTAACCTTTTCCATTTGAGTTTTGATCTGAAATTTTAGTTACATGAACTTCCATATGTCTAGTTGTAATCTGGAAATTTTGGTTATTTTAGGAGCTCAATTTGGATTTTTAATAGTGGTACTTATTGTGTTGTGCAGCAGCTGTCCAGCATCTTGTTTCTGGAGTCCATTGTGTCTCGGACACTCCTGTAACCTAGGGTGTGTATTTAGATGAGTTAATACCATATTTTAGTTCATGTATTCATGTACATGTAGTGTATGTAAGATGAGACAATTATTTGAACATTCAAGTAATGTTTTCGCTATGTAAGTGATGTGGTGCAAAGCTGCCTAAGTGTGAATGATGGGCTGCTTACTTGTAAATTCTGTTTTGGTGACATAAAGTTGTTAAAAGAAAGGGAATGTAATTCCTATGTGTAATCAACATATATTAGATATCCTTGGCGGGCTTTCCCCTTGTGAATGAAGTGTTTGCATGGTTTGGAAAAATTGTATGGGCAAAATGGTCCAAAAGTTGCTAGAATTTTGACTCTGGACATAAAGTTTAATATCTCTCTGTAAAGAATGAATCTTTGTATGAAAGTTTGACCACAACTAGAGGACGTCTAGAGAGTTATCTGGGCTTTTGAATTTCTGCATTTAGAGTCCTGTAGTCAAAGATATGACGTTACAAAGTTGGCTGAGTTACTGTTTACTTGGTCAGAATTTTGTAACCAACTTAAAAAATCCGTAACTTGGTCCATAGGTGGGCTATTGATGTAAAACAAAATTCCTTGGTTTTATCTAAGTCTCTACATCATAATGGAGTGAAGAAAACAAGGGGGTATGAGGCTAGAATGATACATTTTATTAGTGGAAGTTATAGGTGCAGTAGTTGGCCACTAGAACTTCACACGATTGCCTAATGAGTGGAAGCCAAAACTAAGACTTGTGCTATTGTTTTCCTTCTTTGTTACCATGGTGTGCATGAAATGTGAATATGTGTGTGATGGTTGGGCCAATATGCATGTATTTACATAGTTCCCAAGAGGGCCACTTGGGTATGCACACTAAGGGTAGTGTTCTGATGGCCTACATAACATTACCAATCCTGGGAGTCTAAATGCACAATTTTGGCACCATAACTGGACTACACCAGAGTGGGTAACAGAAGTTGGTATCAGAGCATGGTTTATACATGTACATAGCTTATAGTTGCATTGCATGCATCTACATATATGAACTCAGTTTGGTCAGCTGCTAGTGTCAAGTACTATTGAAATACCTATGATCTATATATGTGTTCTATGATGAATCATCAATGCTGCAAATAAACATGGTTGCCACATGGAGAGGGGAATAACCCCGAAGGCCTCCAACTGATTCTGGGCAACAATGAAATGGACAGAATAGAGGGAATCAAGGGCAATAGGGGGTACCAAACCCTGAAGTGCCTCAGGTATGGTTAGAGCTTCAGAGGAACTTAGCTCTAATCAATGAGAACTTAGTAAGGCTGATTCAAGGACAACAGTAGGGAGTCCAAGTACCTCTAGCAGAACCAGTTTAGGATACACAGTAGCAACCAGAAGAGGATACTAGGAACACATCTGAATATGTTCCTTCTGGAAGCTTATATGACACTAATAATGAGACCATTGAGGAGGAAGATGAAGATAGGAGAAATCCACGAGGAAGAAGACTAAGGTCTCAAATTGGTTAGGTGTCCAGGACCAATCCCTCAGTCTATGACCATTCCTCTACTAGGAATGAGATTGAGGAAGGCCATGAGAGAAGATCCAAGAGAAGGCAGAAAGATCATAAAGAGCATCACCATACTTAGGGCTCTCACAAATCCAGGAGACATAGATCAGAGGATCTAGAAGTCCTAGATGAGGTCATATTGTTGGAGACGTTCCAAGGCCTAAGACCTCCTGAGTTTGATGGAAGAGCTGGGCTAGAGAGAGCTAAGGAGTGGTTAATCTTCATAGAAAAGATGTTTGAGAGGATGCCACTTAGGTCCACCAAGAGAGTGTCACTGGCTACCTACAATCTGGTAGGCAGTGTAGAGATATGGTGGAGGAGTACCAGATATAGGTATGCTTTCCAGAAAGGCAAAAGGCCAGGAAGAGATATTGAGATGAGCTGGCCAGAGTTCACACAGCTGTTCTAGGAACAGTACATCAGTGATGCCATCAAGGATATGAAACAAGTTGAATTTGATGCTCTAAGGCAGGACAACCTCAGTGTCCTAGAGTATGAGCACAAATTCAATCAGTTGGTGAGGTATGCTCCTCAGTATCATGGATTGGAGGAATTGAAGGCCAAAAGATTTGTCAGGGGCCTAAAGTCAGACGGTAGAAAGGCTATTAGACCTTTTGGAGCAGTTATATACTATGAAGTAGTGTAGAAAGCTCTATTAGTAGAGCAAGAGGAGTATGAGGCTAAGTACTTTCCTAGTGGACAAGGGGAAAGTAGTCAGGCAGGAGGCAAGCAGAAGAAGGCACCACATGGGAAAGGAATTGCCAGGAATTCTCATATTGATGGTGAGGGCAAGGTTAGGGGAAGTTCCCTGGCCTAAGGTGCCCTAAATGCAAGAAGTTTCATGGGAAGAAACCTTGCTACTTTGATACCCAAGCGTGTCTAAGATGTGGATCCATGGATCATTGGATCAAAGACTGCCCATAGGCTCAAAGGAGGCCAGAAGACCAAGGTCCAGTAAGACCTATTGGGGTAGGACCTAGAGGAGGAGCACCAAGGGAGGGATAGTAGAGGACAGTTCCTCCAGTGGCTCGCCCTGCAGTGCAGAGAGCTGGCAGAGTCTTTCAAGTGGAGAGGCCAGAGACATCAGAGTAGGAAGGATTGCTAAAAGGTAACATTTACCTTAACGGTATGCCTGTTAGTGTTCTATTTGATACTGGTGTATCTGTGTCTATAGTGGCCAGGAAATTTGTTGATGCCATGAAATTGCCTACTGAAATCATGCCTAGGATATCCTTAGTGAAAACAGCAAGTAGCGAATGTCTTTTCACTAATGACCTAGCTAAGGATTGTGAGCTAGTAGTAGGAAGGACTAAGGCTATGACTAATCTGCAAGTGTTGGATATTCCTAAGTATGATTTAGTGTTGGGTATGAATTGGCTTGCTATGCATAACATAAGAATTGATTGTGCTAAGATGGAAATCACTTTGCCTGATGGTGAAGTGCATGCATTAGTGAATTCTAAGGAATTAGTGTATGAAATGCATGGCATGGAGCTAGAGGTATTAGATGAGATATCTATGATTTCTGAGCATGATTACTGTTATGCATTGATGAATTGCACTGTTATGAGGAAGTGGACAGAATACCTATAGTGAGAGACTTTCCCCAAGTCTTTCCTAAATACCTTCCAGGTATTCCTCCACAAAGGGAGATTGAATTTGAAATCAAGCTGCAACCAGAAGCTAGCCCAATATCCATACCTCCTTACAGAATGCCAATCACAGAGATGAATGAGCTTAAGAAACAACTTGATGAATTTCTTGAAAAAGGGTTCATAAGGCCAAGTGTTTCACCATGGGGAGCCCCTGTTCTCTTTGTGAAAAAGAAGGATGGGTCTTTGAGACTATGCATTGACTACAAGAAGCTTAATGTAGTGACTATCAAGAACAAGTATCCATTCCCTAGGATTTAGGATCTATTTGATCAACTCAAGGGAGCTAAGATCTTCTCCAAGATAGATTTGAGCTTTTGATACTTCTAATTGAGAGTAAAGGAAGCAGATATTCCTAAGACTGCATTTAGGGCCAGATATGGGCATTATGAGTACACAATAATGCCATTTGGTTTGACTAATGCCCCAGCTGCTTTCATGGACCTGGTGAATAAAGTGTTCAGACCACATCTGGACAAATTTGTGGTTGTATTCATTGATGACATCCTAGTGTATTCCAAGGATGAAAATGAACATGAACATCTTCTGAAGATTGTCTTAAAGACTCTGTTGTAGCGTCAGCTTTACGCTAAGTTATCCAAGTGTGAATTCTGGATAAGGGAAGTGTCTTTCCTAGGACACATCATAGATGCACAAGGTCTTAAGGCAGACCCTGAAAAGATCAAGGCAGTGCAAGAGTGGGGAAGACCAAAGACTGTGAAGGAAATTAGAAGCTTCCTAGGATTAGCTGGATACTACTGGAGATTTGTATCAGGCATTCCATGATTGCCTCAGTTCTTACTCATCTGCCTAAGAAGGGTCAAAGGTTTGAGTGGACTGAGAGATGTGAAAAGATCTTAGGAGAGGAAAAAGGTTCATTGTATGAATCCTTTGCCTACAAGCAAGGATTGCTGTACTTCAAGGACCGAATCTATGTGCGTAAAGAACCACAACCTATGTCAACAAAAGAATGAAAGACTTGGAATTTGAGGTTGGTGACAATGTTTGACTAAAAGTTGCACAAACTAAAGGCACTATTAGATTTGGAAGAAGAACCAAGTTAACTCCAAGATACATCGGTCCTTATGAGACCTTGGACGGGGTTGGTAAGGTAGCATACAGGTTAGCTTTACCGCCAAGCATGTCAAGTGTTCACAATGTTTTTCACATTAGTACGCTTAAGAAGTGACTATTGGACACAAAGCATGCTATTGTAGTGGAAGACATACAGTTGGAACCTAACTTGACATTTGAAGAGAAACCTATAGCTATCTTAGCCAAAGATACCAGAAGGTTAAGAAACAAACATATTCCCATGGTTAAAGTTCAGTGGTCACACCACTCTGAAAGAGAAGCAACCTGGGAAACTGAAAAAGACCTTATGGAAAGGTATCCTAAAGAATACCCGAAGCTAAAGGCTATTTTGGAGGACCAAAATTTTTAGGGGGGGGGGGAGGATTGTTACCACCTCACAAAATGGGAGAATTACAAGTGTGTCGTAATGGCTAAAAACTATTATATTGTGTAATTCTCACCATAGTGATTAAAGTGTGGGGGGTAAAAAGCATGATCAACACCTCCTTAAAAGTGTTCCAAGTTGGTAACTTGGTCCCCAAGAAAAGCCTTAAGGATTGCTTGTTTGTTAAGCAACCTAGGAACTTTTTTATAAGGTTTCGGAAATTTGGTACTCAATTCCAAAACTCTCAAGAAAGTGACTTGGAGAGTTATGGGAAGGATATAAATGGTATCAAAGTGCTGTTGGAGGACCAAATTGCTCCTGGAAGTCAAGTTTGGACAAAGGAAACACTAAAGGCAATAAGGACCTAAATGTCCTAGTGTAAACCTTAAGATGTCCAAGCTTTTGACTTAAGTCTAAGGGTGGAATTGTGGAGTCATCCCACCATGGGGGAGGCAGCCATGACTTGATAATTAGTCAAAAATATTGGGCACATGTGTACCAATGAGTTTAAGAAAAAGAAACCATAATTAGTGAGCAGGAAAATGACATAAAGCAAGGTTAAGCTTGTTAAGTGTGTTTTGGTGCCCTTAAGCTCATTGAAGGCAATTTAAGTGGCCAAATCTCTTATCCCACTCTCATTTTTGTCCTCCCCCAGCCCAAGAACACATCCATACTTCCTCCATATCCACTACACCTTCAAACTTGCAATTGATTGAAATTGAAGGCAAAAGGAAGCAATTGGAAGCAAACTAGAGCTATTTCTTGCATACTTCAAGGATTAAGCTTCAAATTCGGCCTACTCACTTTGGTAAGGGTTCTCTTGCTCTCATGGGTTGTTTTCTTCAATTTTCAAATATCCATGGAGCTAGGGCTAATCTTGGAAGAGAGCCATGAGCTTGATGAACCAAGCTTAGTGAGGGGAGGGCACTTATTGAAGGTTTTGTGACGTAGTGTGAAGTGCACAATGATGGCTGTAAAGTGAGGGTTTCTAGAGCCCAAAGTTAGTACTAACTACTATTAAAATCCTCCTAAGACAAAGCATTAGCTTGAGGAGGGCTGCCATAGTGATTTGGTTATGTTTATTATGTGTTTTATGGACTAACATATGGTATATGTTGCTGCCACATTTCATGTGTTTGTTGTTTGTGTTTGGCTGCTGCATTTCGTTGCTATATCTTGTCTATATGTACTGTGTTTTTTTGTTTTAGTGTCTTTGGATTCAGGTTTTAATGAGGATCACATTACCTTAAGAAACCAAGTGTTACCCTTACTAAGTTTCTCAATGAAACTTACTCCCCTCAATTCTGTCATTTCAGGTCCAGCAGAAAGATCACCACAAAATAACTTTTGTGGTTTGAGTTATGATCTACAATTTCAGGTACATGAACTTCCATATGTCTAGTTGTGATCTGGAAATTTTGGTTATTTTAGGAGTACAGTTGGTTTTTTTAATGGTGGTACTTATTGTGTTGTGCGGCAGCTGTCCAGCATCCTATTTCTAGAGTCCATTGTGTATCAGACACTCCTGTAAAGGGTGTGTTCTTAGTTTAGTGAAGACCATATTGTAGTGCATGTACTCATGTACATGTAGTGTATGTACGATGAGACAAGAATTTGAACATTCGGGTAATGTTTTCGCTATGTAAGTGATGTGGTGCAAAGCTGCCTAAGTGTGAATAATGTGCTGCTTACTTGTAAATTCTGTTTTGGTGACATAAAGTTGTTAAAAGAAAGGTAATGTAATTCATATGTGTAATGGACATATATTGGATAGCCTTGGAGGGCTTTCCCCTTGTGAATGAAGTGTTTGCATGGTTTGGAAAAATTGTATGGGCAAAATGGTCCAAAAGTTGCCAGAATTTCGACTCTAGACATAAAGTTTAATATATCCCTGTGTAGAATGAATCTCAGTATGAAATTTTCACCACACCTAGAGGGCATCTAGAGAGTTAACTGGGATTTTGAATTTCTGGATTTACAGACCTGTAACCAAAGATATGACGTTGCAAAGTTGGCTGAGTTACTGTTTATTTGGTCAGAATTTTGTAACCAACTTCAAAAATCCATAACTTGGTCCATAGGTGGGCTATTGATGTAAAAAAAAATTCCTTGGTTTGATATAAGTCTCTACTTAATAATGGAGTGAATAAAACAAGGGGGTATGAGGCTATAATGATACATTTTATTAGTGGAAGTTACAGGTGCAGTAGCTGGCCACTAGAACTTAACAAGATTGCCTAACGAGTGGAAGCCAAAACTAAGACTTGTGCTAGTGTTTTCCTTCTTTGCTGCCATGGTGTGCATGAAATGTGAATATGCGTGTGATGGTTGGCCCAATATGCATGTATTTACATAGTTCCCAAGAGAGCCATTTGGGTATGCACACTAAGGGTAGTGTTCTGATGGCCTACAGAACATTACCAATCCTGGGAGTCTAAATGCACAGTTTTGGCACCATAACTGGACTACCCCAGAGTGGGTAACATATTTGGATCATTAGAGTGCATGGGCTATTTATTTTGGTTATGGTTTCACAATAATTTCGTATTAATAATGGGCGCAATAGTTGAGCCATTATTAAGCCTGAAATTAAAGCCTAATTGGATTGAGGCTTTGAAGCCCATTAGGCCTCTAAGTTGAGTCTCACTTGATGCGGCTCGCATGGAGCCAGCATCTAATGTGGTCTGGTTAGGCGGAGCCAGCATCTCCACTGTGTGCAGTGGTGTGGGCAGCAGGGGGTC
Organism: Aquilaria sinensis; assembly: GCA_005392925.1. NCBI lineage: Eukaryota > Viridiplantae > Streptophyta > Magnoliopsida > Malvales > Thymelaeaceae > Aquilaria > Aquilaria sinensis. The sequence continues at coordinate 84,195 of SMDT01001153.1, read as the reverse complement.
CGGAGGTGCGAAAGGAAGGCGTCCACAGTGGATCGCCTTAGAGGATGGCTAGCAGCTTCTTTGTCCCGTGGTAGGTGAGGACGGGAGGTACCTCCGGTGCGGGGGAGAACCCAGAACAGTGGTTCCTCAGGGAGACCTGGCTGAAACACTAAAAAAACAAGTGTTAGGAGGCCCCCAGAGTGATTTTTCGGGGGGGAACCTCCGACGCCCAAGTTAGTGCTTAAAGAGAGAGAGAATGGCATAGTAATCAGCACAAGAGGCGCTTGCCTAGCGGAGATCCTTCTGAGGGCTGTGGGGAAGAGTATTCAGGTGGAGAGAGGAGAGCGTCCTCTGTTTCCCAGCCTTTCTGTCCCTTTTTCTCTTCTAGAAGAGAGCCCAGCCCCCCTCTTTTCTGCGAGCATTTTCCATGTATAAAAGAAGGGGGTGACCCCTTTGGATTATGACACGTGTTCGACACGTGTTTGGTCGGATGGTGTACTTCCGGGCGAGGAGGACCCTAGCCACCTGTAGGCTCCTCGGGCCATGAGCTGTAGCCCTTCATGATAGGACATCAGACTGCGACGGCGTGCTAGAGCATGCCTGAAGGTGGCGTATCAGAGCGTGTTTGAAGGTGGCGTGTCGGAGGCGTAAGTGACCGGAGTGTCAGAAACTCCTTAATTGCTCTTACCGTACAACCGAGGTCCCTCTGGTCGATGTCTTACTTCAAGATGAGGGGCCTTTTCCTGTAGTCAGGCTAGTACTTCGGCAGTTCCATCTTCGGGGGGCTTTCTCCCGCGGAGGGTGGTCGGTCCTTCTCCCCCAAAGCTGGTTTGGTCACCGTCCCTAAGGAGGCGATACGCTGGTTCCCGAAGCTGGTTTTGGCGAGCTACCAAGATCGTATGCCCCAGGTGTATGACTACCTTTACTCCGAAGTCCTTTCCGAGGTCGCAGACCTCAGGTGTCTGGCTCCCTCTTTCCCGTGGTCGGTAGGTGGTCAGGGTGATAGCACTTTGGCTATCACATGCCCCCCTTGGAAAGCCGGAGTGAAGACTTTGGCAAGTAGCCCTTCTTGCATCCATCTTGCACTTAACTTGGCAGTTTTGTCAGGACGCCCTCATGGACTACCGGAGGTCCACGTAGTAGGATGTTCGTTTTTGGCCGAACAGGGCGGCACGGAACCTTGAACCCCTAACCTCTTGGACTTCATGCTCGGAGTACGACATCGGCAGGGGAGGCACTTTACTTTTTAGGTGATAAGCCCTGTTCGGACAGGTGTTGCCTATCCGGCTTTCGGTATTCTCGAGATTCCCAACTCGTTCACTTTTCCCGCCATAGGCTGATGGATCGACACGTCTTGAAACTAGGTGTGTCAGTCTCGAGCAATGTGCCCAATTTTTCTGGATGCTAGAAAAATGAGACATTGTTGCTGACGATGGGTGACACGTGGCAGGCATCAGCTGGGATGGGCACGTCTTTTCATGCGCAAGAATCATTTATGGCCACACTTCGCCTTTACGTAGCATTTATGACGGCCTCTTGGCTACCTTTTCTCAATCTATAAAATCCTTCCTCCCCTCATACTCTTCACTTGTGTTTCTTTGCTCTCGCTTTGCTCTTTCTTTTCCTTCCTTTTTTGCGGTGGTCTTAGCGGCAGAGCGATTTCCGGTGATCTTTCATGATGGCATCCTCAAACCCAGACTTTGGCAAGTCTTTTGGTGGGTTCTGACTTCTAGAGTAGAGTTCCTTTCATTTTTTGGTTTTCTTTTCACTTCCCCAAGTCATTTTTCTGTCTACCATGCCTATTCCCGAGAGCTTGCAACCTCTTATGTCTCACCCTTGTTGCACCACTCCTGAAAAATTAGAAAAATGGAAGACCAAATTTTTCCTTCCCTCTTACGCCATCACAAGGTTACCTCGCCTTGGCCAGTTTTGCTTTATGAATTGAGGTGATGAGGTTGCCGTTTTCCTAGCCCAACTGAAGGCCGGACTTTGGTTTTCTCCCGCAAAGATGATTTGTGATTTTTTCCAATTTCATGTCATAGCCGTGAATCAGCTTCCTCCGAACTCATACTGCTATTTTAACGCCTTTCTCTGCATGTGTGGGATCTTCGGGGTAGAACCCCATTTCATCCTGTTCGTGCAGTACTATAAACTCTATCCGATTCTGAAGGGTGGCTTTTATTTCATGCTACCTCGGGGATCTGGGAGTAAGAAATTTATGTTCACCTTCGCTACCAAGGATAGCTGGTGATGGTGGCAAAGGAAGTTCTTCTTCCTGAAGGTGGCGGAGGCCTCGTCGCATGTCCGGACTAAGTGGGCTCAGGGAAAGTTGGAGGCGGATGTCACGGACCCCAGGAAGTTGCTGACTCCTGAGTTGGCAGTTAGGTTTGGGGACTTCGACAGACGAATCCGTGCTATCGCCGGCTGGGATGCCGAGGTCCCTCCTCGCTCTCTCTACCCTTTCCCGATCATGTGGAAACTTATGACCGAGGACGTCCTTCAGGAGCTGGGGTTTGTTGCAGAGCATAAGACGGATCTCGGCATGCCAGCTCCTGCTACCGAGGGGAAGAACTCTTGGCTGGTGAGGCTCCTTCAGAGCGAGCTCACTTTCGAAGCCTTTTTTGAAAGTAAGTATCTTTCAAAAACTTTTCAGCATAAGTGCCTGTGGACTTACAGTAAATTTTTTCTCTCTTTTTCAGAGATGGGCAACGAGTCTGCCGCCTATTATAGATCTCTCTTCCTTGGTCAGTCCGTGAAGGGAGAACAAACGAAGAAGAGGTGCAAGGCTTCTGGGGGTGAGCCGTCTTCTGCCAAGAAGACCAAGAAGGCTTCTGGTGGTGGATCATCTTCCGCCAAGAAGACCAAGAGGGACACCCCTCTTCCCTCCTCGAAGGATGTTTCAGAGGCGGGCGATGTCTCTGCAACCTCGACCGAGGTTGCAACTTCTTCCCAGCCTGAAACGGTCGGGGAGGTTTTTGCCGAGGTGGCCATTCCTGCGCCTCTGAGTCCCGCCATGCCGGCGGATTTGTTGGGCTCTTCGGAGGATCTTCCTGTTGAAGAATTAGAGAAACACCGAAGAGCCAAGGGCAAACATGTTCCTGCCAATGTGGAGAAGGTTGGTGACTCTAATGATGACTGTGCCGATGTCACGGCAGCTTTGTCTATTTTCTCCTGCAATCTCACATTTTTTATAACCAAGGAAAATTTACCTGATGAGATGTTTCTTTTTGCAGAGGATTTGGTGCCCCTGCCTTCGAAGATAGAGCACTCTTGAAGGCGAGATCTTCGGGATTCCAACGTCCCGAAGGGCAAAGTCCCAAGGGAGCCCTTTTGGTTTTTCACGGAGGACATGAACTTGTTCTCCGAGGACTGCCGGGAAATGGCTCCCCAAATGGCGAGGGGCGTGCTTACTCAGGAATCCTTCAAGGCAGTCGCTGAGTAGTGTGCCTCCGAGGATGCCCTTGCTACAAAGTTTTCCCAGCATGCTGCTCAGGTAACCCTTCGGGCTTCTTACTTTTCCTTCCACTTTTCTGCCTAAGTGCTCTGGCTTTCCTTGTGCAAATTTTCACTGACTGCCTTTCTTTTTTGCAGCTTTTGGGGTATAGTGGATACCTCTGAGCTTGGGCAAGAAAGCAGTCTTCGGTTCGAGCTTGGGTCGAAGGTAAGTTGGAGAAGGCCAAAGTTTTCTACGCCAACTCGGTGTTGACCAACACCAAGCTGAGCGAAATATGCAAGGAGAAGGTTGCTAGTCTTTGGGAGGAATTCTTGAAGGGCCAAGAGGAGCTCTTGAAGGATTTTTCCAAGAAGATGTCTGACCATGGCGATAAGTTAATCAGCCTGACTTCAGCCAATGAGGCCATTCGAAAGGAAAAAGAAAGAGAGTCTGCCCTTTTAGCGAAGGCGATGACTGAGAATGCTGAACTCCAGGCCGAGGTCGGCTCTCTGAAGGAGAGTTCAGAGGACAAGAAGAAAACCAAGGCTGGAGAAGGAGATTTCTGACCTTCAGCAGGAGGTTCCGGATCTTCAACATGAGGCAGATGAGTTGCACATTGAAAAAGGTAAAGCTGTCCAGACGTCCAAGGTTGCTTTTCAGGATGGTTTCTGCCTTGCTCGTTATCAATTTCTGAAGAAGTATCCAGACCTCGATCCTTTCTTTCTGGCTGCCCTGGATATTCCCAGGGGGCCTCGGTGGATGTGGTCAAGAGTCGAGTTCCTCAACTTGCCGCCGCTTCCTCCTGCACCGAAGGCTATGGCGAAGATCTCAGGAGCCGAAGCTTCCCATAACGTCGGGGTCCCTTAGATATTCTAGGACCTTTGCCTTACTCTTCTTCTTTGTACTTTCCTTTTTGTAATCTTCTCCTTGTATCAAGGCCTTTTCCAATGGATTAATCTTCATAATTTTGGCTAAGTCTTTGTGAGCTTTTTTGTTTCCCAATTGTCCCGACCACTCTCAGTCAAGGGACTTCAATACTTTCTTTGCTCGCTTCGTCGGCCATTCTTTGGGTGAACTTTCGTAGTGAACGAAGTTCCTTTCAAGCAAATTTCAGCCAGTCCTTTGCCGGCCGTGTTCGGTAGACTTGCCCTCTTTTGGGCACATAACCCAACTATCTTCAGAAGGAACAGGAGACTTTCGGGAGTCTATGCTTTAGCTTTGTTCGGCGAACATTCTCATACAGGAGAAAACTTTCTGTACTTAGACAAATTTTTGGCTTGCACCTTTTCTTGTCTAAAAATTCTAAGTATAGAATTTCTTTAAAGCGCCCGACTGCCTTGTACTTTTTCAGTTTTTCTCCCTTCGGTGTTGCCAAGCTTGTATGCTCCCTTTTGGACCTCATTTTTAGGACCGAACAGGGCCCTTTCCCGTTTGGCCGAAGTACCTCATGAGGTTCTAATTCAGCCTTTCGGGGGCGAGGTCTTTTTTTCCTTGTTCTTTTTGGCCTATCATGCAAGTTTGCACTTATGGCCACGTTTTGCCGAAAAGGCCTCCTTTCGAGCTCGGTCGTTTCTCAGTGTTTGACAACGAGGTTACTTTCTCTTTCATCAAACATCTGTATGCTGGCCGAACTACTTCAAATGGATAATGGCTTTCTGTGCTGGGGATAAGTGAGAAAAGTGTCTTCTCCTTGGTCCCTCGGGGAGTTGTCTGATAACTCCTTGGTACAATAGGAAGTTTTCCTGGCCACTTTCCCTTTGCATCTCTCAGAGTCCCTCTTTTAAAGCTCTTTTGGCCACCTCTGTTTGTCTGTTGCTCGGGAGCTGAGCTAATGGGCTGACGTGCCTTTTCATTCCAAGGTCGGTGACGAATTCTTGAAACCTTCTGTCCCTAGACTGGAAATCATTACTCGCCTTTGTCACCATCGGTATGCCAAATCAGCATACCATGTTCTTCCGGGTGAACTTTCTATGCACCTTTTGCCGGCATGCTTGCTAGAAATTCTGCCTTAGCCCACTCAGTGAAGTAATTCTCTACTTCACATCTTCGGGTGCTGTTTGGAGTGGCTCAGTACAATCTTTCTGAGGTTATCCGCTCCAAAGGCAATCTTCAGGTGTTGGCGTGTTTTTGGCCATTTTCATGCCTCTCAGAAGAGTTGTCCTGCACCCTTTTTACCGATTTTATATTCTAATAAGGAAGTTGCATACCTTTGCCTACATAGTTTTTCCTTAGTCAGGAAATATCGTTTGGAACGTCTTTGCACTTTTTCTACCTCTTGATGAGGATTTTCGGGACTCTTTGGTTGCGAGCTTCCTCTATGTAGGATCTTCCCACCTTTGGTTGCGAGTCTCCTTTGTTTGTTTCAGCCTTTCTTACTTCCGGGACTTCGGTGACCTAGTCTACCAGTATCTGGGCACTTATTGCCCTTCTAGGCTTATACGGGATGTAGTACTCTTGGAGTTCAATGCACAATTTTCATAGTCTTTTTCCGAATGCTATACTTCTTTTCACGACGTCGTGCAAAGGCGAGTCACTTCGGACAGCGATAGTGTGTTCAGGGAAGTAGAGTTGACATCTTCTGTCCATACGTTAAGTTGTAGACGCCTTTTCGGGGCAATGGGTTTTGACTTCGTTGCCGAGGAGATGGCGATTCTTTCCTCGGGTGCAGAATTCTTTCGGCGGGGAGGTCTGGGTCATCCCGACCATACTTTTCCCATAGGTCATACTCCGGGGGTTATGCTTCCCATCGAGGACTCATCTCGTTAGCCTTCCTTTCCCATACTTTTGCGAATTGACGCAAGACTCTCTTCCTATCGAGGTACCGATGGAGACGACGTTTGGTCCGAATTTTGCTGCGGCCTTCTTTGGCTTGACTACTGTGTCTTTTCGACCACGCCAGAGCGTGGGAATTCGCACAGGAAGCATATGGCAATAGTCAGGGGGCTTTTGCCCTTGGGCAGGGAAATTCCTGCTGTCGTTATTCGGTTGCCGGTTGAATTTCTGGCGCGGACGGGGACCCCGGAAGTCCCTTTGTCTTTAGAATGCCAAGTTTCAACGATGGTGACTTGGGAGTGGCTTCCCACAAACGGCGCCAGAGTGATGCGGCTCGCGCGGAGCCAGCATCTGTTATGGTCCGGTTAGGCGGAGCCAGCATCTCCACTGTGTGCAGTGGTGTGGGCAGAAGGGGGTCCCGGAAGTGCGAAAGGAAGGCGTCCACGGTGGATCGCCTGAGAGGATGGTCGGCAGCTTCTTGGTCCCGTGGTAGGTGAGGACGGGAGGTACCTCCGGTGCGAGGGAGAACCCAGAACAGTGGTTGCTCAGTGAGACCTGGCTGTAACACTCAGAAAAGAAGGGTTAGGAGGCCCCCGGAGTGATTTTCCGGGGGGTAACCTCCGACGCCCAAGTCAGTGGTTAAAGAGAGAGAGAATGGCATAGTAATAAGCATAATAGGTCCTTGCCTAGCAGAGATCCTTCTGAGGGCTGGAGGGAAGAGTATTCAGGCGGAGAGAGGAAAGCGTCCTCTGTTTTCCAGCCTTTCTGTCCTTTTTTCTCTTCCAGAAGAGAGCCCAGCCCCCCCTCTTTTCTGCGACCATTTTCCTTGTATAAAAGAAGGGGGTGACCCCTTTGGATTATGACACGTGTTCGACATGTGTATTGTCGGATGCTGTACTTCTGGGCACGGAGGACCCTAGCCACCTGTAGGCTCCTTGGGCCATGAGCTGTAGCCCTTCGTGATAAGACATCAGACTACGACGACATGCTAGAGCGTGCCTGAAGGTGGCATATCAGAGTGTGCCTGAAGGTGGCGTATCAGAGCGTGCCTGAAGGTGGCATATTAGAGCGTGTCTAAAGGTGGCGTGTCGAAGACGTAAGTGACCGGAGTGTTAGAGACTCCTTAATTGCTCTTGCCGTTCAACCGAGGTCCCTCTGGTCGATGTCTTACTTCAGGATGAGGGGCCTCCTCCCGGAGTGAGGCTGGTACTTCGGCAGTTCCATCTTCGGGGGGCTTTCTCTCGTGGAGGGTGGTCGGTCCTTCTCCCCCGAAGCTAGTTTGGTCACTGTCCCTAAAGAGGCAATACGCTGGTTCCCGAATCTGGTTTTGGCAAGCTACCGAGGTCATATGCCCCAGGTGTATGACTTCCTTTACTCCGGAGTCCTTTCCGAGGTCGCAGACCTCAGGTGTCTAGCTCCCTCTTTCCCGTGGTCGGTAGGTGGTCAGGATGATAGCACTTTGGCTATCATCACTATAAATACAAATTTTAGTGAGAAATTCATAAGTCTCCTTGCCTTAGCATCCCAAAAGAATAGCCGCACTCTTATCTTGCAATTCCTTGGAGGACGCAAGCTAGCACTGCGAGCGCAAGAGAAACGCATCTACCGGGACGTGGTGGAAGTGTGGTGATCCCGAGAGGCTCGTATGGAACTATAGAGAGCTTGAACATGTCAGCTGTTCAGGTTTTGTGATTTGACTCTATAGTTGAGTGAGAGATCTCAACCAAAAATTAGGTATCAAAATTTTCGAACACCTGGTTTACCCCCTTTCACTTGGATCCTGGAGGGTTTTGGTTAAATTCTGCTGTGCTCTTTGGCTCCCAAAACCCAACAGTGGTATTAGAGCTACTAGTGAAACACTGAATCGGGATTGAATGTTGAATCGCATGATGTTATGTGTTCGGTTGCTTTCGTCCATGATTAATTAGATTGATTCATGATGCATGAAACCGGAACTCATAATGAACATATGACATATATGAAGAAACGACACTAATTGGTTAATAAGATTAACTCGAAATTGATAGGTATAAGATACCTATATGGATTCTTGCAATAGTTGCAAAAACCCTAGCTTGGTTCGGATTCGGCCTGTTCGGGTCTCGAGAGTAAGGTATTTTTGGTGGCACGAATGGAGGAGTCTCGGGTGCCTACTTGCTCGAAATAGAAGGTCTTGGGCTAAGCAATTGTAAGCCAAATTTTTTGCACCGGGGGGCGTTGCCCCCCTCACAACCCCCTGCAAGGGCGGCCCCCTTGACCCCGTCCACTAACCAGCTTGTGGGACCGCCGTATGCGAAGCACCACATAAATAAAAACTGGTTAATCAACTCATGAAAATTGCCATGCATTTGTTCAATGAGATTTGGCATGTTATGCTGACTGATGGTTGAAGCATGGTGCATGGTTATAGCCCTTGATTGGTTGTACTTGTAAATATGGCCAGCGAGTCGTGCCTTCTCTTGCTACTCTCATTGTACATTCTCTTCTCACCTTACTCCCCTCGAATGTAACTTGAGGTTTCTATTATTGATGCAATCATACATTATAGGATCATCCAAGATGGTATGTCCATGGATCATCCAAGGTGGTATCTCCAAGGAGGTAACAACAAAAGGGCAACCAAGAAAGGAAAAGAACGAGCTTGTGAAGACCCTTTTTCTTTTCTTAGGCTTTTATGATATTCTCATTGGCTTGAGAATATCGCATAGTTTGGCCTATAACCATGTCCGTTTACTTTCTTGTTAGCATGAGATCCATGTTTTATATTTGTATGTGATGCATGTATAAGACAACTGGAGATAACAAATTGGTGAGATCAAAAGAAGAATCCCTAAAAAAAATATTAAGTCATTAAATGTGATGCCTTCCAAATGTTGGCACTCATCAAGATTTTGATTAACATTAGGTGGATTTTCCAAAGCAAAGCACTTATGTTCATCTTAGTAAGGTGCAATGGGATAATAGTGATATCCAAATTGCTAACTTTGGGTCCGACTTAACTATGTCATCCTAATAGGCTTAGGGACTTAGAGGCATAGAATTGGGTTTAAGTTCATAAGATGAGCTTGAACAAGTGTTGTTCACCCAACTATCCAAGAGTTGCATAAGATGAAATTGGCAAGGAGTTGCCTACCTAAATAACTGTAACTTGAGAGACAAGCCAAAGCTGAATCAGGTTGTGGTCAAATATGTATCTTGGCCCACTAGAATACCTTACCGCCGAGGTGTTCCGAAATAATATTGAGGGTTATTATTTTGAGGAAAATTGTGGGAGTCTCGTTTAATAAAAGTCATTATTAAATGAATTAAAATACATGGCTCTTAACACTGCATATTTACTATTGTAGATAACCATGGCACAAAACACATCGACACTTTCGTTGTGATCGATCTTTAAGAAGGAAAAACTGAATGGGACCAACTTTTTCAAATGGTACTGAAACTTGAGGATAGTCCTCAAGCAAGAGAGAAAGACTTATGTCCTAGAGCAGCCCATTTCGAATGAGCCTGCTGCCACTGCTCTACGAGCTGAAATGGATGCTCACAAGAGGCATTCTGATGATGCTTTGGATGTTGCATGCCTCATGCTTATTACCATGGATCTGAGCTTTAGAAACAACATGAGAGCATGGGGGCGTCTGATATGATCGAGCATCTTAAAATGCTTTTCCAAGAGCAAGCTAGGCATGAGAGGTTTGAGACCTCTAAGGCATTATTTCAGTGCAAAAATGTCTTAGAGAAGTCCCGTGGGTCCTCATGTGCTCAAGATGATTGGGTACATTGAGAATCTTGAGAGTTTGGGATTTGCTCTTTAGAAAGAGTTGGCTGTTGATGTAGTCTTCCAATTGTTGCCTGAAAGCTACAGTCAGTTCATCATGAACTATAACATGAACGAACTTGACAAGTCCTTCCCTGAATTACTCAACATGTTGAGAACTACTGAGCAAAACCTTAAGAAGGCTAAGCCCATTTTGGTGGTTCAAAAGGGCAGAGGAAAGGGAAAAGCCAACAAGAAGAAGGATAAAGCTAATGGAAAGTTGAATGCTAATTCTTCTTCAGCTGCATTGAAACCAACGGGTGGTGTGGCAAAGGAAGGGGAGTGCTTCCATTGTAAGCAACTTGGACACTAGAAGCACAACTGCAAGCTCTATCTTGAATAACTTGCTAAGGAAAAGGGAAGTAAGACTTCCACTTCAGGTATTTTTGTTATAGATGCTAACTTTTCTACTTCCTCATCTTGGGTATTGGATACTGGATGTGGATCTCACACTTGTGCAACTTTGCAAGATCTAAGTAGAAGTAGAAGATTGGCCCGAGGTAAAGTGGACCTACATGTTGGAAATGGAGCAAAGGTTGCTGCCTTAGCCGTAGGGACTTATGTTCTCACTTTACCTAGTGGATTAGTTTTAGAATTAGACAACTGCTACTTTCTACCTACTATTAGTAGAAATTTGATTTCTATTTCTTGTTTGGACAAGAAAGGTTTTTCATTTCTAATAGAGGACAAATGTTGTTCTATTTATTTGAATGAAATCTTTTTTGGCAGTCCTCAACTTAGCAATGGGTTGTATGTTCTAGACCTCGAAGATCTAATCTATAATATGAATACCAAGAAGGTTAAATTAAATGATTCGAACCCGACCTATCTCTGGCACTGTTGGTTGAGCCATATAAACGAGACCTGTATATCCAAGCTCCATAAGGATGGACTCTTGGACTCATTTGATTTTGAATCATATAAGACATGTGAGTAATGTTTGTTAGGCAAGATGACCAAAGCCCCATTCACAGGGCAAAGTGAAAGGGCTAATGACTTACTAGGACTCAAACCTAGTGATGTATGTGGCCCTATGTCTACACATGCTAAAGGAGGTTTTGAATACTTCATTACTTTCACTGATGACTTCAGCAGATATGGCTATGTGTATCTCATGAGACACAAGTCAGAATCCTTTGAAAAGTTCAAAGAATTCAAGAATGAAGTAGAGAATCAACTCGGGAAGAGTATCAAAGTGGTTCGATCAGATTGAGGTGGAGAGTACTTGGACCAAGAATTCCTTGACTACCTGAAGGATTGTGGTATGGTATCACAACTCACTCCACTAGGTACACCTCAATGGAATGGTGTATCTGAAAGGAGAAGTCAAACTCTATTAGGCACGGTTCGCTCTATGATGAGTCAAGCTGACCTTCCAAACTCCTTTTGAGGACATGCTCTAGACACAACCACTTTTACACTAAACCGAGTTCCATCTAAATCGGTTCAAAAGATACCATATGAGATATGAAGTAGGAGGCATCCCAATTTATCTTTTACGAAGATTTGGGGCTGTGATGCTTTTGTGAAATGTCAATCGTCTAACAAACTAGGGCCCAAATCTCAAAAATGCCTTTTAGTTGGGTATCCCAAAGAAACAAAGGGTTACTATTTCTATAATCCTTCTGAGCAAAAAGTGTTTGTTGCTTGAACTGGTGTATTTTTAGAGAAAGAGTTTATCTCTAAAGGAACTAGTGGGAGGAAAGTAGAACTTGAAGAAATTCAAGAACAACAAGGAGACATCGAACCTGGAATGGAACCTGAACAGACCCCTTGATAGAGTGAGACTTAGAAAATGCAAGGCCATGCTTGGATGAGTTGATATACAATATCAATGTCATCAGCTTAAGTTAGTCTACTCGGTAATCAAGAAACCAAAGATTGGGCTATACGAGAGTCACACATTCCATGTCTCGTGCTCAGTCTTGATATCTTGGACAAAGGGACAATGGCATATATCGGTGATGATCATAAAGGTTTAGTCGATTCACCGACAATCTTGTCACTTGGGTAGCAATGATGTGTTGCTAGACACCGTTCATTACTTATGATCATAAATGTGATTTATGATCATTGCCAACATGGCAATAACCTATTGGGTCGCACACATAGAGCTATTTGGATCATTAGAGTGCATGGGCTAATTATTTGGGTTATGGTTTCACTTTAATTTTGTATCAATAATGGGCCCAAGAGTTGAGCCATTATTAAGCCCGAAATTAAATCCTAATTGGATTAAGGCTTTGAAACCGATTAGGCCTGGAAGTTGAGTCTCACTATAAATACAACTTTTAAGTGAGAAATTCGTAGCTCTCCTTGGCCTAGCCACCCAAAACGACAGCCGCACTTTTCTCTTGTAATTCCTTGGAGGACGCAAGCTAGCACTGCGAGCGCAAGAGAAACGCATCTGCCAGGACGTGGTGGAAGCATGGTGATCCCGAGAGGCTCGTGTGGATACCATAGAGAGCCTGAACACATCAACTGTTCAGGTTTTGTGATTCGACTCTACAGTTGAGTGAGAAATCTCAATCAAAAATTAGGTATGAAAATTTTTGAACACCCGGTTTACCCCGTTTCACTTGGATCCTGGAGGTTTCGGTTAAATTCCACTGCGCTGTGTGGCTCCCGAAACCCAACAGATTTCTAGTGACTCATGCTAGTGATGTGATGCTCATGGATCAGGATGAGCCCATAACCTACCAACAAGCTATGTCGGGCCCTGACTCTGAGAAATGGCCAGTGGCCATGAAATCCGAGATGGAATCCATGCATGATAACCAAGTATGGACTTTGGTTGACCCACCTGAAGGGGTGAAACCCATAGGGTGCAAATGGGTTTTCAATAAGAAAACTAACATGGATGGTAATGTGATTACCTTTAAGGGACAATTGGTTGCAAAAGGTTTCGAGCAAATTCATGGTATTGACTATGATGAAACTTTTTCACTAGTTGCTATGGTTAAATCCATCCAAATTTTGTTCACTATTGCTGTACACTATGATTATGAGATATGGCAAATGGATGTCAAAACTACATTCCTAAATGGAAAGCTACTTGAGGATGTGTGCATGACACAACCTGAGGGTTTTGTCATTCTTGAGAATGCGAATAAAGTGTGCAAGTTGCAAAGGTTCGTTTTTGGACTGAGGCAAGCTTCTTAAAGTTTGAATCTTCATTTTGGTGAAGCAATCAAAGAGTTTGGCTTTATCAAAAATGAAGATGAAGCTTGTGTCTACAAGAAGGTTAGTGGGAGCGCTATTGTCTTTTTGGTGTTGTATGTAGATGACATACTACTCATCGGGAATGACATTCCTGAGCTACAGTCTGTGAAGACTTTGCTAGGGAAATGTTTCTCTATGAAGGACTTGGGTGAAGCAGCCTATGTGTTAGGCATCAAGATCGATAGATATAGATCTAGAAAGCTTTTTGGCCTAAGTCAAAGTACATACATTGACAAGGTGCTAAAGAGGTTTAGCATGCAAGATTCTAGGAAAGGATTCTTGCCTGTGTCACATGGTATAACTCTTTCTAGATCTCAGCGTCCGAGTACACCCGAGGAAAAAGAGAGCATGAGTAAGATTCCATATGCCTCAGCAATTGGATCTATCATGTATGCCATGATATGTACTCATCCTGATGTCTCATATGCTTTGAGCATGACGAGTAGGTACCAATCGAACTCTGGTGTTAGTCACTAGACATCTATTAAGAACATCCTTAAGTACGTACGAAGGACTAAGGATGCATTCTTGGTCTTTGGAGGAGAAGATGAGCTCGTTGTAAGGGGTTACATCGATGCAAGCTTCCAATCCGATAAGGATCATTTTAGATCACAATCTAGTTATGTGCTTTGTATTGGTGGTCGTGATGTGAGCTGGAAGAGTTCAAAACAAGAGACAGTAGGTGACTCTACAACAGAATATGAATACATTGCTGCCTCTGATGCTGCGAAGGAGGTAGTTTGGATCAAGAAGTTCATCACTGAACTTGGAGTGGTTCCAAGCATTGCCGACCCAATAGAGCTCTATTGTGACAACAATGGAGCAATCACACAGGCTAAGGAACCTCGATCTCACCAGCAATCCAAACACATACTCCGATGCTATCATTTCATTAGGGAGATCATCGAGAGGGGTGATGTAAGGATATGAAGAACTTTGGCAGACAGCAATATTGCTGATCCACTGACAAAGCCCCTTATGCAGCAGAAGCATGATAGCCATTCTAGGTCCATCGGTATTAGATACATGGATGATTGGCTTTTAGTGCAAGTAGGAGATTGTTAGTGTTGTGCCAAAACGCCAATCATGAGATGATTGTATTTTTGCACATTGAGTCATGATATTTTATTAAGGCATTAGTCCAACAATTATGTTTGTTGTTTTGTTTCTACAAAACGTAATAAACATAATTGTAACCCTAGAATAATGATATTCTCAAACGTCCCTGGTCTAGTATTATTGTGGAGCGGGTTGCAACAGTACATAAAGACTAGCATATGTGGAGACTAATATGGCATATGTAGTCTACATATGGGCACCAGTTGGAGAACTTGTGTACTGGATCGACCCACCATGAGAACACTACATGGATCATTTTATGAGTGTCATAAGTGATTCTCATAGTGATCATGGTATATGTAGTCCTTTGACCTAGATCATCAAGGTTCCCTACATGTGAGTCACATACTTTGATACTTTCCTTTGTTGCTCGTAACTAAGTGAACTTGAAGGAGGTCATTGGGTATGCCACATATCATGTGGAGGGATTTGTATGATCAAGATGGGATTTGTCCCTCCTATGTAACGAGAGTGATACCTTCGGGCCCCTTGATGGAGTGAGACTTAGAAAATGCATGGCCATACTTGGATGAGTTGATATACGAGATCAATGTCATCAGTTTAAGTTGGTCTACTCGGTAATCAAGAAACCAAAGATTAGGCTCTACGAGATTGACACATTCCATTTCCCGTGCTTAGTCTTGATATCTTGGACAAAAGGACAATCGCATATATCAATGATGATCATAAAGGTTTAGTCGAATCACCGACAATCTTGTCACTTGGGTAGCAATGATTTGTTGCTAGACACTGCTCATTGCTTGTGATCATAAATGTCATTTATGATCATTGCCAACCTGCTAAGAGCTTATTGGGTCGCACAGATAGAGCTATTTGGATCATTAGAGTGCATGGGCTAATTATTTGGGTTATGGTTTTACAATAATTTCGTATTAACAATGGGCCCAAAAGTTGAGCCATTATTAAGCCCGAAATTGAAGCCTAATTGGATTAGGGCTTTGAAACCTATTAGGCCAAGAAGTCGAGTCTCACTATAAATACAAATGTTAGTGGGAAATTTGTCGCTTCTTGCCCTAGCCTCCCAAAATGACACCCGCACCCTTTTCTTGCAATTCCTTGGAGGGTGCAAGCTAGCACTGCGAGCTCAAGAGAAACACATCTGCCGGGACTGTTAGTGTTGTGCCCAAAAGACAATCATGAGATGATTGTATTTTTGCACATTGAGTCATGATATTTTATTAAGGCATTAATCCATCAATTATGGTTTGTTGTTTTGTTTCTACATAACATACCAAACATAATTGTAACCCTAGAATAATGATATTCTCAAACATCCCTAGTTTAGTATTATTGTGGAGCGGGTTGCAATAATACATAACGACTAGCATATGTGGAGACTGATATGAAATATGTAGTCTGCATAAGGGTACAAGTTGGAGAACTTGTATACTGGACCGACCCACCATGAGAACATTACATGGATCATTATATGAGTGTCATAAGTGATTCTCATAGTGGTCATGGTATATGTAGTCCTTCGACCTAAGATCATCAAGATTCCCTACATGTGAGTCACATACTTTGATACTTCCCTTTGTTTCTTGTAACTGAGTAAACTTGAAGGAGGTCATTGCGTATGTCACATATCATGCGGAGGGATTTGTATGATCAAGATGGGATTTGTCCCTCCTATGTAACGAGAGTGATATCTTTGGGCCCCTTGTTAGAGTAAGACTTTGAAAAATGCATGGCCATGCTTGGATGAGTTGATATACGATATCAATCCCATCAGTTTAAGTTACTCTACTCGGTAATCAAGAAACCAAAGATTGAGCTATACGAGAGTGACACATTCCATGTCTCGTGGTTAGTCATGATATATTGGACAAAGGGACAATGGCATATATTGGTGATGATCATAAAGGTTTAGTCGAATCACCGACAATCTTGTCACTTGGGTAGCATTGATGTGTTGCTAGACACTGCTCATTGCTTATGATCATAAATGTGATTATGATCATTGCCAACATGGTAAGAGCCTATTGGGTCGCACACATAGAGCTATTTGGATCATTAGAGTGCATGGGCTAATTATTTGGGTTATGGCTTCACTTTAATTTTGTGTTAATAATGAACCCAAGAGTTGAGCCATTATTGAGCATGAAATTCAATCCTAATTGGATTAGGGCTTTGAAACCCATTAGGCTTGGAAGTAGAGTATCACTATAAATTCAACTTCTAGTGATAAATTCACAGGTCTCCTCACCAAAATGCTTAATGCACAGAAAGCCCATGAACATAGCGTCTAGGTTCCAGTGGCCATAGCCATCCCTTTTGGTAGTTTTTTACCCTTCAAAATCCAAGAGAAAAAGCCATATATAAGCCCTTACCTAGTTCAACAATGATGGCAAAGAAGCAAAAAATCTTTCATGCACCATAAGCGCTGTTGTTGGCTTTCTGAGAGCCACCTTAATTCAGTTTTTTCTCATTCTACTTCCCCTTGCTCATTCAAGCTCTTTTTTGGTCATTTTTAGGAACAATAGCTCAACTTTTTTTTGGAAGGTACTTGTATTGAATAAGTTTAGAAGCTGCCTTCAGATAATTAAGTCTAAGCAGTGGCCAAATAGACTTAGTGGCCAAGGATGTTGACTAGTCCTTGGTCTAACTTCCTTTTAGTCACTTCAATCATTATAAACATTCTAGTGACCTACTTAGATCTCTTGGTGGAATGTTTTGATAAACCACTTTGGTCATTCGTTCGGCCATTTGAGCTCTATGTTTTCATGAGTTCTTCACATTTTCTTGGCCTCCATTGTAACCCTCATTTGTACTCCAATGCCAAGCATCAACCTTATACAATCCCTTCTCAAAATCTAAGCTTTAAATCCTTCACAAATGCTCGGGGTGAACATAAAGGTGTGCCTAAGAGCCAGCTTGTACCCCTCCTTGATTCCTCTTTGGTACCATCCATTTCTTAAGCACATTTTCTTCAAATTTTAAGTTCTCACCTCAAAGTCCACCTTGGCACATAATTTGAGCCATTCTTAGCTCACAAGTACAACATTTTCCCTCATGTTCCACTACAATAAACTTAGGGTTTCCTAGGACACCACATGAGTGCCTGTTTTCTTTTTAGCTATTCTTTTTATGCCCATGACCAGTAGCATTCATATACACAATTAATGCATAGTTATACCCATCATAAGCATAGCCTCTACCCTATACAAGTCATAGGCATGACATTCTCTCCCACTTAATGAATTTTGTCCTCCAAATTCTCAAGCAATGTGATAAGTAGTCTTAGGTGCCTCTTGAGTATCTCGGTCTCTATTTACTAGGTAGCTTTTTATTCAAAATGGTGTGACCATTGGATCTTTACCTTTTGTATCTATTAACTTCTTAACTTTGTTACATCCCTAGCTAGAACCTTTATAGGTTTTTCATCATAAGTAAGGCTAGGGGTCATTAGGATATAAGAAGCTAGTACAGCCTAATGTGGGTCAAATAAATACTTTTTAACTATTCTAACAAGAAAAGTATGATGTATATGACCCAACTCTGAAGGTAAATCTAGCTTATATGCCACATTACCATTCCTGTCTAATACATGGAATGGCCCAATATTTCTGGGAGTCAATTTGCCCTTCTTTCTAAACCTCAAGACTCTATTCATTGGAGAAGCCTTAATCCACACATAGTCCTTTACTTGGAACTTTAGGCCTCTTCTTCTTCTTTGATTGGCCTTGGCTTGCTTTCGATTTTTGGAAGCCTTGATTCTTTCTTGGATTATCTTAATTCTTTCAGTTGTCTCATGGATCAATTCTAGTCCTATTTCCACTTTATCCTTAGGATCTTACCAACATTGAGCAATAAATCACCTTTTCCAATACAAAGCTTCATAAGGTGCCATCTTTATCACTTAGTGATACCTATTGCTGTAGGAGAATTCTATGAAGGGTAAAAGTTGATCTCATTTTCCCTTAAAATCCAATGCACAGCACCCTCACATATCCTCAAGAATTTGTATAGTTCTCTCTATTTGTCCATCAGTTTGAAGATGGTAAGTTGAACTTAGTTCTGATTGAGTACCCAATGCCAAAAGTAATGATCTCTAAAATTTGGACACCAATCTCGGTTCTCTATTCGAAACTGTCATCTGGGATACCATGTAATCTTACTATTTCTTTAATATATAGCTGTGCCAGCATATCCAAAGGATCTGTGAGATTAATAAGTAGAAAATGGTATCATGTTTTCCTCGCATCATGGGCATACTCACTAGGAAATCCATTGAAATGGGTCCCTATTTTCTTTTTGGTGTAAGAAAACTTGATAGCTTACACCCTCGTCTTTGATGTTCCACCTTCACTTGTCGGCATACCACACATTTGGACATAAATATGTTAATTTTATTCTTCATATTTAGCCAACATAAGTATTCCTTTAAACTTTGATACATTTTCATAGTTCCAAGGTGTATGCTCATTTTACTAGAATAAGCTTGTTTTAGGATTTGTTTTCTTAAATCATACCCCTTGGGTACACAAATTTTGTTTTGTAAATACAACAACCCTTGCCTATAAGAGAACCCTTGGAACAGTTTTCCATGTCTCGGCCCAGATATTTTAGTGAGATCTTGGTCTTGTTATTGTGCCCTTAATATTTCTTCCTTCCATGTTGATTGAATTGTTATCAATTTCAATTGGGCTTTTTCCCATCATAGCCACCTGTTAGCCAAACAAGTCAGGCTATTAAGTTTATTATGTTCTTCTTTTACTCCATGTTTTAGAATACCTATGCATTTTCTGCTCAAGGCATTAGCCAGTTTAATAACTTTGCCCTCTATGTACTCAATGGTACAATCAATGTCTTTGAGATATTCACACCATCTTCTTTGCCTCATAATCAAGTCTTTTTAAGAAAAGATGCTACCACCTCACAAAAATGGGAGAATTACAAGTGTGGGTAAAGTTTGTAGTGTTCTTGCTAGCTTCTGGTGTTCTACCTTACTTTTTGGCACAAATCTTCTATAATAGCCTACCAGTCCTAGCAAGTTTCTAACTTCCTTTACAGTCTTAGGTTTTTCCCACTCTTGCACAGCCTTGACCTTTTCAGGGTCTGGTCTAAGACCTTGTGCATCAATGATGTGTCCTATAAAAGACACTTCCTTTAACCAGAACTAGCATTTGGAAAAAAATTTCATATGGTTGACTGTCCAATAGTGTGCTTAACAAAGTTCTTAAGTGATGCTCATGTTCACTTTCATCCTCGGAATACACTAGGATGTCATCTATGAACACCACTACAAACTTGTCCAAGTAAGGTCTAAACACATGGTTCATCAGATCCATGAACGCAGTAGGGGCATTAGTCAAGCCAAATGGCATAACTATGTACTCATAGTGTCCAATCTTGTTCAAAATTCTGTCTTGGGTATATCTTTCTCTTTTACTCTTAACTGAAAATGTCCAGATCTCAAATCAATCTTAGAGAAGATCTTTGCTCCCTTGAGTTGATCAAATAGATCCTCAATCATAGGGAGTCGATACTTGTTTTTGATAGTTACAACATTGAACTTTCTATAGTCAATACACAATCTCAAAGATCCATCCTTCTTTTTCACAAAGTGAACTGGAGTTCTCTCCAGTGAAACACTTGGTCTTATGAACCCTTTTTGAAGAAGTTCATCAAGTTGTTTCTTGAGCTCAGTCATATCTGTGATTGACATTCTATGAGGAGGTATGGATATCGGTACTGCCCCGATTTGTAACTTGATTTCAAATTCTATCTCTCTTATGTTGGGTTTCGAGAGCCAAACAAGCACAGCAGAATTTAACTAATACCCTTTAGGATCTAAGTGAAACGGGGTAAAATGGGTGTTCAAAAATTTTCATACCTAATTTTTGGTTGAGATCTCTCACCCAACTACAGAGTCAAATCACAAAACCTGAATAGTTGACGTATTCAAGCTCTCTATGGTATCCATATGAGCCTATCGGGATCACCACGCTTCCACTACGTCCTGGAAGATGCGTTTCTCTTGCTTTTGTAGTGCTAGCTTGCATCCTCCAAAGAATTGCAAGAGAAGAGTGTGGCTGTCCTTTTGGGAGGCTAGGGCAAGAAGCTATGAATTTCTCAATAAAAGTTGTATTTATAGTGAGACTCAACTTCCAAGCCTAATGGGTTTCAAATCCCTAATCCAATTAGGCTTTAATTTCGGGCTTAATAATGGCTCAACTTTTGGGCCCATTATTAATACAAAATTATTGTGAAACCATAACCCAAATAATTAGCCCATGCACTCTAATGATCCAAATAGCTCTGTGTGCGACCCAATAGGCTCTTACCACATTGGCAATGATGATAAATCACGTTTATGATCATAAGCAATGAGCGGTGTCTAGTAACACATCATTGCTACCGAAGTGACAATATTGTCGGTGATTTGACTAAACCTTTATGATCATCACTGATATATGCCATTGTCCCTTTGTCTAACATATCAAGACTAAGCACGAGACATGGAATGTGTCACTCTCGTATAGCCCAATCTTTGGTTTCTTGATTACCAAATAGACCAACCTAAATTGATGACATTGATATCATATACCAACTCATCCAAGCATCGCCAAGCATTTTTCTAAGTCTTACTCTACCAAGGGGCCTAAAGATATCACTCCCGTTATATAGGAGGGACAAATCCAATCTTGATCATGCAAATGCCTCCGCATGAGATGCAACATTCCCAATGTGTTAGGACCATCCCTCAGGACTTGGCCCAGGCCAAGAATGTATTGGAAAATCTGAGGGACTTGATAAAAAGGTCATGGAATACATTTTCATTCAGGTGAACAATATTCACTCAAGTGAAGTACACATACATTTGAGTGAAATATCTTCATTCGGGTGAAATGCACATTCATTCGGATGAACTTTGATCACTCGGGTGAAATGTTGCACATGGAGAATGTTTATGTTGCTAACGGTGTGAAGAAATGTTAAGGACTAAATTGTACCATGTATGAGTGCTATTAGTGAAACAATGAGGCATTTGAAGGTTAATGACGCCATGCAAATTAGTGCAAGGCAAAGTGGAGCATTAAGGCCGAATTGTGGGACATGTGGCGTTTAACCAAAAATTGCATGCTTCCACTTAAAACTTGATACTCATTACCCCTTAGTGTCGGTTTAACCGAGTTTGGCGTGTTCTTGAGAGCTCAAACACATTGCTGCCGAGTTCATGCCAGAATGTTGATGAATTGAAGATTGTAACCGAAATCAAGCTTTGATTCCTCAATGTCATGGTAGGCGACCTTGAGTATCAAGTTTGGAGCTTGAAATTGGAGAAACAAGGTTTGGCCGAGAGTGCTCAAGCTTAAATTAGAGGTATAGCTTCATAAACTCACTTGTTTTCTTGGCAAATCTCCATGATCAAGTGACTATGATAGCTAATTGAAGGCCTTGTTGTGTTAGGCAACTTAGTTGATTTCGGCGTTAGATACTCAAGCAACCAAGAAGTCAAGCTTTTGAATTAAGGTAGGGTTTCACATTTACTTGAATTCTTGGTACTTTTTCCATGATCAAGTAATAATGGCAGGTAAGTGATGGTTATATATTGCTGTATGATCTTAGTTTGCTAGATGGGCATATTGAGGAGATTCAGTTTTACGTTAATTTGCTAGCTAGTCAAGGTTTAATGGCAAGCACGTAAAGTTCTTAGTAAGTTAGGCCAACTTACTAGTGAACTTGGAGCTCTAGTGGATTGGAGGGGAATTGGAAGCCTTGAAGTGCAAGGATTTAATGTTGCGCTTGCTAGTGGATTTCAACCGAGTGAGTAATTCATTCAGGTGAATATTTCAACAGAATGAACATTGTGTGTGTGCATGACTTGTGTGCTTGTCTGATTTGTTTGTGCGTGCTAACCCAATGTAGATAGTGTTTAAGCTTATATATATATGTTTTGGTTAATATTGAATATGTATTATACGCCTTGTATCTTGGTGTTTTCATGTCTTTCTTGCAGGACAGGCAAACTTAAGGAGGTTAAGTCTTGGACTTAACTAAATAGACCTTATATGGTCGTTTGTGAATCCTTACTGAGTAATTGTTACTCATTGCCCATATATTTTCATTTCAGGAAAGGATATACAGCTTGAGTAGTTTGCTTGAGTAGCTTATTTGTGTACTAGGTAGTACACTTATTGCTCAAGGTATGTGCCAACTCAATCTTGGCTTGATTACTTGCATTACAAGTCTTATGGGTTAAGGCCAAAACTTGTATTCTAAGTTTTGCAGGCTTGTGCAGTTTGTGGGATATGTCTAGGTGCAGGATGGATGTGTAGACTATGGCTCTGATTGTAGTGTTCACTTTCATGACCATGAATATGGTCATTGGGTTGGTGCTTCAGTGTGTACTGCTATATTGCACACTTAGGTATCTTCTTGGGGACTAATGAAACTTAGCTTGGAAAACTTAACCTTGGCTATTTTGGACTTGTAGCATCCTTGGTATGTTTCCAAGCTAGTGATGCTTGTACTTAGGCTATTTATGTATGTATGTAGCCTGGATTGTACATGGTTTTGTATGTACATATGTGGGATGCTTTTGCGCCAAGTTATGTTAAGAATATGAACTTATGGTTATGTGTTCATGTAAGAAATCTCTTGAGATATTTTGTTTGGTTGAATATACATGTGCATGGAAACCTTGATTTTCAAAACTACAAAGATGTGGGCTTCTTGGTTGTCATTCAGGAAAGTAGCACACTTGATGAGCACACATCCTAGACACTTAATTGATTAAGTGTATGCCTTGCTTGTATTGCAAGTTATTGATTTACAGCCTTGCCTTGTGTTGCAAGTTAGTGGTTGGGCCCTACTTAAGCTGCAGGTAATTGCTCTAAATAACTCATAAGCCTCTTGGGGCACCTCCCAGCTCTCAGCTCAAGAAAATAAGACTTAAAAATACCTATCAATTAATAGCTTAAATAAAAAGGTAGTTAATAACACCTGAACTTAAGAGTATCCAAATAACTCTTGGGTAGCAAAGTGAGTGGCACTGAGAGTGCACAGGCTGGGGCCTGTGTGGGGTGTGACATGCACACTGTGGCAGCTAAGAAGGAAAACACTAGCACAATTCATAGTTTTGGCTTCCACACATTAGGCAATCTTGTTAAGTTCTAGTGACAAACCATTGCACTTGTAACTTCCATTAATAAAATGTATCATTCTAGCCATTTAACCCCCTAATTTCTTTGTTCCATTATCAAGTAGAGACGTAGAGCAAACCAACAATTTTTTTTTTTACATCAAAAGCACACCTATGGACCAAGTTATGGATTTTTTAAGTTGGTTACCAAATTCTTACCAAACGAACAGTAACTTAGCCAAATTTGGAATGTCATATTTTTTGCTACAGTATTCCAAATTTGGAAATTCCAAATTTTTTTCAACCTCTGTATGTTCTCTAGGTTTGGTCGAAATTTCATACTGATATTCCTTCTACATAGGGAGTTATGGAACTTTAAGTGCAGAGTGAAAATTCTAATCACTTTATGACCATTTTGCCCATACAAAATTTCATATGATTCATACACTTCATTTCCAGGTGTAAAACCAACATGGGCAGGTTCTTACATATCTTAAAAACTTGGGAAAGTCATTCCCCTGAATTTAGAGGCATTCCATAGACATTAAACATAATTTTCTTTGGAACAGCTAATGAGTTGCAAAAAGGACAGAATTGAACATTCAACCTAAAACATCACTTTACTGCTTCATATATCATCCATACACCATCCATAGTGTATTTAAATGCATATATGAATCATACATATATCCTAGCTTAGTTGGATATGTACACTAGCTTATTGGAGAGCCTTACAAACACAATGCACTCCAGAAACTTCAAAAGATAGGTGCTGCGTAAGGCAGAAAGTACCAATACTAAAATTAGAAAATGTGCTCTAAAAATCATGAAACTCTCCAGTTTAATACTAGACATATTGACGTTCATGTACATGAAATTTCACATGAAAAATCAAACTAGAACTATTACTTTGAATGTTCTCTTTCAGGTGTTCCTGAAAATGGACAGAAAGGGGAATAAGCTCTTTGTAAAGAACTTAGTAAGGGCTTTCAATGTAAAGTCTTCCAGAGCAACGTACCACCTAAAATAAAAAGACATAAAAACATAAAAGAACTACACATACACACAAATATGGCAAGCATATGCACCAACAAACAAAACAACAAACACATGTAATGCTGGCAGCGATAACACATTAGGGTTAGTCCATAATCATTCAGTAAAACAATAAGATATCACTTTAGTAACACTATGGTGGCCCTCCTCCAGCTTTTTCTTGGTCTTGGGAGTCTTTTAGGTCTTAGTTAGTACTAACTTGGGCTCTAGAAACCCTTCTTTCTTGTTGCCATCTTTGGCATGGTAACACCAAGGCTGAAACCTTGCCATGCTTCATTCCCCTTAATCCATACTTGCTTCCTTGAGCTTTTTGCTCCCTTCCAATCATGGTATTAGCTTCATGGATGTTTGGAAATATAGTAGACAATCCAGGAAACTTTAGAAAACCTTACCTTTGCTATGAAATCTAAAAACCCAAATAGAACCAAAATTAGGTTTTCTTGCACTCTTTGATGTCTTCTTTTCTTTCTCTTGCTTCCTCTTGTTGTATTAAGGTGTGGTGGCTATGGAGGAAGATGGAAGAGCTTAAGGAAGAGTTCTTAGCTGCTGGAGGCCAAAATTTAAGGAAAATGGAAATGAAATGAAGATTTTCCTTCATTTATACATCATTTTGACCAAGGTGGCATATATGCAAATTTTTTAAAATTTGGCCAACACTTGAACAGATTATTTCCAGCCATTTTGGTTGAGAAAATGACAGATTTAGGCCTCTTTTAACCTTGTCAAAAAATCATTTTGACTTTAGGCAAAAATGTGGACACTTGGATCCTTAGTTGGCATTATGCCATAAATGATCAACTTTGCCTTCTTAAGCACTTTGGTCCCCAACAATATCCTTAATTCCATCCATGTACTTTCTTCATAATCCCATTCATGTCCTTTCCATATCCATATTTATAGATTTGTGCAATTGAGTACCCAACTTTTGTAACCTTACAATTTAGTCCATAGGGTACTTGAAAATTAGGCGATGTGCCAATGCTTTCTTAAGCACCAAGCTATCATTGTTTTTGCCACTTAAGGGGGTGTATATTGAATTTTTACACTTAAAAAATCATAAACTATGGTGAAAATTAGAGCATATAAGTTTAAGCCCTTATGTTGTAATTTTTCGATTTTGTGAAGGTAGTAACAGCACTTATTGAAGGTTTTGTGACCTTGTGTGAAGTGCACAGTGATGGCAGTGAATTAAAGGGATTCTAGAGCCCAAAATTAGTAGTAACTAGTGTTAAAAAACTCTCATAAGACCAAGCTTAAGCTTGAGGTGTTACCCACTCCGGGGTAGTCCAGTTATGGTGCCAAAACTGTGCATTTAAACTCCCAGGTTTGGTGTGTCCTATAGGTCATCAGAACAACACCCTTAGTGTACATACTCAAGTGACCCTCTAGAGCACTATGTAAATACATGAGCATTGGTATAAGCATAACACACATATTAACATTTATGCACATTATGGAAGCTAAGAAGGAAAACACTAGCACAAGTCTTAGTTTTAGCTTCCACACATTAGGCAATCTTGTTAAGTTCCAGTGACTAGCCACTGCACCTGTAACTTCCACTAATAAACTGTATCATTCTAGCCACATACCCCCTATTTTCCTTGCTCCATTATCAAGTAGAGACTTAGAGCAAAACAAGGATTTTTTTTTACATCAATAGCGCACCTATGGACCAAATTATGGATTTTTTAAGTTGGTTACCAAATTCTGACCAAATGAACAGTCACTCAGCCAATTTTGAAATCTTATATCTTTGGCTACAGGGTTCTAAATCCAGAAATTCTAAATCCTAGTTAACCCCCTATATCTCCTCTAATGTGATCAAAATTTCATACCAAGATTCATTCTACACAGGGAGGTTTTAAACTTTAGGTCCAGAGTCGAAATTCTGGCAACTTTTGGACGATTTTGCCCATACAAATTTTCCAAACCATGCAAACACTTCCTTCGTAAGGGGAAAGCTCTCCAAGGCTATCCCATATATGTCCATTACACATAGGAATTACATTCCCATTCTTTTAACAACTTTATGTGGACAAAACTGAATTTACAAGTAAGCAGCCCATCATTCACACTTAGGCAGCATTACACCACATCACTTACATACCCAAAACATTACTCAAATGTTCACATACTTGTATCATTTTATATACACTACATGTACATGCATACATGCACTAAAAAATTTTCTTAACTCAGCTAAATACACACCCTATGTTACAGGAGTGCCTGAGACACAACGGACTCCAGAACAGGATGCTGGACAGCTGCTGCACAACACAATAAGTACCACCATTAAAAATACCAAATGTGCTCCTAAAATCACAAAAATTTCCAGATCATAACTAGACATATGTAAGTTACTGTAGCTGTAATTTTAGATTAAAACTTAAGCCATAAAGGTTATTTTGAAGGTGATCTTTCAGCTGGACCTAAAATGACAGAATTGAGGGGAGTAAGTTTCATTGAGAAACTTAGTAAGGGTAGCACTTGGATTCATTAGGCAATGTAACTGTCATTAAAACCTGAATCCAAAGACACTAAAACACAAAAACCACAATGCATATATACAAGATATAGCAACCAAATGCAGCAGCCATTCACAACCAACAAACACATGAAATGTAGCAGCAACAATAACCATAGGTTAGTCCATCAAAAACATAATAAACTTAACCAAATCATTATGGAAGCCCTCCTCAAGCTAATACTTGGTCTTAGGAGGATTTTAATAGTAGTTAGTAATAACTTTGGGCTCTAGGAACCCTCATTTTACTGCCATCATTGTGTGCTTCACACTAGGTCACAAAACCTTCAATAAGTGCACTCCCCTCACTAAGCTTGGTTCATCAAGCTCATGGATCTCTTCCAAGCCTAGCCCTAGCTCCAAGGTTGCTTGAAAATACAGAAAACAACCCATCAGAGCAAGAGAACCCTTACCAAAGTGGTAGGCCAAAAATCAAGCTTGATCCTTGAAGTATCCAAGAAATAGCTCTAGTTTGCTTCCAATTGCTTCCTTTTGCCTTCAATTTCAATCAATTGAAACTTTGAAGGTGTGGTGGCTATGGAGGAAGTATGGTTGTGTTCTTGGGCTGTGGGAGGATGACAATGAGAGAGGGATAAGTGATTTGGCCACTCAAATGGCCTTAATTGAGCTTAAGGGCACAAAACACATTTAACAAGCTTAACCTTACTTTATGTCATTTTCTTTCTCACTAATTATGGTTTCTTTGTCTTAAAATCATTGGTACACATGTGCCCAACATTTTTGACTAATTATCAAGTCTTTGCTGCCTCCCCCATGGTGGGATAACCCCATAATTCCATCCTTAGACTTAAGTCAAAAGCTTGAACACCTTAATGTTTACACTAGGACGTTTAGGTCCTTATTGCCTTTAGTGTTTCCTTTGTCCAAATGTGTCTTCCATGAGAAATTTGGTCCTCCAATAGCACTTTCATACCATTTATATCCTTCTCATAACTCTCCAAGTCTTATTCTTGAGAGTTTTGCAATTGAGTACCCGAATTTCCAAAACCTTACAAAAATGTCCATAGGTTGCTTGACCAAAAAGCAATCCTTAAGGCTTTTCTTGGGGGCCAAGTTACCAACTTGGAACACTTTCAAGGAGGTGTTGATCATGCCTTTTACCCCCCACACTTCAATCACTATGGTGAGAATTACACAATATAATGGTTTTTAGCCATTATTACACACTTGTAATTCTCCCCTTTTGTGAAGTGGTAACATGAGCAGGGCTTCTATAGTGATTTACGTATGTTTATTGCATGTTTTATGGACTAACCTATGGTTATTATTGCTGCCGTATTTCATGTGTTTGTTGGTTGTGAATGGCTGATGAATTTTGTTTATATATCTTGTATATATGAATTTTGGTTCTATGTTTTGGTGTCTTTGGATGTGGGTTTTAATGAAGGTCACATTTCCTTAAGAAACAAACTGTTTCCCATACTATGTTTCACAATGAAACTTACTCCCCTCAATTCTGCCAATCCAAGTACAATAGAAAGATCACATTCAAACTAACCATTGTGGTTTGATTTTTGATATGAAGTTTTAGGTACTTGAACTTCCATGTGTCTAGTTATGATCTAGAAAGTTTGGTGATTTTAGGAGCACATTTGGCATTTTTAGTGATGGTGCTTATTGTTTTATGCAGCAGCTATCCAGCATCCTGTTTCTAGAGTCCATTGTGTCTCATGCACTCCGGTAACTTAAGGTGTGTACTTAGCTTAGTTAAGACCATTATCTAGTGCATGTATGCATGTACATGTGGTGCATGTAAAATGAGACAAGTATGTGAACATTTGAGTAATGTTTTGGCAATGTATGTGCTGTGGTGCAAAGCTGCCTAAGTGTGAATTATAGGCTGCTTACTTGTAAATTCTGTTTTGGCCACATAAAGTTGCTAGATGCAAGAGCATGTAATTCCAATGTGTATTGGACATGTATGGGATAACCTTGGAGGGCATACCTCTTGTGAATGAACTGTTTGCACGCTTATGAAATTTTGTTTGGGTAAAATGGTCATAAAGTAACCAGAATTTTGACCCTGGACTCAAAGTTTTATATCTACCTATGTAGAATGAATCTTGGAATCTAATTTTCACCACACCTAGAGCACATCTATGGGTTTAACTGGGATTTATAATTTACGCATGTGGAGCCATGTAGCCAAAGTTATGACATTGCAAAGTTGTCTAAGTTATTGTTCATTTTGTCAGAATTTTGTAAACAACTTCAGAAATACATAACTTTGTCCATATATAGGCTATTGATGTAAAACCAAATTCCTTAGTTTGCTTAAGGAATCTACTTGATAATGAAGGAAATACAATGGCTAGATTAATACAGTTTTTTGGAAGAAATTTTAGGTGTAGTGGCTGGTCACTTGCACATAATAAGATTGCATAATGTCTGGTAGCCATGATTAAGACTTGTGCTAGTGTTTTCCTCCCTTGCTGCCATGGTGTGCTTTAAAATGTGAATATGTATGCAATGGTTGGACCAATATGCATGCATTTACATAGTGCCCAAGAAGGCACTTGGATATGCATACTAAGGGTATTGTTCTGATGGCCTACAAAACATACCAATCCTGGGAGTTTTAAATGCACAATTTTGGCACCATAACTAAACTACCCCGAATAGGATAACAAAATAGGTACTTGGGATTTTTATGATTAGCGAAGATTTGAAACTTATTACCTAGTTGGTAATGTCCCCATTGTTTCAAGGCAATGATCCCAGCTGCAATTTCTAGATCATGCACTAGATAGTTCTTTTCATGTCCCCACAATTGCCTTGAACCATAGGCTATAGCTTTGCATTAGAATAGATCCTAACCCCACAATAGATGCATCTGCATAAACCTGAAAAGATTTATTGGGATTAGGCAGTATTAGTACAAGGGTTGAATTAAGCATACCTTTAAGCTCATGGAAGGTTTCCCAACATTCTTTTGACCATTCAAATTTCTGCCTTTTCCCTGTCAATTTGGCAAAAGGGCTACCATTACAAAAAATTTAGGTACAAATCTTCTAAAATAGACAGCCAACCCCAAAAAGCTTATTATCTCTCTGACATTTTGAGGTTGCTTCCACTGTAAGATAGCTTCAACCTTTGTTGGATCCATAACCATTCCTTGCCCATTTATCACATGGCCTAAAAATTCAATTTAATTTGTCCAAAAATGGCAATTATTGCACTTGCCGTATAGTCGGTGTTTAATCAACACATTTAGGATTGTTGTAATGTGTTTTTCATATTCCTTCTCATTCCTTGAGTATACTAAGAATCTATAAAGATCACCACAAAGTGGTCTAGATATAGTCTAAATATCCTTTACATCAGGTCCATAAAGAAAGTTGGAGTATTAGTATGCCCAAAAGGCATTACTGTATATTCAAAGTGACCATATCTTATTCCGAAAGCAGTCTTAGGAATATTTGCTTCTTTGACTCTTAGTTGGAAGTACCCTGATTTGAGAACAATTTTGGAGAAAACTGTAGCTCCCTTATGTTGATCAAATAAGTCTTCAATCCTGGGCAGAGGGTACTTCTTCTTCATAGTCATAGCATTGAGCTTTCTATAGTCAATGCATAAGCTAAATGTCCCATCCTTCCTTTTCACAAATAGCATTAGTGCTTCCCAAGGAGAGATACTTGGCCTAATGAATCCTTTCTCAAGGAGTTCATCCAATTGCTTCTTTAATTGATTCATTTTAGGAATTGCCATCCTATAAGGTGTAGTAAAGGTAAGGGTTGCACCTGGAGTGAACTTAATCGTAAGCTCTATCTCCTACAAAGAAGGAAAACTTGGCAACTTAGAAGGAAATACCTTTAGGAATTCTTTCATATTAGGAATCTTGTCTAGTTTAGTTTTAGACTCTTTATCATTTAAGTCCATGTATTCATCTTTAGAAAGTATAGGTATACAATCCATTACCTTCACTTGCACAACATCACATTTTATGGAGTCTTTTAAAGAACATTCTATTGATCCTGGTAGTATCAATTTTCTACCTTGAAAATCTATCATAACACTGTTTTCAGCTAACCAATTGATACCTTATATTATGCCATAACCATTTTTTTTTCAGAATGATCAAATTAGTCTTTAATTCCAGCTCATTTAGCCTAATTACATAGTCTTTAACTATATGACGTGAAGACATCAATTCATTTCCGGTTGTCCTGATCATATACATTTGAGTGAATGTTGTAACACCCAGTTTTAATTCTCTTACTAGGTTCACTAAAATAATGGATATGGAAGCACCAGTATCATAAAGCACATAAAAGAGTTTATCATGTAAGTAAAGGTTACCTTTAAGGGCTTTCTTTCCCAGCTTGTTGTGGCTTATAGCCTCTTTTCCAAGGCTGGTTTCCTTTTTCATCTTTGATCATTCTATCCGATAGACTCTCCTAGCTGGTGGTTGGACTTTGGTGGGCATAGGCAGACTCTGCCCTCTCTGTATCATGTTAGGTGGCTAAGTTGCTACTTCTCTTTTCCTTTGCCTTATTGGTTTCTTGGCAATGAGCCCCAAACTTGCCCAACACACTTATTTCTTATTTCTACACTGGGCAATCACTGACCAGTGGTCTTAAGAACCAAACTTCAAACATCCTTTAGTAAGTCTGTAACAAGGTTTAAAACCATCGTACTTCCCACAGGTTGGGCATTTAGGTCCAAACCCTTCGGCTTCTTGAAGCCTTTTTTGTTCGCCTCCCATCTCAGCCTTTCCTAGATTGTTCCTGGCTTTTTTCTTACCACTTTGATATGCCATAGGAGCCCCTCAATGTTCATTATTGTAGGGTTGTAAAATTCTTGTTCCAATGTTAGAGCCCTTTGAACAGCCTCATAATAAGTCTTGATGCCAATAGCCCTTAAGATCTGTCTCAACTCAGGCCTCAGTCCTCTGGTGAACCTCTTTGAGCCCAATTACTCCTGTCCATCATACTGATATGCATATCTCAGGAGACTACTAAACCTCTGTTCATATTCCCCAACTGACATATTTTCTTGTTCCAATAGGTCAAACTCCACTTGTTTATAACCTTTGAGAGCATCACTGACATGCTGTTGTTGTAACACTTGAAGAAACTTAGCCCACCTCATACGTTATTTCTTTCTTGTGGGCTTCCTTTCATTCTTGCTCATATATGTCCTCTATACTGTCCTCCACCAAAGGTTTACACTGCCTTCTAGCTTGAAGGTAGCTAGTAGCACCTTTTGGGTGGATACGACTTCTATTATTTTGAAGGCCTTCGCTATCTAGTAAGTCTAGAATCCAGCCTCTTCTGGATCACCACTGCCCTTAAACACTATTGGTTTAAGTGACAAAAAGCCTAATTGCCCTTCCCTTAGATCTTCCCATCGTTGTCTTTCTCTTTTTCTCTCAAGAGTCCTAATCTTTTGTTGAAAAGCCAACTCTTTTTAGTTGTCTGAAACTAGCTACATTCTCCTAGCATTAGTGCCAATTTGCTCCCTTCCTCTATTCTCATTGTTTCTCCTGAATTCAGATTTTAGCTTTCTGCCTCATGGATTCCTTCTCACATCATCATATTCTTGTTCTTCATCTTCATACCTTCTAGCTTGCTCTTCTTTTATTGTTTTTTTCCTAGCCTCCTTCCTACTATTTCTTATTCTTCTTGTTTTTCTTCAGCCACAACAACCCTAGATGCTTTAGCATGACCTCTAGTATGGGCCTGCATACCTGTTACAAGTTGATCAATGGTAGCTTGCATCATCCCCATTATATGTTCCATTCTTTGTTGACCTTGCACATTGGATCTAGGCTCTATGGCCCTATTAGGAGGTCTTGTCCAAATTTCAACTACCTCCTCATTTTTAGGCTGTTCATCATTCATTTGAATAGCCTAAGTATTTAGTTATTCCTTTTTTTCTCATTCTCATTCTTTTTTTCTACCTCTGGTCATCATTCCTGCAAAACATAGCTTTGATAACAACTCAGTTAAGGCCTAATTCATCCATACCCTAAACCTCATAGGAGGTTTAAATCAACCAATTGTTTTTCAATCACTCGATTGTTTTCCATATGGTGAATTAGGTTTTAACAACTAGGATACTTAACCACAAAATTTAGTTCATACTTAGGTGGCACTTAGGTGAAAGTAACTTATTAACCTATTAAGTCTTTAGTTGTATAGGTTAAGTTATGAGTTTAATACATTAAGTTACCAATTTAATGTGTCACTTTACTGAGTGCACTTAGCTTAGCTTACCTTGTTACTTGTTAAGTACATATGAGTATGTGTAGGTGGAATTGTGTATGAAGGCCTTAGTGCACATGGAAAGATTGCTTGCAGCCAATTACACATACACACCATCATGTATACATTCATATAATTATACATTCTAAGGCATTCTAGCATAAGACATACAAGCATTCCATTACACCTTATGCCTTGGGAGGCTTACTTAGCCCATTATATACATTTAAGGCACTTGCCATGAACTAATTTAGGTGGCCATATTTACATACATTTACATAACAAAATTGGACATCCTTGGTGTTATAAGGCCAAAAGTTATATCGACTAAAGTTAAGCCATTACAAAAACATGCATGCACACATATTGGCTTTAAATAGTTTCAACTCCCATAATTACTTTAACCTCTACTTTTATAAGACACTTAGGCCAGAGCTATCTTATAACCTTTTTAGTCTTTACCTAAACCGAAACAGATGCAAATGTAGAGAAACCTATAGCAACCATAACAACCTACACAGCAAGTTACAACCATTATGATGCTCGGAGGCATCTTCCTTGAATGACATGTTGGCCCGCAGGGAGGACTTCCAGTGTGAAGATGTCTGAAACACTTAGAAGAAACATGGGTTAAGAGCTCCCCGGACTGTGTTTATGGGGCAAGAGCCTCCGATGCCCAAGTCCATACTTGTGAGAGTAGAAAGTAGGGAATAACGACAATCTTGTGCCCTTACCAAAGTCCCTCCTAAGCATTTATAGGAGGGTGGAGGGAGGAGGCTGTTTGACATAGCCTATCCAGTTCATGACATGTGTTGGGTCAGATCCGATCCATACCCTCAGAGGCAAGCATCTCCAGCTGGACGTACGCCGTACTGGCCAGAGGACAGGAGCATGTATGAGGTCTCTTTGTCAGAGGCTCCTTAACCATTTTTTTGGTATCTCCTTCAGACCCATTGAGACCCCTTTAGGCAGAGATTTTCTCTGAGGGCCATCGGGGAAAACCTTTTAGAAGAATGGGACACCTTCAGGAGACTTTTTCCTCTGTCAAGGATGGTGGATCTGTATTTTCGAGGTCGGTAGCTTCACAAATCCGAGGGTGGTGAGGACACCTTTTACCAAAGTTGGTCATGTCAGTTTTTAAGGGTGGTGTGGAGAATGACCTGAGGTAGGGGTTAAGTTTCTACCGAGGGTGACATCAAGTTAGCCAATCAGGAGATCCCCGGGGCAATATCCCTTCGGCTTTCACATGCCCCCCTCGGAAAAGCCGAAGTAGTGCCTTCGGAGCAAGTCATTTGGGAGTATGTAATAAGACACTGAAGTTATTTCTTAGCCAAAAGACCTGACTTTTGAAAGCTCCTCGGAAAAACCTTTTTTTTTTGGCTGAAGTTGCCTTCTTGGCATTATTTGATGGTTTTTGCACTCTGTTTCGAGCCCGTTACAGGGATGTTGTCTCAAACCAGCTTCCTATTTTTCGGCGAGGTCACACCTTTGGCACCGAGGGATCTATTTCATGTCCTATGGCCGAAGTCATCTTCGAAAGTGAAGGGCTATAATTTCCTCAATTATTTTAATTCCCACCTTCTATCACTGGACTGTCCTATCTTCTGACTAGGCAATTCCATCATTTCGGGGTAGGCAATGTAGGGCTGCTAGTGTCAGTAGGCATGCCATTGATTTTTGCATCACGTGACCCATGTCATCAAGTTAGTAACGATCAGTCGTGTCCGTTGCATCGGTTGCGTCCCTTCGCATGCGAAGGGTCATTATGGCGACGCTTGGCCTTCCCTCTTTGGTCTATATAAGGCCTTGTCCCTCAAAGGTTTCCCTACTCTTCTATTTTCACTCCTTTTGCTCTTGATTTTTCCTCTTACTTTCAAACTTTTCTTGCAGCGTTGTTAGCAGTCGAGCGATTTTTGACGAGTTTCTATTGCATTTCCAAAGTCCCCATTTTCTCCCTGAATTAGGTGGGTTCACTTCCAACGTTGTTCTTCTTTAGTTCCCCCTTTTTTCTTTGCTACCCGAGGTTGAGCTTCTTTCTTTTCAAACATGTCTTCTTCTCCCTCTGAAGGCCGTTTAGTCCTCGAGAGTTGGCTCCCATTCAATTCCCATCTGAGCTTTGCTACTTCAGAGAAATTATAGAAGTGGTCAGCGAAATTTTTTCTCCCTTCCTATGCTATTACCAGACTCCCTGGCACTGGTATGCCTAGGTACATTCCTCAGTCAAATGATATTACTGTCTTCAGACCTCAGCCGAAGGCGGTTCTTCGGTATCCTCCACTGAATACGGTTTGTGACTTTTGCCAATTTCATGGCATAGCCGTTAATGAACTTCCCCCGAACTCTCACTCTTATTTTAACGACTTTCTTTGCATGTGTGGGGTCTTTAAAATAGAGCCCCACTTCATCTTCTTTATGCAATACTACAAACTTCACGGCATTTTGAAGGGCGTGTTCTATTTTTTGCTCCATTGGGGATTTGGGAGCAAAAAATTCACCTTTACCTTTGGGACAAAAGACAGTTGGTGGGGTTGGTAGAAGAAGTACTTCTTCTTGAAGATTGATAAGAAGTGGGTAGATCTTCCTGCTCAATGGCCTTCAGGTACCTTAGCCATTGATGTAGTAGACCCGAGGAAGCTATTAACTTTAGAATTGGAGTCCCAATTTGAGGAGTTCGATAGTCGTATTTGGGCTATTGCTGACTGGGATGCCAAGGTTTGCCCGTGCTCTCTCTACCCCTTCCCCATTAGGTGGAGCTTCATGACCGAAGAAGTACTTCGAGAACTAAGGGTTATCAGCTAGCACCTTACTAACTTGAACATGCCAAAACCGGTCGTGGATGGAAAGAGGTCACGGTTGGTCATGCTCCTTCGAGGCCAACTTACGTAGTCGGCACTAGTGGAGTGTTACCACCTCACAAAATTGGAGAATTACAAGTGTGTGAGAATGGCTAAAAATCATTATATTGTGTAATTCTCACCATAGTGATTGAAGTGTGGGGCGTAAAAGGCATGATCAACACCTCCTTAAAAGTGTTCCAAGTTGTAACTTGGCCCCCAAGAAAAGCCTTAAGGATTGCTTGTTTGTCAAGCAACCTATGGACTTTTTTGTAAGATTTTGGAAACTCGGGTACTCAATTGTAAAACTCTCAAGAAAGAGATTTTCAGAGTTATGAGAAGGATATGAATGGTATAAAAGTGCTATTTGAGGACCAAATTGCTCATGAAAGACAACTAAAGACAAAGAAAACACAAAAACGCATAAAGGACCTAAGTGTCCTAGTGTAAGCATTATGATGTGTACGTATTTTACTTAAGTCAAATGGAGCAATTTGGAGTTTTCCCACCATGGGGGAGGCAGCCAAGGCTTGATAATTAGTCAACAATGGTGGGCACATGTGTACCAATGAGTTTAAGACAAAGAGACCATAATTAATGAGAAGGAAAATGACATAAAGCAAGGTTAAGTTTGTT
Source organism: Aquilaria sinensis (assembly GCA_005392925.1). Lineage (NCBI taxonomy): Eukaryota > Viridiplantae > Streptophyta > Magnoliopsida > Malvales > Thymelaeaceae > Aquilaria > Aquilaria sinensis. The sequence goes on along the minus strand of SMDT01001153.1, from coordinate 47,464 downwards.
AAATGTCTTTTGTGCCCTTAAGCTCATTTAAGGCCATTTAAGTGGCCAAATCACTTATCCCACTCAAGGGATGTCTGGCCAAAGCATGGCAAGAAAGTCAAATGTGGGCCAAGAAATTAAGACTAAGAAGCCATGGTCTTGTAGCAAGGAAAATGACATAAAGCTTAATTAAGGCTATTAAGTGTGTTTTGTGCACTAAAGTCTTTATAAGTGGTTATCTTTGTCTTTATCTCCCACATTTGGTCTCTTCTAGTATAAAAAATGCAGCATCTCCACCCCCACACTTCTTCCATAGCCACCATACCTCCAAGATTAAAATTGAAGGCAAAAGAAAGCAAGAAAGGGCAATTGGAAGGTATGTGGTGCTAAGACTTGGGTGCACCTAGGATCAAGCTCCAATTTCAGAATACACTCAAGGTAAGGGTTCTCTTGCTCTCATGGGTTGTTTTCTGCAATTTTCAAACATCCATGGAGCTAGGGCTAAGCTTGGAAGAGAGCCATGAGCTTGATGAACCAAGCTTAGTGAGGGGAGTGCACTTATTGAAGGTTTTGTGACCTAGTTTGAAGTGCACAGTGATGGCAGTAAAGTGAGGGTTTCTAGACCCAAAGTTAGTACTAACTACTGTTAAAATCCTCCTAAGGCCAAGCATTAGCTTAAGGAGGGCTGCCATAGTGATTTATTTAAGTTTATTGCATATTTTACGGACTAACCTATGGTTATTGTTGCTGCTGCATTTCATGTGTTTGTTTGTTGTGAATGGCCGCTGCATTTGGTTGCTATATCTTGTATATATGCATTTTTTTTTTGTTTTAGTGTCTTTGGATGCAGGTTTTAATGAGGATCACATTACCTTAAGAAACCAAGTGTTACCCTTACTAAGTTTCTCAATGAAACTTACTCCCCTCAATTCTGTCATTTCAGGTCCAGCAGAAAGATCACGTTCAAACTAACCATTGTGGTTTGAGTTTTGATCTAAAATTTCAGGTACATGAACTTCCATGTGTCTAGTTATGATCTGGAAAGTTTGGTGATTTTAGGAGCACATTTGGTAATTTTAATGGTGGTACTTACTGTATTGTGCCGCAGCTGTCCAGCATCCTGTTTCCGGAGTCCATTGCATTTCTGGCACTCCTGTAACTTAGGGTGTGTATTTAGCTAATTTAATACCATTTTTTAGTGCATGTATGCATGTACATGTAGTGTATGCAAAATGGGACAAGTATGTGAACATTTGAGTAATGTTTTGTCTATGTAAGTGATGTGGTGCGAAGCTGCCTAAGTGTGAATGATGGGCTATTTAATTGTAAATTCTGTTTTGACCACATAAAGTTGTTAAATGAAAGGGAATGTATTTCCTATGTGTAATGGACATATATGGCGTAGCCTTGGATGGATTTCCCCTTGTCAATGAAGTGTTTGCACACTTATGAAATTTTGTATGGGCAAAACGGTCCAAAAGTTGCCAGAATTTTGACTCTGCACTTAAAGTTATATATCTCCCTGTGTAGAAGGAATATTGGTATGAAGTTTTGACCACACCTAGATAAAATCTAGGGGGTTAACTGGAATTTGGAATTTCTGGATTTAGAGCCCTGTACCCAAAGATATTACGTTGCAAAGTTGGCTGAGTTACTGTTCATTTGGTCAGAATTTTGTAACCAACTTCAAAAATTCATAACTTGGTCCATAGGTGGGCTATTGATGTAAAATAAAATTCCTTGGTTTTCTCTAAGTCTCTACTTGATAATGGAGCAAATAAAATGGGGGGCCTATGTGGCTATAATGATACAGTTTATTAGTGGAAGTTACAGGTGCAGTAGCTGGCGACTAGAACTTAAAAAGATTGCCTAATGTGTGGTAGCCAAGATTAAGACTTGTGCTAGTGTTTTCCTTCTTTGCTGCCATGGTGTGCATGGAATGTGAATATGTGTGTGATGGTTGGACCAATATGCATGTATTTTCATAGTGCCCAAGAGGGCCACTTGGTTATGCACACTAAGGGTAGTGTTCTGATGGCCTACAAAATATTACCAATCCTGGGAGTCTAAATGAACAATTTTGGCACCATAATTGGACTACCCCAGAGTGGGTAACATGGAGAGTAAGCTTTTTTCTCACTTTCCTTTTTATAACTTCTCTGTACTTACACAGATGTTTTTTTTTTTTTGTAGAGAGGGTGATAAATCTGTAGCCTTCTATAATAGTCTTTTCCTTGATCAGGCTGAGAAGGGGGAATAGCAGAGGAAGAAGGCACCGAAGAGAAAGAAGGTGCCAGCTGGACCATCTTCTGTGTCAAAGTTGAAGAAAGTTAAAGAGGACTCCCTCCCTCTTCCAAATGAAGATGAAGCTAGAGTGAGCCAGGCGTCTATGGGTGCTGACCCTCTTTTGGGGGCAGCCATCTTCTCCACTTACCTAAGTCCTAATGTTGCTACCGAGGTCTTGTGGACCTTGGTGTGGGAGATTTCGGCATAAGACACCCAAGAGTGGTGAAGGCACAAAGGGAAAGAGGTCCCTGCCGAGGTTCTTAACATTGATGATTCCGATGACGATGTCCTCGAAGTCATGCTAGGTTTGTCTCTTAGCTATTCATCCATGAGTTACGGATTTTTTGGCATTTTGGATTTGTTAGATGAATGGCTAAGAGATAACATAATAAACGAATTTCAGCGTGATTTTGCAGAAGAAAGGGCCCAAACCGAGTGGATGATCGACCATCTTTGGACGAACCCATTCGGGGCTTGAAGATTCCGAAAGACAAGGTCCCGAGGTAGCCCTTCTAGACCTTCACTGAGAATATGGACTTATTCTCCAAAGACTGCCATAAGATGGTCCCTTAGAGGGTGAAGGGCATTATGACCAATGCCACATTCCAAACTTTGACGGAGGAATGCCCCAATGAGGAGGTTATTGCCTCTCGAATGAACGAGCATGCTGCCCCAGGTACACCTTAGTCCTTTGGGACTTAGAATTTTGAGTTTCTATTGCTTTTGACCCACATTTAGAATTCTTCCTTTTGCAGCTGTTGTTGTACGGAGGGTATTTTCGGGCTAGGCAGCCAAACAGTCCTTGGTCCAAAGTCAATCGAAGGATAACTTGGCCAAGGCCAAGGAATTGTTTGCAAGCTCGGTCATTAAGTATGGCGAGCTGAACAAGATTGCTAAAGAAGACCTTGCCAGTCTTCAGGAGGAGTTGATGAAGAGCCAGCAGGGGCTTGTCAAGGAGTTCAGCTCTAAGCTCTCCAACCTCGGTGCAAAGGTCCTGGAGCTATCTTCTAAGGGTGATGCTCTTCGAAAGGAAAAGGAAGGCGTTGTTGCTGATCTCACGATGGCATTGGGGATCAGTGCTGAATTTATCACCGAGATTGAGTAGATGAAGAATGGTAAGAAGAAGAAGAATAAGAAGCTAGATAAAGAGGTTGAGGTGATGAAGAAGGATCTAGAGGACCTGAAAGTTGAAAAGGCCAAGTTAGATGAGGCGACTAAGTCCTCATACAAAGATGGGTTCTACCTTGCCCATCATCAGGTTTTACACACTCCAGGGTAGTCCAGTTATGGTGCCGAAACTGTGCATTTAAACTCCCAAGTTTGGTGTGTCCTGTAGGTCATATGAACAACACCCCTAGTGTACATCCTCAAGTGACCCTCTTGAGCACTATGTAAATACATGCATATTGGTCTAACCATAACACACATATTTACATTTATGCACACTGTGGTAGCTAAGAAGGAAAACACTAGCACAAGTCTTAGTTTTGGCTTCCACACATTAGGCAATCTTGTTAAGTTGTAGTGACCAGCTACTGCACCTGTAACTTCCACTAATAAACTGTATCATTCTAGCCTCATACCCCCCCCATTTTATTTGTTCCATTACCAAGTAGAGACTTAGAGCAAACCAAGGAATTTTTTTTTTTCATCAATAGCCCACCTATGGACAACATTATGGATTTTTGAAGTTGGTTACAAAATTCTGACCAAATGAACAGTAACTTAGCCAATTTTTCAACGTCATATCTTTGGCTACAAGGATCTAAATCCATAAATTCCAAATTCCAGTTCAACCTCTTGATGTTCTCTAGGTGTGGTCAAAAGTTCATACCAAGATTCATTCTACACAGGGAGATATTAAACTTTAGGTCCAGAGTTGAAATTCTGGCAACTTTTGGACCATTTTTCCCATACAAATTTTCCAAACCATGCAAACACTTCATTTACAAGGGGAAAGCCCTCCAAGGCTATCCCATATGTTTCCATTACACACAGGAATTACATTGCCTTTCTTTTAACAACTTTATGTGGGAAAAACAGAATTTACAAGTAAGCAGCCCATCATTCACATTTAGGCAGCTTTGCAACACATCACTTACATAGCCAAAATATTACTCAAATGTTCACATACTTGTCTCATTTTACATACACTACATGTACATGCAAACATGCACTACAATATGGTCTTAACTCAGCTAAATACACACCCTATGTTACAGGAGTGCCTGAGACAAAATGGACTCCAGAAACAGGATGCTGGACAGCTGCTGCACAACACAGTAAGTACCAGCATTAAAAATATCAAATGTGCTCCTAAAATCACAAAACTCTTAAGATCATAAATATACATAAGAAAGTTCTTGTACTTGAAATTTTAGATCAAAAATCAAACTAAAAATGTCAGTTTGAATGTGATCTTTTTGCTGGACCTGAAATGACAAAATTGAGGGGAGTAAGTTTCATTGAGAAACTTAGTAAGGGTAACACTTTGTTTCTTAAGGTAATGTGATCCTCATTAAAACCTGAATCCAAAGAAACTAAAACACAAAAACCACAATGCATATATACAATATATAGCAACCAAATGCAGCAACCATTCACAACAAACAAACACATGAAATGTGGCAGCAACATATACCATAGGTTAGTCCATAAAACACATAACAAACATAACCAAATCATTATGGAAGCCCTCCTCAAGCTAATGATTGGTATTAGGAGGATTTTAACACTAGTTAGTACTAACTTTTGGGCTCTAGAAACCAAGAAATTTGCTGCCATCACTGTGCACTTCAAACTAGGTCACAAAACCTTCAATAAGTGCACTCCCCTCAACAAGCTTGGTTCATCAAGCTCATGGCTCTCTTACAAGCTTAGCCATAGCTCCATGGATTTTTTAAAATACATAAAACAACCCATGAGAGCAAGAGAACCCTTACGAAAGTGAGTAGGCTGAATTTGAAGCTTAATCCTTGAAGTGTGTAAGAAATAGCTTTACTTTGCTTCCAATTGCTTCCTTTTGCCTTCAATTTCAATCAATTGCAAGTTTGAAGGTGTGGTGGCTATGGAGGAAGTATGGCTGTGTTCTTGGGCTGGGGGAGGACGAAAATGAGAGAGGGATAAGTGATTTGGCCACTTAAATGGCCCTAAATAAGCTTAAGTGCACAAAACACACTTAAACAAGCTTAACCTTGCTTTATGTCATTTTCCTTCTCACTAATAATGGTTTCTTTGTCTTGAACTCATTGGTACACATGTGCCCATCATTTTTGACTAATTATAAAGTCATGGCTGCCTCCCCATAGTGGGATAACCCCACAATTCCACCCTTAGACTTAAGTTAAAAGCTTGAACACCTTAAGGTTTACAATAGGACATTTAGGTCCTCATTGCCTTTAGTGTTTCCTTTGTCCAAACATGTCTTCCATGAGCAATTTGGTCCTCCAATACCACTTTTGTACCATTCATATCCTTCCCATAACTCTCCAAGTCTCTTTCTTGAGAGTTTTGCAATTGAGTACCCAAAATTCCATAACCTTACAAAAAGGTCCATAGGTTGCTTGAAAAACAAGCAATCCTTAAGGCTCTTCTTGGGGACCAAGTTACCAACTTGGAACACTTTTAAGGAGGTGTTGATTATTCCATTTACCCCCCACACTTTAATCACTATGGTAAGAATTACACAATATAATAGTTTTTAGCCATTATGACACACTTGTAATTCTCCCATTTTGTGAGGTGGTAACATCAGGTCTTTTCCAAGTATCCTAACTTAGACCACTCCTTCCTTCGAGTGCTTGATATTCCTGAAGGACCATCTTCAGAATGGTCAAACATAGAGTTTCTCAACCTTCCAATTCTTCCTCTTTTGGCTACCAAAGTTGGAGCGGATGAAGGTAATGCCGAAGGTGATGACGCCAAAGATGCTGATGAGCCCGAAGATGGACAGGACAATGAATAGGTCTCCTTTTCATTTCTTCTTCTTTTTCGTATTCCACACCTTGTACTTCTACAAAAAAAAATTTAATGGAACTTTTTTGCTCAAAATTTTGGTTATGTCCACGACTGATGCGACCTCTGGCAGGGTTGAACCTTTAGCGTTTAACCATCTTTGGCCATAAATCCTTAAAAAAAGTACTGTTAAGGATTCATAACCTAGTCTCTCCAAAGACAATCAACCATCTTCCATTAGCCACGCTTAGGATCAACCATCTTCGGTTAGCCTTTTTCGGGAGGCTTACTTTGCACAAAGATGGTTAAGTACCTTTGGGATAAACTTATATTCGATCGACCATGTTCGATAAAACTTGCTTTGTGTAGGTATAGTTAAGTTCCATCGAGATCAACCATATTCAGTTAATCACCTTCGGTAGAACTCGTTCAATACCAATCATGCACCTTCGGAAGTGATCACATTTGGTTCACCTTCTTCGGCAAACTATACACAATTTTTCACTTGGAATTTTTCTTAGTGTAGAATTTTTTCAAGGAGTCTGAATGCCATGTGTTTTTCAATGCGTCTCTTTTGGTATTCCCGAGCTTATAGACTCTTGGCAACTTCCTTGAGGACCAAATAAGGTCCTTCCCAATTTGCTCACAGTACGCCATGAGATGATCTTCGGGGTTCTAGTTCAGCCTTTCAGAGAACAAGGCCCCCTTTTTTCATCCCTTTGGGCTTAACATGCAAGTTCGCAGTAATTGCTACTCTCTACTGAAAAGATTTTCTTTTGAGCACAGCCATCTCTTTATGTCCATCAATCATATCCAACTTGATTCTTAAACTGAGGTTGTTCCCTACTTCGTCAAACACCTGCACTCTAACAGATGGTTGCACAACCTCGACAGTGATAATGGCTTCCATGCCAAAGATGAGTGAGAAGAGAGTTTCACCCATGGCCCTTCTGGGAGTTGTTTGGTAACTCCAAAACACACTAGGAAGCTCTCCTGGACACTTTCCCTTTGCCTCCTTCAACCACTTTTTTAGACCATCTTTTATCATTCTGTTGGACACTTCAACTTGTCCATTTCTGTGAGGGTGGGCAACTAGAGTGAAGTGCAATTTTATCTCAAGGTCGGTTGCAAATTCCTAAAAACCTTTGTCAGTGAACTGGGAACCATTATTAGCTACTATCACCCTCAGCACGCCAAATCTGCATATGATGTTCTTCCAGACAAACCTCTATATGTCCTTTGCCGAAATTGCTGCCAAAGGCTTTGGCTTGATCCACTTGGTGAAATAATCCCCAAATAGCGAAGGGGCAAGGATAGTTTGTCGAATTTATTACTTCCGAGGGTACTCTCTGGATCAGTGCATGTCTCTACCACATGTTGCATTTCTAAAAAAATTGGCTTGCATCCTTCCTGAAGGTAGGCCAAATGTATCCTTGCCAAAGTAGTACTTCGGAAAGGGCATCAATCCCTATGTGCAAACCGTAGGCCCTCTCATGGACTTTTTTGAGGACTATCTTAACGTCCTCTTCATTGACACACCTTTGTAGCGGATTTGTGTACCCTTGTCAGTACAATTCTTCCTTGATCATGAAGTACCTACCAAAGTGCTTTTGTACCTTTGTGGCTTCAAGAGGGTCTTCGGGAAGCTCCGAAGTTGCGAGATATTTCTTGATAGGATCCTTCCACCCTCTCCCCGACATCATTATGAACATTATTGCTATGCTTGGTTGATAAAGTACTTTGGTCGACTACTTTGATTTGGCCAAAGTATCTACTTCCATATTATCTCACCGAGGTACACTTTCTATCCGTACCCTGTCAAATTCTTAGATAAGCCTTTTTGTGCGCTTGTGGTCTTTTGCCACATAGTCCCCCACCGTCTATCGAACCACCAGTTGAGAATCGCTGTGGGCTTTCAGATTTCTCACACGAACTCTTTTTGCCACCCGTAAGCCGACTATGAGGGCTTTATATTCAGCGATGTTATTGGTGACGCTGAAACTGAACTTGATGGACTTTGAAGCTTCCATAACTTCGGGCGCCTGCAAAATTACTCCTGCTCCTTGATGTTCAGAACTAGAGCTGCCATCGACAAAGAGTGTCCACTCAGGTTCGTCACTACTGGGGTCCCTTGGGGTTTCTTCAGTTCTTGGTACTTTGGCGATGAAATCTGCCAACGCTTGGGCCTTTATTGCACTTCTCGGTCCATAGGTAATGTAGCATTCACCGGGCTAGATGCAACACTTTGATTGTTACCCACTCCGGGGTAGTCCAGTTATGGTGCCAAAACTGTGCATTTAGACTCCCAGGATTGGTAATGTTCTGTAGGCCATCAGAACACTACCCTTAGTGTGCATACCCAAGTGGCCCTCTTGGGCACTATGAAAATACATGCCTATTGGTCCAACCATCACACACATATTCACATTTCATGCATACCATGGTAGAAAAGAAGGAAAACACTAGCACAAGTCTTAGTTTTGGCTTCCACACATTAGGCAATATTGTTAAATTCTAGTGATCAACCACCACACCTGTAACTTCCACTAACAAACTGTATCATTCTAGCCTCATACCCCCATATTTTATTTGCTCCATTATGAATTAGAGACTTATAGAAAAGCAAGGAATTTTTTTTTACACCAATAGCCCACCCATGGACCAAGTTATGGATTTTTGAAGTTGGTTACAAAATTCTGACCAAATGAACAGTAACTAAGCCAATTTTGCAACATCATATCTTTGGCTACGAGGATCAAAATCCAGAAATTCCACATTCCAGTTCAACCTCTAGATGTTCTCAAGGTGTGGTCAAAATTTTATACCAAGATTCGTTCTACACAGGGAGATATTAAACTTTAGGTACATGGTCGAAATTCTGGCAACTTCTGGACCATTTTGCCCATACAATTTTTCCAAACCATGCAAACACCTCATTCACAAGCGGAAATCCCTCCAAGGCTATCCCATATATGTCCATTACACATAGGAATTACATTCCCTTTCTTTTAACAACTTTATGTGGGCAAAACAGAATTTACAAGTAAGCAGCCCATAATTCACACTTAGGCAGCTTTGCACCACATCACTTACATAGCCAAAACAGTACTCAAATGTTCACATACTTGTCTCATTTTACATACACTACATGTAAATGCATACATGCACTAAAATATGGTCTTAAATGAGCTAAATACACACCCTAGATTACAGGAGGTCCTGAGACACAATGGACTCCAAAAACAGGATGCTGGACAGCTGCTGCACAACGCAGTAAGTACCAGCATTAAAAATACCAAATGTGGTCCTAAAATCACCAAAATTTCCAGATCACAACTAGACATATGGAAGTTCATGTACCTGAAATTTCAGATCAAAAATCAAACGAAAAGTGTTAGTTTGAAGGTGTTCTTTCAGCTGGACCTGAAGTGACAGAGTTGAGGGGAGTAAGTTTCATTGAGAAACTTAGTAAGGGTAACACTTGGTTTCTTAAGGTAATGTGATCCTCATTAAAACCTGCATCCAAAGACACTAAAACACAAAAACTACAATGCATATATACAAGATATAGGAACCAAATGCAGCAGCCAAACACAAACAGCAAACACATGAAATGTGCCAGCAGCATATACCATAGGTTAGTCCATAAAACAAGTAATAAACTTAACCAAATCACTATGGCAGCCCTCCTCAAGCTAATGCTTGGTCTTAGGAGGATTTTAAAAGTAGTTAGTACTAACTTTTGGGCCCTAGAAACCCAGAAATTCGCTGCCATCACTGTGCACTTCACATTAGGTCACAAAACCTTCAATAAGTGCACTCCCCTCACTAAGCTTGGTTCATCAAGCACATGGCTCTCTTCCAAGCTTAGCCCTAGCTCGATGGATGTTTGAAAATACAGAAAACAACCCCATGAGAGCAAGAGAACCCTTACCTTGATGGGTATGCTGAAATTGGAGCTTGATCCTAGGTGCACTCAACTTCAATTGCAAGTAGTTTTGAGTTTGAAGGTATGGTGGCTATGGAGGAAGTGTGGAGGAGAGGGCTGGCTTTCTTTTTGCTGGTGGAGGCCGAAATTTAGAGAGCAAAGGTGGTCTTGACTACTTAAATAGTCAAAAGTACACTAAACACACTTAAGTAGTCTTAACCTTGTCTTATGTCATTTTCCTTGCTACAAGACTATGGTTTCTTAGTCTTAATCTCTTGGCCCACATTTTACCATCCTTATCTTCCTTTAGCAGCCCTTCTTATGTGGGATAACCCCACAAAACTTCCATTTGACTTAAGTCATAGACATACACATCTTAAGGCCTACATTAGAACACTTAGGTCCTTATTGCCTTTTTGTGTTTTCTTTGTCCTTAGTTGTCTTCCATAAGCAATTTGGTCCTCCAATAGCACTTTCATACCATTCATATCCTTCCCATAACTCTCCAAATCTCTTTTGTGAAAGTTTTGCAATTGAGTACCCGAATTTCCAAAATCTTACAAAAAAGTCCATAGGTTGCTTGACAAACAAGCAATCCTTAAGGCTTTTCTTGGGGACCAAGTTGTCAACTTGGAACACTTTTAAGGAGGTGTTGATCATGCCTTTTACCCCCCATACTTCAAACACTATGGTGAGAATTACACAATATAATGGTTTATAGCCATTTGACATACTTGTAATTCTCCCATTTTGTGAGGTGGTAACATTGATAATCTTTCAAAGTGGTCTACCTTCCTCATGACATCCCTAAGAGGTAGGTTACTTTGAACAATGATAGAATTGATGGGTTTCGGGAGCCAAACAGCGTAGCGGAATTTAACCGAAACCCTCAAGGATCTAAGTGAAACGGGGTAAACCGAGTGTTCGAAAATTTTCATACCTAATTTTCGATTGAGATCTATCACTCAACTGTAGAGTCAAATCACTAAACCTGAACAGTTGATGTGTTCAGGCTCTCTATGGTATCCACACGAGCCTCTCGGGATCACCATGCTTCCACCATGTCCCGGCAGATGCGTTACTCTTGCGCTCACAGTGCTAGCTTGCGTCCTCTAAGGAATTGCAAGAGAAGAGTGTGGCTGTCCTTTTGGGATGCTAGGGCAAGGAGACCTGCGAATTTCTCACAAGAAGTTGTATTTATAGTGAGACTCAACTTCCAGGCCTAATGGGTTTCAAAGCCCTAATCCAATTAGGATTTAATTTCGGGCTTAATAATGGCTCAACTCTTGGGCCCATTATTAATACGAAATTAAAGTGAAACCATAACCCAAATAATTAGCCCATGCACTCTAATGATCCAAATAGCTCTATGTGTGCGACCCAATAGGCTCTTGCCATGTTGGCAATGATCATAAATCACATTTATGATCATAAGCAATGAGCGGTGTCTAGCAACACATCATTGCTACCCAAGTGACAAGATTGTCGATGATTCGACTAAACCTTTATGATCATCACCGATATATGCCATTGTCCCTTTGTCCAAGATATCAAGACTAAGCACGAGACATGGAATGTGTCACTCTCGTATAGCCCAATCTTTGGTTTCTTGATTACCGAGTAGACCAACTTAAACTGATGACATTGATATCATATATCAACTCATCCGAGCATGGCCATGCATTTTCTAAGTCTTACTCTATCAAGGGGCCCGAAGATATCACTCCCGTTACATAGGAGGGACAAATCCCATCTTGATCATACAAATCCCTCCGCATGATATGTGACATACCCAATGACCTCCTTCAAGTTCACTCAGTTACGAGCAACAAAGGAAAGTATCAAAGTATGTGACTCACATGTAGGGAACCTTGATGATCTTAGGTCGAAGGACTACATATACCATGATCACTATGAGAATCACTTATGACACTCATATAACGATCCATGTAGTGTTCTCATGGTGGGTCGGTCCAGTACACAAGTTCTCCAACTTGTACCCATATGTAGACTACATATCTCATATTAGTCTCCACATATGCTAGTCGTTATATATTATTACAACCCGCTCCACAATAATACTAGACCAGGGATGTTTAAGAATATCATTATTCTAGGGTTACGATTATGTTTGTTAAGTTACGCAGAAACAAAACAACAAACATAATTGTTGGATTAATGCCTTAGTAAAATATCATGACTCAATGTGCAAAAATACAATCATCTCATGATTGGCTTTTGGGCACAACACTAACAAGAATGTCCTTTGAAGTAAGGCCGCAGCCTTCTACTTGCCAACACTAGAGCATAGATGGTTTTTGTATGATAGGGTACCTAACTTCGGCACCATGCAGGGACTTGCTTAAATAGTATACTAGCCACTATTTTCCTGCCTCTTCCTTTACAAGTACCAAACTTGCAACCTTTTCAGTAACAGTGAGGTAGAGGATGAGAGGTTCTCATTCCAAAGCTGCTGAAGTGTCAGCAGATGGGTTAAGTAGCTGTCGAGTTCATCTCAGTCCTCTTGGTAATCTTCATTCCAAAGGTGTTCCTCGGAACTAAAATTACCTTCATTCTTTGCTGCTTTGGTGAGCACTTTGAAGAATGGTCGGCATCGGTCCCCGTATCTGGAGATGAATCTGCTAAGGGCCATGATTCTCATAGTAAGCCTTTGCATGTCCTTGGTTGTCGTAGGAGTTCGGAATCATAGCAAGGCCTTAACGTTTTCTGGGTTGGCATCGATGCCTCTTTTGGATACCATAAACCTGAGGAATTTGCTAGCCGTTACGCCGAACACACATTTCTCGGGGTTAAGACAGATCCCAAATTCCCAAAGTTGGTGGAATGTTTCCTCCAAGTCTATGATATGACTACCAGGCTGTTTGCACTTGACTATCGTATCATCGACATATACTTCCATATTTGTCCCAATTTAGGAGCTGAATACCTTGTTCATCAGCCTTTGGTATGTTGTTCCCGCATTTTTAAGGCCAAAGGGTATTCTGACGTAGCAGAAGGTACTAACTTCGGTGATGAAGGCAGTTTTTTCCTCATCTTCAGGATTCATCCAAATTTGGTGATATCTGCTAAAGGCGTCAAGGTAGTTAAGCAGACCGTATTTGGTAGTAGAATCTACCAATTGGTCTATTGGTGGCAAAGGATATAAGTCCTTTGGACAGACATCATTTATGTTTCAGAAGTTGATGCACATTTGGAGTTTACCACTCCCATTTTTCATTGCAACAACTACATTGCTTAGCCATTCAGGGTACTTGACCTCCCTTATTATTCCCACCTCCATTAACCATTGGACTTCAATTTTAATGAAGTTGTTCTTATGCACCAAGAGGCTTCATTTTTTATACCGAATAGGCTTCACCTCAGGACACACTTTAAGACAATGTTGGATTATACCAGGGTCTACCCCAGGCATATCACTCGGAGAGTAGGCAAATAGATCTTTTTTCACTAATAGAAGGGATACAAGCTTTTCCTTGCCACCTTTGGCCAATTTTTTCCCCACTTGGGTACTTCGGCTTGGGACAAGCTCTACATCCTCTGTTTCTATTTTTTCAAAGTCACTTTTTCCTCTTCTATTGCATCTTTGCTTGCCATGATGTTCTCTCCCAAAGTCTGTGCATGCACTTTCATTGGGCTCTGTCTTGCCTTCAAGAAAACTTTCATCACTACGGCTTGATTGATGAATATTTCTGCATCCCCTTCCTTTGTGCCAAATGTGACCGTTATGTATTTCATATATGGGTGAATGTGAAGATTACCATGTGTCTACCTTTCAAAGATGGCGTTGTATGAAGAAAGCACATCTATGATGGTGAACCTCGTCGTAGTGGAACCAAAGAGCTCTTCCTTGGTTTGAACTGAGGTTCCCCGTAACATCAAGGGTAGATCGATCCATCTGATTACAAGGAGTTCGGAAGGGCCTACGCCGAAAGTAGGAGAGGTAACGGGTTTAAGATCACCCTTGGAGATGCCTAAGTTTGGCAAAAAATGGCAGAACAAAATGTCGGCGTTCGATCCATCATCGATGAGCGGCCTTTCGACATCCCATCTCCCTATCCTTGCCATGACTAGGAGAGGGTCATCATGAGGAAACTTCATGGTAGGCCCATCTTTCGGAACAAGCTTGTTCGCTGGGTTTCCAAATTCCATCATTGAAATTTCACAGACTTTCATTTTCCTCTCGGCTGAGGGTATTCCAGTGGCGATTGTTTGTATTACTCCTGCTGGTGGTGGTGGGTGCTTCCTGGGACTTCAGTTACGATGTCGGTTGAAATCATAGTCCTCATCTTCTCCTTTTCTCTCTTTTTCCCTTCTTCCTTTGGGCGACGACATCCACAGGTAGCGCCGAAGTTGCCCCTCCTTGATTAAAGATTCAATGTAGTTTCTCAGCTAGAAGCAATCCTCAACATCGTGCCCATGGTCCCAATGAAACTGACAGAACTTCTTTATGTTCTTTTTGTTGTCCAAGGTCATGGCCTTCGGGCATTGGATCAAGGTTCCTTGCCTTTCCATGGACATCAATATGTTTATTCTTGTAGTGTTCAAGGGAGTGAATGACATCAGTTTTTCCCCTTTTGTTTACGAGGTCTTCCCCCATCGTGAGTGGAATACTAAGGTTGGTGACTCTGACACTCAGAATGATTGTGGTCAGACTTAGGCCCTGCCATCCTCAGCTCTTTAGCTGTCTTATGCTATTCAGCCCTTTGGTAGAATTCTTCGAGCGTGTTGGGGAGATCTTTGGAGAACTCGTAGAAAAGTTGAGAGTCTCTCCTAAGTCCCTTGATCATGGCAAGGATGTGGATTTTGGGGCAGAAGTTGGGCATGCTGAGGGCTTCTTTGTTGAACCTTTCGACATAGTCCCGAATGGTTTCCCCATTCTTTCGGGGTATGTCAAACATTTGGACGGGCATCTTTATCGTCAGCTTGCTCCCAATGAATTGCTGGGTGAATTCAGCAGATAACTCCTAGAAACCCATTATGGTTTTGCGAGCCACAGAGTTATACCATGCAGTTGTTGGCCATGACAAGGTGACCTCGAAGCATTTGTAGAGGGTGGCATCGTCAGCACCATGCAACACCATGCTGCCCCTATATTTCGTCAGATGAGCTTTAGGGTCGCTGTGTCCATCATACGTCTTCAAGTGTGGTACTCGAAAGTCATTTGGCATAGGTGCCTCTACCACTACATGGATGAACAGTGAACCTTCTCCGGTGAAGGTCTCTGAGAACCTTGACTAAACAGGTTTTCGAGAAACCTATTTTTCCACTATCTCTGTTACCCACTCCGGGGTAGTCCAGTTATGGTGCCAAAACTGTGCATTTAAACTTCCAGGATTGGTGTGTCCTATAGGTCGTCAGAACAACGCCCCTAGTGTACATACTCAAGTGACCCTCTTGAGCACTATGTAAATATATGCATATTGGTCTAACCATAACACACATATTCATATTTATGCACACTATCAAAGCTAAGAAGAAAAACACTAGCACAAGTCTTGGTTTTGGCTTCCACACATTAAGCATTCTTACTAGGTTCAAAAATTCCAGCCACTGTACCCGAACATCCTACAGTAAACTGTATCATTCTTGCCATGTAACCCCCTATTTTATTTGTTCCATTATCAATTAGAGACTTAGGTAAAACCAAGGAATTTTTTTTTACATCAATAGCCCATCTATGGACCAAGTTATGGATTTTTTAAGTTGGTTACAAAATTCTGACCAAATGAACGGTAACTAAGCCAACTTTGCAACATCATATATTTGGCTACAGGGATCTAAATTCAGAAATTCTAAACCCCAGTTCAACCTCTGAATGTTATCTATATGTGGTCAAAATTTCATACCAAGATTCATTCCACACATGGAGATATTAAACTTTAGGTACAGGGTCGAAATTCTGGCAACTTTTGGACCATTTTGCCATACAATTTTTCCAAACCATGCAAACACTTCATTCACAAGGGGCAAGCCCTCCAAGGCTATCCAATACATGTACAATACACATAAGAATTACATTCACTTGCATCTAGCAACTTTATGTGGCCAAAACAGAATTTATAAGTAAGCAGCCTATCATTCACACTTAGGCAGCTTTGCACCACATCACATACATAGCCAAAACATTACTCAAATGTTCACATACTTGTCTCATTTTACATACACTACATGTACATGCATACATGCACTACAATATGGTCTTAACTCATCTAAATACGCACCCTAGGTTACAGTAGGTCCTGAGACACAATGGACTCCAAAAACAGGATGCTGGACAGCTGCTGCACAACACAGTAAGCACCATCACTAAAAATACCAAATGTGCTCCTAAAATCACCAAAATTTCCAGATCATAACTAGACATATGGAAGTTCATGTACCTGAAATTTCACAGAGAAATTCAAACGAAAACTATTAATTTGAATGTTCTCTTTCAGGTGCTCCTGAAATGGACAGAAAGGGGGTAAGTTTCTTGAATGAAACTTAGTAAGGGCTTATCAATAAAATCTTCAAACTCCAGCCATATACCTGAAATCCAAAGACACTAAAACACAAAAATACAGTACAAACACACAAATATACACATCCAAATGCACAAACAAACACAGCAACAAACATATGAAATGCTGGCAGCAATAACACATTAGGATTAGTCCATAATCATGCAATTAAACATTAAGAACTCACTATGGCAGCCCTCCTCAAGCTATTGCTTGGTCTTAAGAGGTCATTAGGTCTTAGTTAGTACTAACTTGGGCTCTAGAAACCCTGAATTTCACTGCCATAACAGAGCACCAAAGCTGTAGGGTTGAAACCCTTGGTGCAATTTCCCCCTTAACCTAAACTTGGTTCATCAAGCTCTTGGCTCTCTTCCAAGCTTAGGGTCTTAGGTTCATGGATGTTTGGGCATCTGTATTGAACAATAAACAGCCATGAAACCCAGATAAAACCTTACCTTTTTCTAGAAATCCAATAAATCCTTTGTAAACCTGAAAACTAGGGGTTATGGCCTTCCTTTATTCTTCGGTTGTTTTCTCTTTCTTTCTCTTGATTATTTGCAGTAAGATGGCTATCGTGGAAGGTGGAAGAGCTAAAAGAGATGGGGCTAGTAGGTGGAGGTCAAATTTTGGGAAGAAAATGTGAGAAAATGATTTGTTTCTAGCTTTATTTCCTTATTTATCTTTAGTAATGGCATGTTTGCAAAATTTGCAAACTTCAAGCCACACTTGGACAATATTTTTGCCAGCCATTTGGGGTGGGAAAATGACATCTTTTGGCCTCTTTTACCTTGTCAAAAAAATCATTTTGACTTTTGGCAAAAATTTGGACACTTGGATCCTTAATTGGCATTATGCCATAAATGATCAATTTTGCCTTCTTTGAGCACTTTGGTCCCCAACAATATATTTAATTCCTTCCATGTTCTTTCTTCATAATTCCATCCATGTCCTTTCCATAGCCATATTTAGAAATTTGTGCAATTGAGTACCCAATCTTTGTAACCTTACAATTTAGTCCATAGGCTACTTGAGAATCAGGCAATATGCCAATCCTTTCTTAAGGACCAAGCTATCATTGTTTTTGCCACTTAAGGGAGTGTATATTGAATACTTTTCACTTCACAATTCATACTTTATGGTGAAAATGAAGGCATACGAGTTTAGGTCCTTATGTTGTAATTTTCCCCATTTTTTGAAGGAGGTAACAATCTCCAACCTCTCAAGGATTCTCTCCATGAGGATGGTAGTGCTGTCCTCTCCTCGTTGCCTAGCAGTCACCGGCAATGGATGTTAGTGTTGTGCCCAAAAGCCAGTCATGAGATGATTGTATTTTTGCACATTGAGTTATGATATTTTATTAAGGCATTAATCCAGCAATTATGTTTGTTGTTTTGTTCTTGCGTAACTTAACAAACATAATTGTAACCCTAGAATAATGATATTCTTAAAAGTCCCCGGTCTAGTATTATTGTGGAGCGGGTTGCAATAATACATAACGAATAGCATATGTGGAGACTAATATGAGATATGTAGTCTACATATGGGTACAAGTTGGAGAACTTGTGTACTGGACCGACCCACCATGAGAACACTACATGGATCGTTATATGAGTGTCATAAGTGATTCCCATAGTGATCAGGGTATATGTAGTCCTTCGACCTAAGATCATCAAGGTTCCCTACATGTGAGTCACATACTTTGATACTTTCCTTTGTTGCTCGTAACTGAGTGAACTTGAAGGAGGTCATTGGGTATGTCACATATCATGCGGAGGGATTTGTATGATCAAGATGGGATTTGTCCCTCCTATGTAACAGCAGCGATATCTTCGGGTCCCTTGATAGAGTGAGACTTAGAAAATGCATGGCCATGCTCGAATGAGTTGATATGCGATATCAATGTCATCAGCTTAAGTTAGTCTGCTCGGTAATCAAGAAACGAAAGATTGGGCTATACGAGAGTGACACATTCCATGTCTCGTGCTTAGTCTTGATATCTTGGACAAAGGGACAATGGCATATATCGGTGATGATCATAAAGGTATAGTCGAATCATCAACAATCTTGTCACTTGGGTAGCAATGATGTGTTGCTAGACACCGCTCATTGCTTATGATCATAAATGTGATTTATGATCATTGCCAACGTGATAAGAGCCTATTGGGTCGCACACATAGAGCATTTTGGATCATTAGAGTGCATGGGCTAATTATTTGGGTTATGGTTTCACTTTAATTTCGTATTAATAATGGGCCCAAAAGTTGAGCCATTATTAAGCCTGAAATTAAATCCTAATTGGATTAGGGCTTTGAAACCTATTAGGCCTGGAAGTTGAGTCTCACTATAAATACAACTTTTAAGTGAGAAATTCGCAGGTCTCCTTGCCCTAGCCTCCAAAAAGGACAGCCGCACTCTTCTCTTGCAATTCCTTGGAGGACGCAAGCTAGCACTGCGAGCGCAAGAGAAACGCATCTACCGGGATGTGGTGGAAGCGTGGTGATCCCGAGAGGCTCGTGTGGATACCATAGAGAGCCTAAACACGTCAACTGTTCAGGTTTTGTGATTCGACTCTACAGTTGAGTGAGAGATCTCAATCCAAAATTAGGTATGAAAATTTTCGAACACCCGGTTTACCCCGTTTCACTTGGATCCTGGAGGGTTTCGGTTAAATTCCGCTGCGCTGTTTGGCTCCTGAAACCCAACAATGGAGAGTGATGTCTTCTTTTCTGTGACTAACTTTGCCGGTGAGGGAACTCGGACTTCCTGTCCATGGATGGACTTCATCGGCGGGAAGTTTTGGGCCCCTTTGACACTGTTTCCCCAGCACGATGTCCTCTAGAGGGTATGTTTTCCATTGAGGACTCATTGTGAGAACCCCCACTTCTGAAGCCCTGGCGAGGTAAGCTTGGGCTCCTCTCTTGATAGGTTCTAGGAGAAGGTGCCCTTCCCCTGGGAGGTGGTTGTGACCACCATTGGTCAAGCTGTTGCGTCATTTCAGCCATGATAGAGTGCTAAAAGTCACATAGAAAGCCCATCGTGACCATCAGAGGACGTTCATCCTCAAGCAAGGAAGTCTCTGTCGCAGGCTATTCAGTTGCTGCTTGAGTTCCAGGCACAGACTGGGACCTTGAGAGTCCCTTGTCCTTGGAACACTAAGTCTCAACAATAAAAACCTTAGACTAGTTTCCCAGAGACGGTGCCAAATGATGCCCGGTGGCATCTTTGTTGAATGACATGTTGGTCTGTAGGGAGGATTTCCGATGTGAAGATGTTTGAAACACTTAGAAGAAGCATAGGTTAGGAGCTCCCTGTAGTGTGTTTTCGGGGGAGGAGCCTCTGACGCCCAAGTCAGTATTTGTGAAAGCAGAGAGTATGGAAAAGTGAGAGTCTCATGTCCTTACTAAGGTCCCTCCTAAGTGTTTATAGGAGGGAGGAGGGAGGAGGCCGTTTGACATAGCCTGTCCAGATCATGACACGTGTTTGGTTAGATCCAATATGTACCTTTGGAGGTAGGCATCTCCAACTGGACGTAGGCCGTTCTGGCTAGACGGCAACGGCTTGTGTGAGGTCTCTTTGTCAGAGGCTCCTTAACCATTTTTATTGTATCTTTATAAGACCCCTTTGGGCTGTGAGACCCCTTTGGGTAGAGATTTTCCCCAACGGCCATCGGGGAGGACCCTTCAGAAGGGTGGGTCACCTTTAGGAGACTTTTTCCTTTGTCAAGGATGGTGGATCTATATTTCCGAGGTCAGTAGCTTTGCAAATTTGAGGGTGGTAAGGACACTTTTACCGAAGTTGGTTATGTCACTTTACGAGGGTGGTGTAGAGAATGACCAGAGGTAGGGGTGAAGTTTCTACCAAGGGTGGTATCAAGTTAGGCGATCAGGAGATCTCAGGGGCGGTAGCCCTTCGGCTATCACATTAGTTCCCAATATGGATTTTTAATCCATCTTTCATAAGCCACAAACTTGAACAACACCTTCTTGTACATGTACTTCTCTAAGAGGTTTCCTATCACCTAATCTTCCACTACTTTACCTAAAATGTCTAGAAAAGAGCAATGAGTACATGAATACTCAGTTAGGATTCAATTTCGCACATAGTGCCTACACAATGTTCTATACATTGTTATTCATATAAACCTCCAATTTTTCCTTTTAACCTACAACCAAAGACAAAAAAAAAACACAAAAAAGACAAGGCATAGCATAATATAAGATACTTATATATATACATAATTCAAAGGCTAGCACACACAAACAATATAAGAAGCTTGCAAACACACACACCACACACAGTTTCACATAACATAGCATGCTTGTCTTTTCTTGCAATTTAGCAAGTGATCACTTCAATTAGGTTCAATTTAACATAGAGCTCCAGGTAATTGAGCAAGTTTGGTTTAGCTTGTTAAAAGCCCTAATGCTTGCCCATTAACATAGTACTTAATGCACACATAGCCCATTAACATAGCCTTTAGGTTCATTTGGGATAACCATCCTTGAGGGTAGCTTTTTCCCCTTAAAAATCTAGGAGAATAAGCCTTATATGAGTGTAGTTTGGAAATGATAGCAAAGAAGCAAGAAATATTTCATGCACCATCAGCACCACCGTTGGCCTACCAGAGAGTTTTTCTTCTCCTTGCTTCAAGCTCTTTAGTGACCTACTTAGATCATTTCATGGAAAGTTTTGAGCACCAATTTGCTCATTAATTTGGCCATTTAGCCCCCAAATTTTCACTTAAAGTTAGGCACACTTAAAGTGCACCAAGAGCCCCAAATGCACCATGGGGTGCCTCATAGTGTTCTCATGAGTTCTTCACATTTTATTTCCCTTCATTGTAACCCTCATACCTACTCCAATGCCAACCACCAACCTTATTCAATCCCTTATCAGAAACTAGGCTTTAAACCCTCAAAACGCTAACGGTGCACACAAGGGTGTGCTCAACAGCCACCTTGTGCCTCTCCTTGATGGCAACCTTGGTACCCTCAAGTTCTTAGGTAGTTTTCCTTCAACTTTTGAGCTCTCACTTCAAAGTCTACCTTGGTACATAATTTGATCTATTCATTGCTCACAAGTACAACATTTTACCTCATGTTCCACTATAATTCACTTAGGGTTTTTTAGGACAGTTCATGAGTGGTTGTTCTCTTTTGAGCTCTTATCTTCATGTGCATGACTTGTAGCACACATATATGCATTTTATGCACATTTTATGCCCATCATAGGCACAACCCATGGCCTATACAAGTCATAAGCATTACAATAACCATTATTTCTACTAGAGTTACATTACATCACTTCACTTAGAGGTGTCAATTGCATCTCTTTAGCTGGTGCCAATGAATTGGTTTATAGGTCAACAACATTATGTCCCTTTATAGTAAGAATCATTACCTGAATATGGGTGTCAAGGCTCATGTGGCATTCAGGGACTAGCCTTGTTTGTAACACATGCCTACTATGAGCAAAAGAGAATTTTTTCTTTTCACATTCCATTTGATGTAATACCTGGTTCACACTTCTTCGGGACTATATATACACTCTCAATCCTATGGTAGACTTGCTTCCCCACTTTTCACTTTGATTTGCTTTATTCTGTTCTTGAGCTCATTTAATTTTTTAGCAAATTTCTAGTGAACTTTCCTATCATACTCCCATTCTCAAGTGGATCTTGCTCTTCATCCTCTTTTTTTTTTTCCTCTTTTCCTGTAGAGGTAGTAGATCATATTAGAATATTTGGGCAAAAATATGGAAAGTTATTCCAAGGGTTCTCTTATAGGTAGGGATTGTTGTACTTCTAAGGTAGAATTTATGTACCCAATAGGTGTGGTTTAAGAGAACAAATTCTAAAGGAAACCCACTCTAGTGAGATGAACATAAATCCTAGAACTATAAACATGGATTAAGATTTCAAAAAGGCACTTTTGGTGTCCTAACATGAAAAAGGAAATTGATACATTTGTGTCCAAATGTGTGGTATGGCAAGAAGTGAAAGTTGAGCATCAGAAACCAAGGCCAAGCTACAAAGTTTGCCCAAACTAGAAATAAAATAGGATTCGTATCTATCGATTTCTCAGAAAGCATGCCCGTGACAAAGAAAAAGCATGACACTATATGGTTAATTATGGATAGACTTACAAAGTTAGCACACTTTTTGCCTATTAATCTTACAGATCCTCTAGATAGGCTGGCACAGCTGTACATTAAAGAAATAGTGAGATTGCATAGCATCCCAAATGACATAGTTTCAGACAGAGGCCCAAGATTTATGTCTAGATTTTGGAAATCACTACATCAGCCATTGGGCATTCAGCTGAAACTAAGTTCAGCATGCCACCCCCAAATTGATGGACAAATAGAAAGAACCATACATATTATGGAAGATATGTTAAGGTACTATGTACTAGACAAAATTCTCCTACAATAACAGTTATCACTCAGAGATAAAAGTGGTACATTATGAGGCTCTGTTTGGGAGGAAGTGCAAAACTCCCTGTTGTTGTCAAGATCCTAAGGATATAGTTAAAATTGAGCCACAACTGATCCATGAGAGCACTAAAAAGATCAAGATGATCCAAGAAATGATCAAGGCTGCTAACGATAGAAAGAAAGCGTATGCCAATCAAACAAGGATAACAAACTTTTAGCTGTAATTAGGGTACTATGTGTGGATTAAAGTCTCTCCTATGAAATGAGTTAGGAGGTTTGGAATGAAGGCTAAGCTAGCCCCTAAATATATTAGACCATTTCCAATAGTGGCCAGAATTGGTAATGTGGCATATAAGCTAGATTTACCTTTAGAGTTGGGTCACATACATGATACCTTTCATGTTAGTATGCTTAAAAGATATCTATTTGGACCATAATAAGCTATACCAGCTTCTGATATCTCAGTGACCCCTAACCACTCTTATGAAGAGGAACTTATAATGGTTCTAAATAAGGATGTGAGAAAGCTAAGGAGCGAGTGGATAATCATGGGGAAAGTCAAATGGTCGAACCATTCTTAGCAATAAGCTACTTAGAAAATAGAGGCTGAGATGTTTAAAAAGTAACCAAAACAATTCCCCACATTACTTAAGAATTTGGATGACCAAATTCTTTGAGGGAGAAGAATGTCATGCTTGTGACTTGTATAGGCCATGGGCAATGATGAAATGCATGCATAACGTACATTATTTGGATATGTGAGCAAAACAAGTCATCAGTTTGAAATAAGAACTAAACAAGACAAGTATCTGATGAAAATGCTCTAAAAGTGCTCTAGGTGTATCTTAGAGGCATTTAAAACTGAGTCCATGAGGAAATGGAATGGTTAAGGGCTCAGCAAGGCTAAGCTTAACTACTAAGTAAATTTTGAGAAGGGGACTGAAAATTGAGAATAAACATGGCTAAGAAACAAAGTAAACAAGGCGCTCTAAGATAAGACACAAAAAGAGACCTTTAGGCACACCTTGTGTGGATTTACAAGAACTTAAGAGCTCTAAACCCTAAGAACACTAAGGGAATTATGTGAGCTCAAAGCCTAATGTTGGGAAACCAATAAGCCCAAGAAATGTGATAGACTTATGAAAAATGACAAGGACACACTAGAATCCACTTGAGAACTCTTAAGTGCACATTTGTGTGTAACCATGTGCTTCTAAAGGCTCTAAAGCCTAATGTCTTAAAGGACACTACATAACATTGAAACTCATAATTTAAATGGGAATTAGGGCTACATATGGGCCAAAGGAAGGTGCACAAAGAAACCATGGAGACACCTCAAAGAACACAAAAGTGCTCTTGGATGCACTCTAAAGTGCACTTATGTTCAATGCAAAGTTTGGGGGCCTAATTGGAAGAATAAATTCATGAAATGGGTGCTTAGTATGTGCCAATTGAAGATTAAATTAGGAAAAACTAAATTTTTGAAGGATCCGAGTTGGTTGGAGGTATATTTGACCAAAAACATTAGTCAAAAGTCATGGGGGCTTGGTCATTTCAAACACCGTTTGGATTATGGTTGTTTCCCAGCAAGTTCCCCACCCATTTACTACTTGTGATCATAGCCTAACCCCTACTAAAGACCACTAAAATGAAAGGAAAAAAATAAAAATAGCCAAACCAAGAGTAAGTATGGCCTAACAACTTTGGTGTTCTTCATTAGCTACCATCTTCTTGCTTTCTTCCAATTTCATTCACCTCTTATACATGGAAAAACACCTAACTGAAAACCCTAGAGCTGCTAGAAAGAAAAAAGGTGAAGAAGGACAAACACAAGTTGAATTTGAGACAAGATGATGCAAGACTAACCTATGTTGGCGTCTATAATTGATGCTTGTGTTCAAGAATGTGTGATCAAGCTTCCTTGTTGCCATTTTGACAAGAGGTGAGGACCCATATGAAGCTTATTCTCTAATATTTTAAAGGGGAAAACCCACCTTAGGTGATTGCTTAAGCCAAAGCATCCTACAGGCTATGTAATGGGTTATGTGTGCATAATGCACTATGGTAAGCCAGCTAGTTTGCTTTCAGCAAGCATAGGGTTTTTGCTCATGTTAAGCCAAGTTTGATCAATCATCTAGAACTTTATGTTAATTAAACCTAATCAAGTGATCATATGAAGAAATTGACAAGAAATCATGCATGTTATGTTAAGAAAACCATGTGCTTGTGGTGTGTATGTTTATGTGCTTCTCTATATGGATGTGTGTACTAACCCATATTTTTGTACATGTATCTTGTATATATTGGTTTCAGTGTTTTGGTTGTCTTTGGATGTAGGTTATTAAATAAAATTGGAGGTTTATATGTATAACAATGTTTTAAACATTGTCAAGGCACTAGGTGCTATATTTGGGTTCTTCACTGAGTACCTATGTCCTTATGCCCTCTTTTGCCCATTTCAATTAAAGAAGTGTAAGATTAAAGGGCTAGGGTACATTTGGAAAGATGTCTATGAACAACTAGGTATACTTTGAAATTATGGCTTATGAAAAGGAATCATGGAAAGTTCATCAAAATTGAACTAATGATTGTGTTCTATTACTGTGTTTGTAGGCCTTGATGGCTGCTGTGAGAGTTGGAATATTTGGCTTTATCCTGGTATAGGCTAGGACAAAGAGGGTAATAAGAGTACTCTGGCCCAACTGTCAGGTCAAAGTAGAAGTCAAGGTCACAGTGGCCCTAGAGATAGTTTGAACCAAATGATGTACGATGCTTTGCACTTAGTACATCAAAGTTTTAGTGTATATGGTTTTGGGCCATGTAGTCCCTATTTGCAAATTTTGGGCTATACATATTTGTATATACTGAGGGCAAAGGGACTGGCTTAGAATAAAACATGACCTATGCCTTGTATGTATTTTTGGGCTTAAATAAGCCATAAGGCACTAAGTATGGTATGTTAGTTAAAATGCATGCATGGTTGGTAACCTTTTAAATTAATGTGTATACATGTATGTATGCTTGGGTGTGTGTGTGTGTTTTGCTCTAGGTAAGCCCTTACAAACCCATAAAAACACTAAGACACACTTTAATGCTTATGCGCCCCATATTCATTAAAAGAGAGTAGTTAAGTAAATTCATTTTTCAGAATAATGCTTTCAACTGAGAACTTAATATGTTAAAGTAGTAACTTAACCTATTAAGCTAGTAGTCTAAAGTGTTAAGATAAGGTTAAGAATCTTGGGAGTCAGAGTCTAATTCACCCTAAGAGAATTAACTGAGTGCTTAAAATGAAGCCAGTGGACAAAACCAACTAGTTGGTCTAAAACCTCTTAAGAAGGTTTAGGGTAGGGGTGAACTAGGCCCTGACATTAAAGCTTTGTAAAGTGGAAGAGGCTACCATCTTTGCCTGAAACCCGATTTCATCCTACATGCTACCATTTCTTCATGAAATCTAGTTCAAAACCAAAAGTTTTTGGTGAAATTTTGAGCTACCAAGCGGGTATATTCATTTCAAAGCTTTTTCCAAGTGGAATTTTAGGTTTTTTTAGATTGGAACCACGTTTCAAGCCATCGCCTATTTTTTATGCGAGGTAACTTATGATTCAATGGTGAATTCTTATTTCTTAGATGATTGGAAACTTGGGTTTTAGTTAGAAGTTAGTGATAGTTGAAGGGCAATCATCTACGTGACCTTCTTATTGGAAGACCTGACACCACCCTTGGGCATTTATGTGACCGACTTTGTTACCCACCCTGGGGTAGTCTAGTTATGATGCCAAAATTGTGCATTTAAAATCCCAGGATTGGTAAGTCCTATAGGCCATCAGAATAATGCCCCTAACATCTATACCCAAGTTGTTAGTGTTGTGCCCAAAAGGCCAATCATGAGATGATTGTATTTTTGCACATTGAGTCATGATATTTTATTGAGGCATTAATCCAACAATTATGTTTGTTGTTTTGTTTCTGTGTAAATTAACAAACATAATCATAACCCTAAAATAATGATATTCTTAAACGTCCCTAGTCTAGTATTATTGTGGAGCGGGTTGCAATAATACATAATGACTAGCATATGTGGAGACTAATATGAGATATGTAGTCTACATATGGGTACAAGTTGGAGAACTTGTGTACTGGACCGACCCACCATGAGAACACTACATGGATCGTTATATGAGTGTCATAAGTGATTCTCATAGTGATCATGGTATATGTAGTCCTTCGACCTAAGATCATCAAGGTTCCCTACATGTGAGTCACATACTTTGATACTTTCCTTTGTTGCTCGTAACTGAGTGAACTTGAAGGAGGTCATTGGGTATGTCACATATCATGCGGAGGGATTTGTATGATCAAGATGGGATTTGTCCCTCCTATGTAACGAGAGTGATATCTTCAGGCCCCTTGATAGAGTGAGACTTAGAAAATGCATGGCCATGCTCGAATGAGTTGATATACGATATCAATGTCATCAGCTTAAGTTAGTCTACTCGGTAATCAAGAAACCAAAGATTGGGCTATACGAGAGTGACACATTCCATGTCTCGTGCTTAGTCTTGATATCTTGGACAAAGGGACAATGACATATATCAATGATGATCATAAAGGTTTAGTCGAATCATCGACAATCTTGTCACTTGGGTAGCAATGATGTGTTGCTAGACACCGCTCATTGCTTATGATCATGAATGTGATTTATGATCATTGCCAACATGGCAAGAGCCTATTGGGTCGCACACATAGAGCTATTTGGATCATTAGAGTGCATGGGCTAATTATTTGGGTTATGGTTTCACTTTAATTTCGTATTAATAATGGGCCAAAGACTTGAACCATTATTAAGCCCGAAATTAAATCCTAATTGGATTAGGGCTTTGAAACCCAATAGGCCTGGAAGTTGAGTCTCACTATAAATACAACTTTTTGCTGGTGGAGGCCGAAATTTAGAGAGCAAAGGTGGTCTTGACTACTTAAATAGTCAAAAGTACACTAAACACACTTAAGTAGTCTTAACCTTGTCTTATGTCATTTTCCTTGCTACAAGACTATGGTTTCTTAGTCTTAATCTCTTGGCCTACATTTGACCATCCTTATCTTCCTTTAGCAGCCCTCCTTATGTGGGATAACCCAACAAAACTTCCATTTGACTTAAGTCATAGACATACACATCTTAAAGCCTACATTCGGACACTTAGGTCCTTTATGCCTTTTTGTGTTTTCTTTGTCCTTAGTTGTCTTCCATAAGCAATTTGGTCCTCAAATAGAACTGTCATACCATTCATATCCTTCCCATAACTCTCCAAATCTCTTTTGTGAAAGTTTTGCGATTGAGTACCCGAATTTTCAAAATCTTACAAAAAAGTCCATAGGTTGCTTGACAAACAAGCAATCCTTAAGGCTTTTCTCGGGGACCAAGTTACCAACTTGGAACACTTTTAAGGAGGTGTTGATCATACCTTTTACCCCCCACCACTACATTCACTATGGTGAGAATTACACAACATAATGGTTTTTAGCCATTATGACACACTTGTAATTCTCCCATTTTGTGAGGTGGTAACACCAGGAAGCCTATGGGAACAAGTTTCACAGTGGTTGCAATTGGCTAGCTATGTATGTGTGTAGATTAAAACTCTGTGATACTAGTTGATTAAAGCTAGAATATGCAAGATGCATGCTTTTTGTGCTTTGGCTTAAACTAAAGGAAATCATAAGAACATTTACTAGGCCAAGTATTTTCATAGAAAACAAGCTAAAAAATCCAAAGCATACTGATGCCCATCAGCATCTTCACTGTATGACATCGTGAGCCTGGAAGGGACTTCTGGTAAGGGAAGAACGTCTGAAGATGGGACTTGCTGGGAGAGATTGCCTGAGACACTCAAAGAACAAGGGTTAAGAGGTCCCAGGAGTGTTGTTCCTTGGGAAGAGCCTTCGATGCCCAAGTCAGTATTTGGGGAGATGAAAAGTGAGGAGTAAAGAATAGTAAAAATGTCTCCCTGAAGAGTCCTCTCTCCTTATTGAGGTCATTTCCCAAGTATTTATAGGAGGATGTAAGGAGAAGTCTGCCTGACATAACCCTCTCAGATCATGACACGTGTTCGCTCGGATGTAGTCCGTACCTTTAGGAACAGGGACCTTTCATTGGTCATAGGTTATCCGTGCTAGAAGCCAGGACCGTAGTAGGTCTGCCTGTCAAAGCGTGTATGGGGGTGTCCTGTCAAGACGTATGCAAAGGCGGCGTGTCAGAGCATGTATGGGGGCATCATGTCAGGACGTATGCGAGGGTGGTGTGTCAGAGTGTGTACGGGGGCATCATGTCAGGACGCATGCGAGGGCGGCGTGTCAGTGGCTCCTTAACCATTTTTGTCATATTTTGGAAATCCCCTCGATAGAAGAGACTTCTTCAGGATAGGAGGGCTTTTCACCGAGGTTGCTTTAGTCATTCGCGAGTCCCCTTCGGGGGTGTTTTGTCCTGCTGAAGATGGTGAGTCTACCTCCCCCGAAGTTGGTTAGGTCATAATTCCAAGGGTGATAATGCACCATATTCCCGACGTCTGTACTGTCAATATTTGGGGTGGCGATGGATCACCGAGGTCGAGAGGTTGAAGTATCAGACCCTACCTTTCCGAGGTTGGTGTTTTATCCCTCGGAGGTGATGCCTACCTTTTCTGAGGGTGGCACTTTACCCGAGCTTTGTGGATCCGGAGTGGAAATAGCGCTTTGGCTATCACATGCCCACCCTAGAAAGTCGAAGTGGAGACTTCGGCTTGTAGAATCTTTGGGGGCACCTCATAGGACTCAGAGTGGGACACCGTGTAAGGAAACACTTCACCATTCGAAGGTGTGCCTTTCCAACTGAGGTGTAACTACTTGCCCCCTGGTTGGTCCCTTGGTGCTTTCGAGGTGCGCACTCTTTTTATTTTTGCTTTCTTTGCTGCAGGTCAGTAGACCATCACGTCTCGTAACTAGGAGCATCAGTTCGGATATGCGTGCCTAGGTTTTTGTGGTGTTAGAAAGTGTGCCCTCGTTTCCCGCGTTGGACGACATGTGGCGTGCGGTGATTGGGGGTAGTCACGTCGGTTACAGCAGCCGCATCCTTTCATCTTCGAGGGGTAATTATGGTGATGATTCACCTTCACAAGGCAGTTATGGCAATGATTCGGTTGCCCTTCTTTGGTCTATATATACCTTCCTACCCCTCATAGCGCTCATTTGTTTTTCTTTGCTTCTGTCCTGTTCTCGTCTACTCCCGAGCTCTTCTTTCTCTTTTGTGGCGGTGCAAGCGACGGAGCAATTTTCAGCTACCTTTCATGACTGCGTCTACTAATACCGACTTTGGCAAACATTTTGGTAGGTTTCCCTATCAGAGGTCCTTCAGTTTCTTCAGTTTCCATTTTTTATAGGTTCCGAAGTCATTTTCTTGTTCTGAAGTTCCCTAACACTTTTTTCCAAAGTTGTTTCCTTTACCCGAACATGTCTCCCCCTGTCCCCCTCATGTCCATCCAAGCTATTCCCGAGAGCTGGCAGCCTCTTATGTCTCACCCATGTTGTACTACTTCGGAGAAATTAGCAAAGTGCACAACTAAGTTTTTTCTTCCTTCTTATGTCACCATAAGACTACCCCAACCCGGTCATTTCAACTTCATGAACAGTAGCGGCAAGGTTTCTATTTTTCGAGCCCAACTGAAAGCCGGACTTCAGTTTCCCCCGCCGAAGATGATTTGCGACTTTTGCCAGTTCCATGGCATAGCCGTGAATCAGCTTCCTCCCAACTCTTATTGTTACTTCAACGTTTTTCTATGCATGTGCAGGGTTTTCAAGATAGAACCCCACTTCATCATTTTCATGCAGTACTATAAGCTCTATCCAGTCCTGAAGGGCGACTTCTATTTCATGCTACCTCGGGGATCTGGGAGCAAAAAGTACATGTTCACCTTCGACACTAAAGATAGTTGGCGAGGGTGGCAAAGGAAGTTCTTCTTCCTGCAGGTAGCAGAGGCATGGTCGCACGTGCCGACTAGGTGGGCCTGGGGGACGCTGGAGACAGACATCATTGATCCCAAGAAGTTGCTAACTCCTGAGTTGGCAGCGAGGTTTGAGGATTTCGGCAGCCATATCCAAGCTGTCACCGACTGGGATGCTGAGGTCCCGCCGTGCTCCTTGTATCCCTTCCCCATTAGGTGGAACCTTATGACTGAAGAGGTTTTTTGGGAGCTAAAGGTGCTCTAGGAGCATAAAATTGATGTCGGCATGCCAGCTCCTACCATCGATGGGAAGAAGCCTAGGCTGGTGATGCTCCTTCGGGGGGAGATCACTTACAAAGCCTTTTTTGAGAGTAAGTTACTTTCCAAAGTTTTGGTATAAGTATCGCTTTGGACTTACACTGATATTTTTCCCTTTTTTCAGAGATGGGCGACCAGTCAGCCGTCTTCTACAAATCCATCTTCCTCGGTCAAGCCAAGAAGGGGGAACAGAAGAAAAAGGCGGCCCCAAAGAGGAGAAAGACGTTTGGGGGCGGGCCGTCTTCGGCAAAAAAGGTGAAGAAGGACCGTCTTCCCCCACCTCTGTAGGACATTATGGACATCGGGGACCAGCTTGAGGTCCAAGCCGACCTGCCGCCAAAGTTAGCCATTAGCTCCACTCCCCAGAGTCCCACTACTTCGGTGGACCTCTTGGGTTCTTCGGCAGGAGGCCCTTCTGCTGAGGAGCTCAAGCAGCGCAGAAGGAGCAAAGGCAAACACGTCCCTACCGACGTGGAAGAAGTCCACGACTCCGACGATGACGTCGCCAAGGTTCCATCAAGTTTGCCCCTTAGCCATCCCTTTATAAACTTAGACATTTTTAGCACTCTCAATCTTATAGACATATGGCTAAGGAACAATGTAGTGATGGAACTGCGTCGTGACTTTGCAAAAGAACTAGAGCCTCGACATGGGTGGTGGAGCACGCCCAGAGCCGGGCCTTTCAGGACTCTCATATCCCAAAGGTAAGGTTCCCAGGGAGCCTTTCTAGTCTTTTACAGAGGACATGAATTGGTTCTTCGAAGATAGTCAGCAAATAGGTCCCCAAATGGCAAGGGGCGTGCTCACCCAAGCCGCCTTTAAGTCTGTGGCGGATGAGTGCCCGAACGAGGAAATTCTCACAGCGAGGATGTCTGAGCATGCTGCCCAGGTACTCTCCGAACCCTTCAAGTTTTTCTAAGTATTTGGTTTTCCTTGTGCAACTTAACTAAATGTCTTTCCCCATTTTTTTACAGTTCTTGGCGTATAGTGGATACTTCAAAGCTTGGGCAACAAAACAGTCTTCGGTCTGATCTTGAGTCGAAGATCATCTGGAGAAGGCCAAGGTGTTCTATGCCAAGTCAATTGTCAAGAATGCCAAGTTGAGGAGAATAGCCAAGGAAGAGGTTTCCAAACTTTGGGAGGAGTTCTTGAAGGGTCAGGAGGAACTCTTGAAGGATTTCTCCCAGAAGATGTCCAACCTCGGCACGAAAGGTCGTTGAGCTGACTTTGTCCAATAAGGCCTATCAAAAGGAAAAGGAGGAAGACTTTGTTCTCCTGACGAAGGCCCTTGTTAACAATGCCGAGCTCCAGGCCGAAGTCGAGGCGCTGAAGAAGGAGAAAAAGAAGAAGAAGAAGACGAAGAAGCTCGAGAAGAAGCTTGGGCCATTTTTGTTAGCAATATTTAGCTGACACGCCGTCGGGGAGAATGTGTGACTTTCACAAGTAAATACTCACACCTTGTTTTGTTAGATCTCTTAGGTGGGGCAATTTTCTTCAGAAAGCTTTTTTGTACTTAGAAATTTCTAAGTGTACAGTTTCCTAAAAAATTCTAAGTATAGAATTTCTTCAGAGTATCTGAATGCCATGTGTTCTTCAATTCTCCACCTTTAGCATCACCGAGCTTATAGACTCCTAGCCGTACCTGGTCGAGGACCAAATAAGGCCTTTCCCAATTTGCCCAAAGTACTCTGTGAGATGGTCTTCCGGGTTTAAACTTTGCCTTTCGGAGAATAAGGCCTCCCTTCCCGATTCCTTTTTGCCTGATATGCAGGTTTGTAGCCATGGCTACCCTTTGCTGAAAAGCTTTTCTTCTAAGCTCGGCCACTTTTCTGTGTTCGTTAATTAGGTCGAGCTTAGTTCTCAGCCCGAGGTTGTTTCATTCTTCATCGAACACTTGTATCCTAACCGACGGCTGAACCACCTCGATAGGGATAATGGCCTCCATGCTAAAAATGAGTGATAAAGGTGTCTCACCTATGGCCCTTCGAAGCATTGTCCGATAGCTCCATAGCACACTAGGAAGTTCTCCTGGCCATTTTCCTTTTGCTTCCCTCAATCTCTTTTTCAGACCCTCTTTTATGGTCATGTTGGACGCCTCTACCTGTCTGTTGCTCTGAGAATGAGCTACTGACGTGAAGTGCATTTCTATCCCAAGGTCGGTGATGAATTTTCGAAATCCCTTGTCAACAAACTGGGAACCATTGTCAGCCACTATCACCCTTGGTATGCCAAATCTGCATACAATGCTTTTCCAGATGAATTTTTGTATGTCATTTACCGAAATGGTAGCCAGGGGCTCTGCCTCGACCCATTTAGTTAAGTAGTCTACTGCGACCATGCAGAACTTTACTCCTTCGGGTGTAGTCGGGAGTGGCCCGATGAGGTCAATGCCTCATACTGCAAAGGGACAAGGGTAGTTAGCCGAGGTTACCAACTCTGAGGTTAGCCTCTGGACATTGGCATGTCTTTGGCAATTATCACACTTCTGGACAAATTGTCTCGCGTACTTTCTTATGGTGGGCCAAAAGTACCCCTGGCGGAGTATTACTCCTACCAAGGCGTCAGTTCCTACGTGGGAACCACAGTCTCCCTCGTGGACTTCTTTGAGGACTGTCTCTATGTCCTCTTTGCTGACACACCTTTGTAGTGGGCTCGCATACCCCTGTCGGTATAACTCTTCCCCGATTAGGAAATATCATCTGGAACGTCTTCGCACTTTTGCTGCTTCGCAAGGGTCTTCGGGAAGCTCCAAGGTTGTAAGATACTTTTTTATGGGATTTTTCCATCCTTTTTCCAAGATTACTATGTTCATTATTGCTGTGCTCGGGTGGCTTAGTACTTCAGTGGACTTTCTTGACTTGGCTAGACCATCTACTTCAGTATTGTCTCAGCGAAGCACGTTCTCAATGTGTACTGTGTCGAATTCTTGAATGAGCTTTGATACAAGCTCGTGATACTTCGCCAAAGTTGGGTCCTTAGCGCTATAGTCCCCTGCCATCTTTCGGACCACTAGCTAAGAATCATTGTGGGCCTTTACATTTCTCACGCCAATTCTTCTAGCAAGGCGTAACCCTGCTATGAGGCTTCATATTCTGCCATATTGTTGGTAATGTTAAACCCGAACTTGATGGCTATCATAACTTCCATACCTTCGGGGCCGCGAAGGATTACTCCAGCTCCTTAATGTTCAGAGCCAGAGGCCTCATTGACAAACAGAGTCCATTTCGGTTCATTGTTCCCGAGGGTGGGTTGGCTTTATTCAGCAATGGGTACCTCGATGATGAAATCTACCAATGCTTGAGCTTTTATAGCCTTCTTCGGCTCATAGGTGATATCATACTCCCCGAGCTCGATGCACCACTTTGAAAGCCTTCCCAAGTGGTCTACCTTCTTCATGATGTCTCGAAGAAGCAACTTACTTCGGACAATAATAGGGTAGCCTTGGAAATACGGACGTAGCCTCCTACTTGCAAGCACCAGGGCGTAAATGGCCTTTTGTAGTAAGGGTTACCTGACTTCGAGACCATGTAGGGACTTGCTCACATAGTATACTGGCCATTATTGTACCCCCTCTTCCTTCACAAGGAGCGAACTTAGCGCCTTTTTGGTGATAGCAAGGTATAGTATGAGGGATTCCCCTTCCCATGGCTGCCGAAGTGTCGGCTGATGAGTCAGGTAGACCTTAAGCTCTTCCCAAGCTTTCTGGCAGTCTTCGTTCCAAGGATGTACCTCGTTCCCAAGGTCACCACCATTTTTTTCCACCTTAGTGAGGACCTTGAAGAATGGTTGGCAGTGATCCCCATATCTGGAGAAGAATCTGCTGAGGGACATGATTCTCCCTGTGAGTCTTTGCACATCCTTGGTTGTGGTAGGAGTTCGGAATCCGAGTAGGGTTTTGACCTTTTCTGGATTGGCGTTGATACCCTTTTTCAACACCATAAATCTGAGGAACTTACCCGCGCTCACCCCGAACACGCATTTCTCAGGTTAAGGTGGATTCCGAAGGTCCTCAGTTGGTGGAATGTTTCCTCTAAGTTTGTGATGTGACTACTAGGCAGCTTGCTCTTAACTATCATATCATCGACGTAGACTTCCATGTTTCTCCCAATTTGGGAGTTAAAGACCCTATTCATCAACCTTTTGTACATGGGCCCTACATTCTTAAGCCCGAAGGGCATTCTAACGTACCAATATGTACCAACTTCGGTGATGAAGGCAGTTTTTTCTTCATCTTTGGGCTCCATTTTGATTTGATGATACCTGCTGAAGGCGTCGAGGAAACTCAGGAGGCCATATTCGGCGGTTGAGTCCACCAACTGGTCTATTGGTGGCAGAGGATATGAATCTTTAGGGCAAGCATCGTTGAAATTTTGGAAATTGATGCACATTCGGAGTTTGTCACTCCCTTCGTTTGTGGCGATAACCAAGTTACTAAGTTATTCGGGGTATTTGACTTCCCTGATTACTCCTGCTTCTATCAGGTGTTGGACTTCGGTTTTAGTGAAGTTGTTCTTATGCGCCGAGAGGCTTCGCTTCTTTTGACGGATAGGCTTTGCCTCTGTGCGAACCTTAAGGCTATGTTGGATTATGCGAGGGTCTACCCTAGGCATGTCCTTCGGCGAGTAGGCAAACAGATCTTTGTTCATTAATAGGAAAGATACAAGTTTTTCCCTATCACCTTCAGCCAAGTTTTTCCCCATTTGAGTACTTCGGCCTGGGACAAGTTTTATATCTTCTATTTCTATTTTCTTGGGGTCTTTTGTTTCTTGTTTCTTTGCCTCCCCTGTGAGCACGACATTTGCTTCCGTAGTCTGTGCATAGCTTTTTGCTGGGGCCTTCCTTGCTTTGACAAACACCTTTCTCGCTTCACCTTGGTCGATGAAGATCTTAGCATCTCCATCCTTTGTTGCGAAGGTGACAGTCAAGTATTTCACATCTGGGCAAATGTAGAGGTTTCCTTGCATCTGCCTCCCAAGGATGGCATTATATGATGAAAGGACATCTATGATGATGAACCTTGTCATTGCGGAAGCAAAAAGCTCATCCTTGCTCTGTAGTGATGTTCCCCTTAGCATTAGAAGGAGGTCAATCCATCCGAGGATGGGGAGTTCGGACGGACCCACTCCGAAGGTAGGAGAGGTGACAAGCTTGAGATCGCCCTTTAGGATACCCAAATTTGGTAACAGGTGAGAGAACAAGACATTAGCGTTAAAACCGTCATCAAGAAGTACTCTCTTGTTGTCCCAACTCCCTATCCTCGCCATGACTAGAAATGGGTCATCATGAGGGAATACTATGGTAGGCCCATCTTTTCGAATAAGCTTTTTTTATGGGTTACCGTATTCCATCACCGAGATCTCCCTGGCTTTTCTTTTTCTTTCTGCCGAGGGTAGTCCTGTGGTGATTGTATGTATTATTCCAGCCAAAGGTGGTGAATGTCTTTCGGGACTTCAGTTCCGACGTTTATCGGAATCATATTCTTCCTCATCTCCTTTCCTTTCCTCTTCCCTCCTTCCCTTTGGGGAAGGCATCTGCAAGTAGCGCCGAAGTTGGCCCTGCTTTATTAGAGACTCGATGTCCTTCCTCAACTGGAAGCAATCCTCAGTGTCATGCCCATGATCCCGATGAAATTGGCAAAACTTCATATTTTTCTTGTTTTCGGAAGTCATTGCCTTCGGACGCTGGATCGGGTTTCCTTGCCCTTCCATGGCCAGCAGTATGTTTGTTCAGGAGGTGTTTAGGGGAGTAAATGACATGGGTCTTTTCCCTTTCTGCTTTCGAGTCTTTTCCCTGCCCTCGGCTGGATACTGGGATTGGTGGCTTTCACCTTCGGGGTGATGGTGATTAGGCTTCGATCCCCCCATTCTCAGCTTTTCAGCTGTCATATGCTGTTCGGCTCTTTGGTAGAACTCGCCCAGGGTGTCTGGGGGTCTTTCGAGAACTCGTAGAAGAGCTGTGAGTCTCGTCAAAGTCCCTATATCATGGCGAGGATGCGTATTTTCGGACGAAAGTCTGGCATGCTCAGGGCCTCTCAGTTGAATCTTTCGACATAGTCGCGAATGGTTTCCCCATTCCTTTACGCTATGTCTAACATCTGGATGGGCATCTTTGCTGTTGGCCTACGACTGATGAACTGCTGCGTAAATGCTGTGGACAACTCTTGGAAACTCATTATTGTTCCAGGGCCGAGGGAGTTGTACCACGCAGTCGCAGGACCGAAAAGGGTGACCTCAAAGCATTTGCAAGGGGTGGCATCGTCGGCACCATGTAGCACCATGCTGCGTCTGTACTTGGTTAGGTGGGCTTAGGGGTCACTATGACCGTCGTAGTGACCCCTAAGCCCACCTAACCAAGTACAGACGCAGCATGGTAGGTTTCCAAATTAGGCGCCCGAAAGTTGCTTGACATTGGTGCCTCGACTATTGTTCGGATAAATGGTGACTCCTGTTACAGAGGAGGGACAAATCCCATCTTGATTATGCAAATCCCTCCGCATGATATCTGACATACCGAATGACCTCCTTCAAGTTCACTCAGTTACGAGCAACAAAGGAAAGTATCAAAGTATGTGACTCACATGTAGGGAACCTTGGTGATCTTAGGTCGAAGGACTACATATACCATGATCACTATGAGAATCACTTATGACACTCATATAACGATCCATGTAGTGTTCTCATGGTGGGTCGGCCCAGTACACAAGTTCTCCAACTTGTACCCATATGTAGACTACATATCTCATATTAGTCTCCACATATGCTAGTCATTATGTATTATTGCAACCCGCTCCACAATAATACTAGACTAGGGACGTTTAAGAATATCATTATTCTAGGGTTACAATTATGTTTGTTAAGTTACGCAGAAACAAAACAACAAACATAATTGCTGGATTAATGCCTTAATAAAATATCATGACTCAATGTGCAAAAAATACAATCATCTCATGATTGGCTTTTTGGGCACAACACTAATAATCTCCCACTTGCACTAAAAGCCAATCATCCATGTATCTAATACCGATGGACCTAGAATGGCTATCATGCTTCTGCTGCGTAAGGGGCTTTGTCAGTGGATCAGCAATGTTGCTATCTGTCGAAGTCCTGCATATCCTTACATCACCCCTCTCGATGATCTCCCTGATGAGATGATAGCGTCGGAGTATGTGTTTGGATCGCTGGTGAGATCGAGGTTCCTTAGCCTGTGCGATTGCTCCATTGTTGTCACAATAGAGCTCTATCGGGTCGGTAATGCTTGGAACCACTCCAAGTTCAGTGATGAACTTCTTGATCCAAACTGCCTCCTTCGCAGCATCAGAGGCGGCAATGTACTCAGATTCTGTTGTAGAGTCAGCTACTGTCTCTTGCTTTGAACTCTTCCAGCTCACAGCACCACCACCAATACAAAACACATAACCAGATTGCGATCTAAAATCATCCTTATCGGATTGGAAGCTTGCATCGGTGTAACCCCTTACAATGAGCTCATCTTCACCTCCAAAGACCAAGAATGCATCCTTAGTCCTTCGTAAGTACTTAAGGATGTTTTTAACAGTTGTCCAATGACTCTCACCGGGGTTCGATTGGTACCTACTCGTCATGCTCAAAGCATATGAGACATCGGGATGAGTACATATCATGGCATACATGATAGATCCAATTGCTGAGGCATATGGAATCTTACTCATGCGCTCTCTCTCCTCAGTTGTACTCGGACACTGAGATCTAGAAAGAGTGATACCATGTGACATGGGCAAGAATCCTTTCTTGGAATCTTGCATGCTAAACCTCTTTAGCACCTTGTCAATATATGTACTTTGACTTAGGCCAAGAAGCTTTCTAGATCTATCTCTATAGATCCTGATGCCTAACACATAGGCTGCTTCACCCAAGTCCTTCATAGAGAAACATTTCCTTAGCCAAGTCTTCACAGACTGTAGCTCAGGAATGTCATTCCCGATGAGTAGTATGTCATCTACATACAACACCAAGAAGACAATAGCGCTCCCACTAACCTTCTTGTAGACACAAGGTTCATCTTCATTTTTTATAAAACCAAACTCTTTGATTGCATCATCAAAATGAAGATTCCAACTTCGAGAAGCTTGCTTCAGTCCATAAATGGACCTTTGCAACTTGCACACTTTATTGGCATTCTCAGGAGTGACAAAACCCTCAGGTTGTGTCATGTACACATCCTCAAGTAGCTTTCCATTTAGGAATGCAGTTTTGACATCCATTTGCCATATCTCATAATCATAGTGTGCAGCAATAGCAAACAAAATTTGGATGGATTTAAGCATAGCAACTGGTGAAAAAGTTTCATCATAGTCAATACCATGAATTTGCTTGAAACCTTTTGCAACCAATCGTCCCTTAAAGGTAATCACATTACCATCCATGTCAGTTTTCTTCTTGAAAACCCATTTGCACCCTATGGGTTTTACCCCTTCAGGTGGGTCAACCAAAGTCCATACTTGGTTTTCATACATGGATTCCATCTCGGATTTCATGGCCACTAGCCACTTCTCAGAGTCAGGCCCCGACATAGCTTGTTGGTAGGTTGTGGGCTCATCCTGATCCATGAGCATCACATCACCAGTGTGAGTCATGAGAAATCCATATCTCTCAGGCTCACGCCGAATCCTACCAGACCTACGTGGGCTCTGTGCTACAGGAACAGACTCTTGAACCACAACATCTTGTGGTGTCTGTTCAGGTTCCATTTCAGGTTCGATGTCTCCTTGTTGTTCTTGAATTTCTTCAAGTTCTACTTTCCTCCCACTAGTTTCTTTAGAGATAAACTCTTTCTCTAAAAAGACACCAGTTCGAGCAACAAACACTTTTTGCTCAGAAGGATTGTAGAAATAGTAACCCTTTGTTTCTTTGGGATACCCAACAAAAAGGCATTTTTGAGATTTGGGCCCTAGTTTGTCAGAGGATTGACGTTTCACATAAGCGTCACAGCCCCAAATCTTCATAAAAGACAAATTGGGATGCCTCCCACTCCATATCTCATATGGTGTCTTTTGAACCGATTTAGATGGAACTCGGTTTAGTGTAAAAGCGGCTGTCTCTAGAGCATGTCCCCAAAAGGAGTTTGGAAGGTCAGCTTGACTCATCATGGAGCGAACCATGTCTAACAGAGTTCGATTTCTCCTTTCAGATACACCATTCCATTGAGGTGTACCTGGTGGAGTGAGTTGTGATACTATACCACACTCCTTCAGATAGTCAAGGAATTCTCAATCCAAGTACTCTCTACCTCGATCTGATCGAAGCACTTTGATACTCTTCTCGAGTTGATTCTCTACTTCATTCTTGAATTCTTTGAACTTTTCAAAGGATTCTGACTTGTGTCTCATAAGATACACATAGCCATATCTGCTGAAGTCATCAGTGAAAGTAATGAAGTATTGGAAACCTCCTCTAGCTTGTGTAGACATAGGGCCACATACATCACTATGTATGAGTCCTAGTAAGTCATTAGCCCTTTCACTTTGCCCTGTGAATGGGGCTTTGGTCATCTTGCCCAACAAACATGACTCACATGTCTCATATGATTCAAAATCAAATGAGTCCAAGAGTCCATCCTTATGGAGCTTGGATATGCGGGTCTCATTTATATGGCCCAAGCGACAGTGCCAGAGATAGGTCGGGTTTGAATCATTTAATCTGACCTTCTTGGTATTCACATTATAGATTGGATCTTCGAGGTCTAGAACATACAACCCATTGCTAAGTTGAGCACTACCATAAAAGATTTCATTCAAATAAATAGAACAACATTTGTCCTTTATTATAAATGAAAAACCTTTCTTGTCCAAACAAGAAACAGAAATCAAATTTCTACTAATAGTAGGCACAAAGTAGCAGTTGTCTAATTCTAAAACTAATCCACTAGGTAAAGTGAGAACATAAGTCCCTACGGCTAAGGCAGCAACCCTTGCTCCATTTCCAACACGTAGGTCCACTTCACCTCGGGCCAATCTTCTACTTCTACTTAGATCCTGCACATTTGCACAAATGTGAGATCCACATCCAGTATCCAATACCCAAGATGAGGAAGTAGAAAAGTTAGCCTCTATAACAAAAATACCTGAAGTGGAAGTCTTACTTCCCTTTTCCTTAGCAAGTTCTTCAAGATAGAGCTTGCAATTGCGCTTCCAGTGTCCAGGTTGCTTACAATGGAAGCACTCCCCTTCCTTTGCCACACCACCCTTTGGTTTCAGTGCAGCTGAAGAAGAACTAGCATTGGACTTTCCATTAGCTTTATCCTTCTTCTTGTTGGCTTTTCCCTTTTCCCTTGCCCTTTTGAACCATCAAAATGGGCTTAGCCTTCTTAAGGTTTTGCTCAGCAGTTCTCAACATGTTGAGCAATTCAGGAAGGGACTTGTCAAGGTCGTTCATGTTATAGTTCATGACGAACTGACTGTAGCTTTCAGGCAACGATTGCAAGACTACATCGATAGCCAACTCTTTCTGAAGAGCAAATCCCAAATTCTCAAGATTCTCAATGTACCCAATCATCTTGAGCACATGAGGACCCACGGGACTTCCCTCAGACATCTTGCACTGAAACAATGCCTTAGAGGTCTCAAACCTCTCATGCCTAGCTTGCTCTTGGAAAAGCATTTTGAGATGTTCGATCATATCGAACGCCCCCATGTTCTCATGTTGCTTCTGAAGCTCAGATTCCATGGTAATAAGCATGAGGCATGCAACATCCAAAGCATCATCAGAATGCCTCTTGTGAGCATCCCTTTCAGCTCTTGGAGTAGTGGCAGCAGGCTCATTCGGAATGGGCTGCTCTAGGACATAAGCCTTTCTCTCTTGTTTGAGGACTATCCTCAAGTTTCGGTACCATTTGAGAAAGTTGGTCCCATTCAGTTTTTCCTTCTCAAGGATCGATCGCAACGAAAGTGTCGATGTGTTTTGTGCCATGGTTATCTACAACAGTAAATATGCAGTGTAAGAGTCATGTATTTTAATTCATTTAATAAGGACTTTTATTAAACGATACTCCCACTATTTTCCTCAAAATAATAACCCTCGATATTATTTCGGAACACCTCGGCGCTAAGGTATTCTAGTGGGCCAAGATCCATATTTGATCTCAACCTGAGTCAGCTTTGGCTTTTCTCTCAAGTTACAGCTATTTAGGTAGGCAACTCTTTGCCAATTGCATCTTATGCAACTCTTGGATAGTTTGGAGAACAACACTTGTCCAAGCTCATCTCATGAGCTTAAGCCCAACTCTATGCCTCTAAGTCCCTAATCCTATTAGGATGACTTAGTTAAGTCAGACCCAAAGTTAGCAATTTGGATATCACTATTATCCCATCGCGCCTTACCAAGATGAACATAGGTGCTTTGCTTTGGCAAACCCACCTAATGTTGATCAAAGTCTTGACGAGTGCCAACATTTGGAAGGCATCACATTTAATGACTTAATATTTGTTTGAGGGATTTTTTTCATTTTGATCTCACCAATTTGTTATCTCCGGTTGTCTTATACATGCATCACATACAAATATAAAACATGCATCTCATGCTTACAAGAAAGTAAACATGACATGGTTATAGCCCAAACTATGCGATATTCTCAAGCCAATGAGAATATCATAAAAGCCTAAGAAAAGAAAAGAGTCTTCACAAGCTCCTTCTCTTCCTTTCTTGGTTGCCCTTTTGTTGTCATCTCCTTGGACATATGATCCTTACATACTTGGATGATCCCATAATGCACCATTACATCAATAATAGAAACCTCGAGTTACATTCGAGGGGAGTAAGGTGAGAAGAGAATGTACAATGAGAGTGATAAGAAAAGGCACGACTCGCAGGCCGTATTTACAAGTACAACCAATCAAGGGCTATAACCATGCACCATGCTTCAAACACCAATCAGCATATCATGTCAAATCTCATTCAACAAAGATGCATGCCAATTTTCGTGCGTTGATTAACCAGTTTTTATTTATGTGGCGCTTCGCATACGGCGGTCCCGCTGGCCGGTCAGTGGGCGGTGGTTCCGCTGACCGGTCAGCGGACGGGGTCAAGGGGAGCCGCCCTTGCGGGGGGCGTTGTGGGGGGCAGCGCCCCCCGGCGCAAAAAATTGTCTTACAATTGCTTAGCCCGAAATCTTCTATTTCGAGCAAGTAGGCACCCGAGACTCCTCCATTCGAGCCACCAAAAATACCTTACTTTCGGTGCCCGAACAGGCCGAATCCGAACAAAGCTAGGGTTTTTGCAACTATTGCAAGAATCCTAATCC
Source organism: Aquilaria sinensis (assembly GCA_005392925.1). NCBI lineage: Eukaryota > Viridiplantae > Streptophyta > Magnoliopsida > Malvales > Thymelaeaceae > Aquilaria > Aquilaria sinensis. The sequence continues at coordinate 3,797 of SMDT01001153.1, read as the reverse complement.
ATATAGGTATCTCATACCATTCAATTTGAGGTTAATCTCATTAACCAATTTGTGTCGTTTCTTCATATATCTCATATGTTCATTACGAATTCCAGTTTCATGCATCTTGAATCAATCTAATTAATCATGGCCGAAAAGCAACCGAACACATAGCATCATGCGATTCAACACTCAATCCCGATTTAGGGTTTCACCAGTAGCTCTGATACCACTGATGGGTTTCGGGAGCCAAACAGTGCAGTGGAATTTAACCGAAACCCTCTAGGATCCAAGTGAAACGGGGTAAACCGGGTGTTCGAAAATTTTCATACCTAATTTTCGGTTGAGATCTCTCACTCAACTGTAGAGTCGAATCACAAAACCTGAACAGTTGACGTGTTCAAGGTTGAGATCTCTCTATGGTATCCATTGACGTAAATAGTTGACGTCATCAAGCTCTCTATGGTATCCACACGAGCCTCTCGGGATCACCATGCTTCCACCGCGTCCCGACAGATGCGTTTCTCTTGCGCTCGCAGTGCTAGCTTGCGTCCTCCAAGGAATTGCAAGAGAAGAGTGTGGCTGTCCTTTTTGGAGGCTAGGGCAAGGAGACCTGCGAATTTCTCACTTAAAAGTTGTATTTATAGTGAAACTCAACTTCCAGGCCTAATGGGTTTCAAAGCCCTAATCCAATTAGGATTTAATTTCAGGCTTAATAATGGCTCAACTCTTGGGCCTATTTTTAATACGAAATTAAAGTGAAACCATAACCCTAATGATTAGCCCATGCACTCTAATGATCCAAATAGCTCTATGTGTGCGACCCAATAGGCTCTTACCATGTTGGCAATGATCATAAATCACATTTATGATCATAAGCAATGAGCGGTGTCTAGCAACACATCATTGCTACCCAAGTGACAAGATTGTCGATGATTCGACTAAACCTTTATGATCATCACCGATATATGCCATTGTCCCTTTGTCCAAGATATCAAGACTAAGCACGAGACATGGAATGTGTCACTCTCGTATAGCCCAATCTTTGGTTTCTTGATTACCGAGTAGACCAACTTAAACTGATGACATTGATATCGTATATCAACTCATCCGAGCATGGCCATGCATTTTCTAAGTCTCACTCTATCAAGGGGCCCGAAGATATCACTCCCGTTACATAGGAGGGACAAATCCCATCTTGATCATACAAATCCCTCCGCATGATATGTGACATACCCAATGACCTCCTTCAAGTTCACTCAGTTACGAGCAACAAAGGAAAGTATCAAAGTATGTGACTCACATGTAGGGAACCTTGATGATCTTAGGTCGAAGGACTACATATACCATGATCACTATGAGAATCACTTATGACACTCATATAACGATCCATGTAGTGTTCTCATGGTGGGTCGGTCCAGTACACAAGTTCTCCAACTTGTACCCATATGTAGACTACATATCTCATATTAGTCTCCACATATGCTAGTCATTATGTATTATTGCAACCCACTCCACAATAATACTAGACTAGGGACGTTTAAGAATATCATTATTTTAGGGTTACGATTATGTTTGTTAATTTACGCAGAAACAAAACAACAAACATAATTGTTGGATTAATGCCTCAATAAAATATCATGACTCAATGTGCAAAAATGCAATCATCTCATGATTGGCTTTTTGGGCACAACACTAACAAGTTGAACCTCCCTTATGTTGTACAAGGGCACAATGGTCAGACTAAAACTTCTCAGGTCCTGAAGAACCTACTAGGTGTACTAAGGTTGCCTCATCAAGACCTTGAAGCAAAAGATACAACTAAGGTCTTAATGGTGCTAAACCTTCCACCTTATCACTAGGTGTACTAAGGTTTCCTTATGAAGATGTTGAACCCAAAGGTACAACTATGGTCTCAAGGGTGCTAAACCTTCCACCTCATCTAACGGTGTATTATTGTGGCCAGATAACTAGTTTTCTCATGAAGTGCAATTACCATTTATAAAAATATGAGAAAACCACTAGTTCATGGGAGATTTTTTGGATGTTCCAGAGTGTCATTGTACCATTACAACCCTTAGGCACCCCTAGGACGATCCCGGCCCTCCCTCGAACCTCATTTGAAAAAGCTGAAATTTGCTGAAAAGGCTTATAGGGCCTAGGTGCTAGGAGGGGTGTCCTGGGCCTTAGAAGCCAAGAGTGCCTGAGGCCTAGATGCTAGGAGCACTGTATTCTATGGAGAAAAAGATGTGCCTTGGGTGTTGAGCCACCAGGTGGCACCTAGGCACCTAGACCCCCTGTCTCGAACCTCAAAAACACCTTCCTAAGCCTCTTTAGAGGTTTCCTATGAGTTTAAGAGATACAATAAACGCCTACACTCACCATAAACCTCTAAAAAACTTATATAGGCCACAAATATTCCATTAGAAATTCCTATAATGCATCAAAACATCACACAATCCACAATTCCAAGCCTAATCCACCATAAACACACTTGCCCAAAATCAATGCTATTTATAAAACTACTTGATTCCATCAAGCATCAACATCAAATGGCATCAATCAAACTTGAAGCACTTAATCCCTTACCTCAACTTTAAGTAACAAGCAAGAATTAAGCAACTGTTCCACACCAAACAAGTTCCACGAAGTCCAACCTAAATTCCGAGCAAATATGGGGACAAACCATCAAGTTACTAAATTCTAACAAAAACCCAAGCTCCGAATCAACTAATAAACATGAAATCAATCAAGAACACATTGATCACCTCGTATCAAAAATTGGGTTTAGGAGGAAACATGCTTCCAAGCTCCAAAACCATGATTTTATGCTTGAAATAAGCTTCCAATGGCCTATATCATTATGAAGGCTTCTCTTTTCACTAAAACCTCTAGATTTTGGGCTCAAATGGATGAAGAAATGATGGTGTGAAGGATGAACTCGTGTAATGGCAGGCATCAACCAGTTTACCATCTTATATCCCAAGTTTAAAACCTAAGCACCAAAGTATTAGACATGGAACACTTAAACCCCCTTCTTTTGGTAACCCTAGTCATTCTTGGTCAATTCTTGTTTATTTCAACTATGTTTAGGTTAAAGTTAATAGTTAGGTTATAAAACCTCATTTTTAACACTAGAAGCCTGGCCCAACTGTTCAAGATATAAAATTGCAATTTTTCCCCTAAACCTCATTTAGTGCCTAAACCTCCTCGAAACATAGTGAACTTTGGTAAACTTCCTTATTCTTGCTATGTAAACTTGAAATAAGGTTCCAATCTATAAATTTAATTAATTTATCTCCCTCAACTGAGTTTTCGGCTAGCAGGGCCGTAACATTCTCCCCTCCTTCTAAAAGTTGGTCTTACAAATTTCGTTGCAACTAAGGGAACTCACTAGGATACTTTTCAGGATATCCTGCTCCATCTCCCAAGAAGCTTTCTCCTCACTATGGTTTGATTAAAGGATCTTAACCATTGGAATCTACTTGGTTCAGAGTTTTTTGACTTGCCTATCGAGGATCTTAATGGGCTTTCCTCATAGGTCAAGTCCTCTTGAATGGGTACCACTGTTGGGTTAACTACTTGTCCCAAATCAACTATGCATTTTCGTAGAAAACTAACGTGAAGGACATTGTACACTTGTGATAAGTTGGGTGGTAATGCCAATCGATATGCCACCTTCCATACTTTCTCCAAGATCTCGTAGGGTCCAATATGCGTAGGGGCCAACTTACCCCTCTGCCCAAACCAGGATACTCCGTTCATAGGAGATACTTTGAGAAGTACTTTATCACCAACTTCAAAACTCAAATCTCATC
>SMDT01001152.1:0-112649 GCA_005392925.1 Aquilaria sinensis | reverse complement strand
CTCATGACTTTGGAGAGGCAGGGAACACAAGTTCAGAGGCCAAGGGCCATGACCGCTGAAAATAGAAAAAACATGAAAAAGTTCTGCCAATTCCATCGCGATCATGGCCACGACACCGAGGATTGCTTCCAGCGAATAATATATTAATCGCTAATAAAACATGGACCAACTTCGGCGGTACCGCTCGCCCTGCCTCCCCCGAGGGGAGGAGAGGATGAAGAAAGTTGAAGATGAGGACTATGACTCCGACCGGCGGAGAAACCGAAGTCCGAAGAGGCGCCCTCCACCCTCTGCGGGAGTCATACAAACAATCACGACGGGGCTCCCATCCTCGGAAAGAAAAAGGAAGGCCAGGGAAATAGCTGTCATGGACTATCAAAGTCCAGCGAAGAAGGTATCCCGATAAGATGGTTCCACAGTCGTCCTTCCCTCAAACGAACGACCCACTCCTGATCATGGCAAGAATTGGAAACTGGGATGCTGATCATGGCAAGAATTGGAAACTGGGATGTCAAAAGGGTATTGCTTGATGACGGATCAAACGCTGACGTCCTATTTTCACAACTGCTGCCGAGCTTAGGCATATCCATCAATGATCTCAGGCCTGTCACTTCACCGACCTTCGGGGTAGGACCTTCCGAGTTACCCGTCCTCGGGTGGATCGACCTTCCATTAATGATGAGAGGGACTTCGGTCAAAGGAGCAGCTGAGTTGTTTGCCTCGACGATGGCGAGGTTCATCGTCATGGATGTCCCCTCATCATACAACGCCATCCTTGGAAGGCAGACGCAGGGAAATCTGCACATTCGCCCTGACGTGAGACATTTGACTGTCACTTTCGCCACCAAGGAAGGAGACGCAGAAATCTTCATAGATCAGGGCGAAGTAAGAAAGGTGTTCGTCAAAGCCCGAAAAGCCCCAGCAAACAATTTCACACAAGCTGTAGAAGAAGGGGCTTCAAAGTCAAAAAATGGCGAGAAAGAAGTTTCTGGCAAGGTGGAAATGGAAGAAGTGGAACTTATCCCAGGACGAAGTACCCAAATAGGAAAAAACTTGTCCGAAGGAGATAAGAAAAAACTTGTATCCTTTCTGGTAATGAATAAAGACCTGTTCGCCTACTCGCCGAAAGACAGGCCGGGGGTAAATCCGCGCGTAATACAACATAGCCTCAAAGTAAGTCCGGAAGCAAAGCCTGTCCGGCAAAAGAAACGAGGCATCTCAGCCCATAAAAATGACTTCGTCAAAACCGAAGTCCAACGTTTATTGGAGGCAGATGTAATCAGGGAGGTCAAGTACCCCGAATGGCTAAGCAATGTGGTGATCGCCACAAAAGAAGGAAGCAACAAACTTCGGATGTGCATCGACTTCAGAAACCTGAACAATGCTTGCCCAAAAGATTCATATCCTCTCCCGCCAATAGATCAACTGGTAGATTCAACTGCCGAATACGGGCTCCTAAGTTTCCTAGACGCCTTCAGCGGCTACCATCAAATAAAGATGGACCCCTAAGACGAAGAAAAAACAGCCTTCATCACCGAGGGGGGGACATACTGTTACACCAGGATGCCTTTCGGGCTCAAAAACGCAGGAGCCACCTACCAGAGGTTGATGAGCAAGGTCTTTAATGACCAAATAGGGAGGAACATGGAAGTGTACGTAGATGACATGATAGTTAAAAGCAAGCTGCCTGTAGACCATGTCACAGACCTAAGGGAAACTTTTCACCAGCTCAGGACCTTCGGAATTCGCCTTAACCCTGAGAAGTGCACCTTCGGGGTAACTTCGGGAAAGTTCCTTGGGTACATGGTATCAGAAAGAGGCATTGATGCTAACCCAGAAAAAATTAAGGCTCTGTTGGAATTCCGAACTCCTGCCACAATAAAAGATGTGCAGAGACTTGCTGGAAGAATAACCTCCCTTAGCAGATTTATTTCCAGATATGGAGACCGGTGCCGAGCATTCTTCAAAGTCCTCACTAAGGTAGCAAAAAGGGAGGACGACCTCGAGAGTAATGATCGTCCTTGGAATGAGGACTGCCAAAAAGCTTGGGAAGAACTCAAAATCTACTTGGCTCGCCTGCCCACTTTGCAACAGCCCCGCGAAAGAGAACCTCTTGTGTTGTACCTCGCCGTCACAGAAAAAGCAGTAAGCTCAGTCCTTGTGAAAGAGGAAGGGGCGAAGCAGTGGCCAGTCTACTATGTGAGCAAGTCCCTGCATGGCGCCGAAATCAGATATCCTTTGTTACAGAAAGCTATATATGCCTTGGTCCTGGCAGGAAGAAGTCTACGACCATATTTTCAGGATCACCCCATCATCGTCCGAAGTAGTTTACCCCTGCGGGACGTCATGAAGAAGGTTGACCATTCGGGAAGGCTCTCCAAATGGTGTATAGAGCTTGGGCATGGCGCCGAAATCAGATATCCTTTGACAGAAAGCTATATATGCCTTGGTCCTGGCAGGAGGAAGGCTTATTTTCAGACCCCATCATCGTCGAAGTAGTTTACCCCTGCGGGACGTCATGAAGAAGGTTGACCATTCGGGAAGGCTCTCCAAATGGTGTATAGAGCTTGGCGAACACGACATCACTTATGAACCTCGGAAAGCCATAAAAGCTCAAGCCTTGGCAGATTTCATTGCCGAGGTCCCCATTACCGAGGACAGCCACCCAAGTCCCGACGAAAATGAGCCAGAATGGGCCTTGTACGTTGATGGTGCCTCGGGCGCCGAGCACCAAGGAGCAGGGGTGATCATCAGAGGCCCCGAAGGCCTGGAAGTAATGAAGGCCATTAAGTTCAGCTTCAATGTCACCAACAATGTGGCTGAATATGAAGCCCTCATAGCGGGCTTGCGCCTGGCCAGAAAAATTGGTGTCAGAAACTTGAAAGCCCATAGCGATTCCCAGCTAGTAGTTCGGCAAACAGCAGGGGACTACGGGGCGAAGGATCCAACACTGGCAAAATACCATGAATTAGTAACGAAGCTTATTCGAGAATTCGACACCGTGCGAATCGAGAGCGTGCCTCGCAGACATAACGCTGAGGCAGATGAATTGGCAAAATCAAAAGCATATACTGAGGTGCTAAGCCAGCCGAGCATTACAGTGCTGAGCATAATGACTTCGGGAAGAAGCTGGAAAGACCCAATAAGAACATATCTCGAAACCAATACGCTCCCCGAAGACCCCAATGAAGCAGCAAAAGTGCGGAGACGCTCCGGTCGTTTCTTTCTGATTGGAGAAGACCTATATCGGCAGGGATATGCAAATCCGCTACAGAGGTGTGTTGGCGAAGAGGATATTGAAATAATCCTCCAAGAAGTTCACGAAGGCGCTTGTGGTTTGCACATCGGAACCGACGCCCTGGCAGCGGTGATACTTCGCCAAGGATACTTTTGGCCTACCCTGAGGAAAGACGCTAGACGGTTCGTCCAGAAATGTGGTAATTGCCAAAGACAAGCAAAAATCCATAGAACACCCTCGGAGCTGGTGACCTCGGCAAACTATCCCTGGCCCTTCGCCGTTTGGGGCATAGACCTTATCGGGCCGCTCCCGACAGCGCCTGGGGGCGTGAAGTTCTGCTTAGTCGCAGTAGACTATTTCTCTAAATGGGTCGAGGCAGAACCTTTGACGACTATCTCGGCAAGAGAAGTGCGCAAGTTCGTGTGGAAAAACATAGTATGCAGATTCGACATACCGAGGGTACTAGTGGCTGATAACGGATCCCAGTTCATAGACAAAGGGTTCCAAGAGTTTATCAGCAACCTCGGAACAAAGATGCACTTCGCCCCGGTAGCTCACCCCCAAAGCAATGGGCAGGTGGAAGTATCTAACAGGACCATAAAAGATGGTCTGAAAAAGAGACTGGGGGAGGCAAAAGGGAAATGGCCAGGAGAACTCCAAAGCGTACTATGGAGCTACCGAACAACGCCCCGAAGGGCTACAGGGGAAACTCCTTTCTCGCTCGTCTTCGGTACGGAGGCCATAATCCCAATAGAGGTAGTGCGACCATCAATACGAGTGCAGGTATTTGATGAAAGTGGAAATGACCTCGGCTTAAGAACCAAGCTCGACCTCGTCGGCGAACATAGAGAAATAGCGGAACTAAGAAGGAAAGCTTTCCAGCAAAGAGTGGCCGCCGCTATAAACTTGCGAGCTAGGCCAAAAGGAATAAAAAAGGGTGATCTCGTTCTCCGAAAGGCGGAATTCGCACCCCGGAGGCCATCACACGGCGTACTTCGCGCGAATTGGGAGGGACCTTATCTGGTTCTTGCCGAAGTACGAAGAGGGGTGTACAAGCTCGGTGACGCCGAAGGCATGGAATTAAAAAACACTTGGCATTCAGACGCCTTGAAAAAGTTCTATGCTTAGAATCTTGACGAAAGGGTTTACATTGTACAAAGTTAGAAAAATTTTCTAAGTACAAGGGCTTCTAAAAGAAAGATTCTTGAACCATAGATATACTAAAATTCCGCGAAGGTGGTCGCCAGAGTAAGTATGAGTATCATTTTCCGAAGTCCCTCGAGCGAACATGTTCGGGACAATAAGAAATAAAGATTCCGCGAAGATGGTCGCCGGAATAAGCATGGGTGTGATTTCCTGAAGTCCTTCGAGCAAAGCATGTTCGGGACAATAGGAAATGTAAAACCTTGCGAGAATTTCTAAATACAAAGGCTCACAGAGAACCGATCTAATCTTCCGAAGTCTCTTGAGCAAATGCGTTCGGGGCAAAAAGGAATGAACAATCTCACAAAAAAGACTTAGCCAAAATTTCTTACAGGAAAGAAAAAAGTCTTTATTAAACGAGATCGGTTTACAAAGAAGAAGGACTACCAAGAAAGAAAGAGTACAAGGAAGAAGAAAAAGAAGGCAGAAGGGGCCTGAGATAAATTAGGGATTCTCGGCGTCCCGGGAGCCACTAGCCCCTGCATCCTTTTCCGCCACCACCCGCGCCGGAAGAGTCTGAGGCAGGTTCAAGTGCTCGAGCTTGGACCAAGTCCACCGAGGTCCCTCAGGAATATTTAGGGCCTCCAGGAAAGAAAGGTCGAGATCTGGAAACTTCAGAAGAACTTGATGACGAACGAGACAAAACCCGTCTTGAAAACCAACTTTGGTCATCTCGTCGAATTTCCTCTTTTCGACCCCAAGATCATTAACCTCCTTCTCCAGGTCTTCAACCTTTTTCCTTAATGCCTTCACCTTCTTTTTTCTCGACTCATCCTTCCCCTTCTTCGAAGAATCGACCTTGGCTTGAAGTGCGGCTTTCTCGGCCTCCGCCTTCGCCATTTGAAGAGCCGCAGAATCCGACTTCTCCTTTTGAAGTGCCTCATTAACCGAAGTCAGCTCCACCACTTTTTCGTCGAGGTCGGAAATCTTCTGGGAGGAGTCCTTTATAAGTTCTTCTTTTTCCTTCGCAAACTCCTCCCGAAGGGCAGCAATATCTGACGCCGAAGACTGGGCCAACTGAGTGTTCTGAGCGCGCAGGTCCGAGCACAGGGCCTTGTATTGATCTATAGTCTTTGAAGCAGCGGCCCGGTGCATCCCCTGCCTCGCCACCCGAACTCTGAAGAATCCAGCATATCCCAGCAGCTAGAGAAAAACAGAGGCAAGAATGAGACAAGGCAAAAAAAGAAAGGCAAATACTTAGAAGAAATCAGAAGGAAAAAAGCAAGGTGAGAAACACACCTGGGCGGCGTGCTCGGAAAGCTTCGCGGCAAGGGAGTCGTCATCCGGATGAGCCCCCGCAATGGCCCTGAAGGAGGCCTCAGTAAGAACCCCATTCGCAATCTCCTTGGCCATTTGCGGGCAGTCTTCGGAGTACATGTTCATGTCCTCCGTAAAAGACCAAAATGGCTCCTTCGGAATCTTCCCCTTCGGGATATGGGCATCCCGAAGGGCCCGCTTCCAGGCGTGCTCGACAACCCAATCCGGAGGAAGAATCTCCTCTGCACGACAAAAGCAGAAAAATTGTCAAACACAAGTGGCTGCCAAAAATTCAGAAGCTGAGTGTCTAAGGCATCAAACCTGGTGGCACTTCGGCAAAGTCGTCGCCAGAATCCAGGGCCACCTCGGAAGAAATCTCCTTCCCTTTCCTCTTGCGGCGATCTTCGGCAGAAGGGACTTCTACCAAAGCGTCCAGGAGAGCCGCCGAAGTAGGGCTTGAAGGAGCAACATCTGCACCGACTTCGGTCGAAGGGGCAGCAACGGTTACCTCGGGCTCCTCGCCCACCTCCTCGGGGATCTCCGGCATAAGAGGGGGCACGGTCTTCTTCGATCGCTTGGCTACCGAAGGCCCAGCGCCAGCCGCCTTCCGTCTTCGGGAGACAGCCTGCTTTGTTTGTTCACCTTTCGCGGCTTGCTCGACGAAAAGCGATTGGTAATAGGCAGCAGTATCGTCGCCCATCTCTGAAAAAGAGAAAAAACATCAGCGTAAGTCCAAGATGAAATTAAAACAAGGGGACTAAGAGATGACTTACTTTCAAAAAAATCAGCATAAGTAATGTCCTCCTTAAGAAGTTGTACCAGCCAGGAGTCCTTCCCAGCAATGGCAGGAACCGGCATCGCGAGGTCCGTTTTATGCTCCTTTACCACCTTCAACTCCCGAAGGACTTCTTCGGTCATCAACTTCCAGTTAATTGGAAAGGGGTAAAGGGAGAGCGGTGGGACCTCGGAATCCCTGTCAGAGACTGCTCGGATGCGCTTGTCAAAGTCCGCAAAGATGGGTGCTAACTCGGGAGTTAACAGCATCTTCGGGTCAACAACATCCATCACGAGCTTTCCCTGAGCCCACTTCGTTGGGACGGACGACCAGGCCTCCGCCTTCTTCATAAAGAAGAATTTCTGTTGCCACCCTCGCCAACTATCCTTGTTGGCAAAGGTGAACTTGTATTTTTTGCTCCCTGACCCCCGAGGTAGCATGAAATAGAAGCCACCCTTCGGGACCACGAAGAGCTTGTAGTACTGCAGAAAAATGACAAAGTGTGGCTCTATACCGAAGACACCACACATACAAAGAAAAGCATTAAAATAGCAGTACGAGTTCGGCGGAAGTTGGTTTACGGCAATGCGATGGAAATTGCAGAAATCGCAAACCATCTTCGGCGGAGGATACCGAAGTCCGGCCTTCAGTTGGGCACGGAAAACAGTAACCTCGTCACTACGGTTCGAAAAGCTATATTGATCCGAACGAGGCAACCTCGTAGTGACATAGGAAGGAAGGAAGAACTTCTTTTGCCATTTTTCAAGTTTTGCAGAAGTGGTGCAGCAGGGGTGAGAAAGAAGGGGTTCCCAGCTTTCGGGAATAGGCATGACTGGCAAAAAACTGAGTTCGGGAAAAGATTTGGAAAAACAGAAGAAACTGGAAGCTAAAACCCACCAAACGTTTTGCCAAAATCCGGATTTGAGGACGCCGTCGTGAAAAGGTCGCCGGAAAACCACTCTGTCAGAAAGCACCGCCGTAAAAGAGCAAGAAAAACACTGTAGTCTCAACAAGCAAGAAAGATTAAGGAAATCAAAGCTTCTAATACTTTTGGGCAACTTGGTTGCTAAGGTTTTGTGATAAGGATTCCTATACTCCCTTGAGTATTTGGGCCCCTAGGTGATGGTCAAAGAACCATATGATCCTAGGAGTGTTAAGAGGGCTTTGTGTGTTATTGCTTCGGCAATTCTGTTTTTTGGCTCATGAGCTAAGTTAAGTAAGCAAGCATTATGGGCTAGGAGTTAAGGCGGCCACCTTAATTCCTATGCTAAGTGAGCTCTCCGAAAATGTTAAGTATATGAAATTCATGATAATTAAAATATGAGGGATGCTTGCTGGCCTTCTGTGAATAAGGTGTTAAGTGGCGTGTGTGTGTTTGCGTGTTTCTCTGTTTTTGTTGTGCATAGTTAAACCCCGATTTCGATTATTATGGTATATGCATGTATCTTTCGTGTTTTTGTTTGTCTTAGTGTTTTCTTTCCTTTGCAGGACATAAGGATTATTTTTGCCATTACATTCTTGGCCATATGTTAGGCCTTGGAGGCCATAAGTTAGGCATTAAGATGCCATACAGGAATCTTTATTGAGTTTTATAACTCACCCGCCTTATCTACTTTTGTAGGAAAAGGTGTGCTTGAGAGATCAAGCTAAGAGTTTTGGGTACACTTTGTGATTTTACTGGATAAAAAAAATGCAGTAACTATTAATTTTTATTTTATATTTTTTTATTTTAAAAAATCCAATTCTCCAAACCATTGGATCCTGGCAGATCATTTGGACATGGAGTTTAATTTTTTGATTAACGGTTTTATTTAATTAATTATCAATTAAATCAGGAATTTCTAATTTTAGTATTTTATTATTAATTTTAAATTTTTTAAATTTTAAAAATACCATTACTTTAAAAGATATATCAAAAAGGAATTGATTTGTATTTTTTTTTTTGGAATTATTTAATTATGTTAATTTTAATAATTTTAATAAAAAAGGAATAAAAGGTTAACTTTTAAAGAAAAATAAAATATGTGTTTTCAAAATATTAAAATTATGGTTGGCTTTTTTTAATAAAAAATGATTTTTTTTTAGCCCTAAAGTTAATTAATTATTAGGACGGGGGGGGGGATAAAAAATTCTTTTCTTTTCTTATTATTTAGGGGGGGGCGGCCTATCTATTTACATATTATAATTAAAAGTGAAATAAATTTAACCACCAGTACAATAAAAAAGACAATTACATAAAGCAAATAAAGGACAATAGGACAAATAATAATAATAAAGTGGGGCTTTTTTGGCCATCCACTTTAATAACACCCCAATAAATTATAACAACAATAATAAAAATTTAGCAAAGTTAGTAAAGTTAGTTGTTAATAACAATAAAAAAAAAAAAGTTAGTAATGTAATAGTTGAATTAATTATTAAAAATAATAACAAGTAAAAATAATAAAAATAATAAAAGTTAGTAAGTTAGTAAGTTAATAACAATAAAAATAGAAGTTAGCAATGTTAGTTGAATTAAATTATTAACAATAATAACAACAATAGTAATAAAAGTTAGTAAAGTTAGTAAGTTAGTAAGTTAATAACAATAAAAATAAAAGTTAGTAAAGTTAGTTGTTAATAACAATAAATATAAAAGTTAGTAAAGTTAGATGAATTAGTTGTTAATAAAAACAATAAAAAAGGTTAGTAATAACAATAAGAAACAAATAAATAAACAAGTAAAAATTAAAAGAGTTAGTAATTAATTCTGCAAGAACAAAATAAAAGGTTAGTGACCAAAGTGAAAGAAATTGAAAAGATGAAAGATTAAATGAGAGTTGTACCCAAATAAATTCAAATTGAATTTCTGGAAACGAAAGATGGCGGACAGCGGCTGGAGAAGAGGAGGGCAGAAACGTGAAAAAAGGAAGTTCAGGTTTTCTGGGAAGAGGGAGGAGAGGGCCAGGGACCTTGGGCTGTAATTTTTGTCTTTTTTTAAAACGGAGCTCTAAATTTTTTTGCTATTTTTTTATGTGTTCAGAATCAAATTTGGACCCCTATTTATAGAGGAAGTTTGGCTGAACTGTTCCTAATTAAATAATAAAAATAATCAAAACTTATCTCTTAAATTGGTAAAATGACAGTTTCAGTCCTTTACGTTTCTTATCCTCTGGATAAGTATCAGAAGCTTCTGATTTTGACAATTTTGTCGTTTTCTGTCAATTTGGGCCAGAAACGTCCGTTTTGGCCCAAAATTGATGCGAAAAATTACCCAAAGCTCCTGAAACTTTCAGAATTTGTCGATTTTTCCCGAAACTTCTCAATTTTGTCATTTTTACCTCAAACTTTTAAATTTTGTCATTTTTATGGAATTTTCATTTTTACTTCAAACATACACATATACACATATATATCTTTTTAAATCAAATCTTCACAAAACAAAAATATATTTTAAACTAATTAAATTTTTTAGTAATAATAATAATAATAAAAATAATTAAAATATGTAAAATCCAAATTTGATTATGAAGGTAGTTGCACTGCAAGTATATAACATTTTCCCTTTCTTTAATTCAACCACAGCCGTTGGATCATTTAATATTGGGCATACCGGCCACCAACGTAATGCATCTACTTAGCCATCTTCTAATTGTCGATTATTGGGTAACATTCTCATAGAGTTACCCATGTGTACGATTCGTTTTATCTTAATGTAAAGTAAACTACATTTTGATTTAGCTTGCCTTCCTGGATCTTCTAATATAGAAATTGAATAAGATTTTCTGGGCAGTTGTGCCTAAAGATTCCCCAAGATAGGGCCAAATAGTTGGAGGACAAAAAATAATGATCTTGGATAGAATAAATAAAAGGGAGAAGTACAAAAAAAAATAAGCCTTGGGGTTTGGTCAAACTGCAGGTTTTGTCCCCTATGTTTCAAATACCTACACTTTTCCCTCCCCTGTTTCAAATACCTACACTTTCCCCCTACAAACTTAACTTCATGATTCACTATTATGAGAGAAAAGAGAAAATAACTTATTTTACCCTCTTAACCTCTTTTCTTATAAACTTTGAATCCCAAACTTATGCAACTAACAAAAAACGCATATTTTTTTCCTTACTGGTCTCTTCGCATTTGGAACCCAGAAATTCATTGAGCAAACCAACGACGAAAATAATCAAACTCACCCATCATCGTCATGCACCATCGCCTAGAGCCTTCCAGGGCCTTACGCCCAGCCGCCGTTATTTTCCGATGTCCCTCACGGCTACTGCTCTCGAACCCATCAAACCTCTCAATCCTACCCCAAGCTCAATTGAGAGAGAGGAACCAAATCGCACCGATTCACTAGAAACTGGAGATGCTTGGAATGTTAACAATAAAAGTTAATTGAATAAGAGTCCAACCATTTTGAATCAGAAACCGGGAACTGGAGAACCAATGATTTTGAATCGTACCGATCCCGCCACAAGGACACCGACATTGAAATCACAAAGGTCAAGTTACACCGCCACACCAAAATCTCAGGGCGAAAGCATCACCTCCTGACCTCCATCGTTGTAACGATTGACAAGCGAGCATCAACATCAAGGTGACGCCAGAAAGCTTCGAGTTTTTCCAAGTCATCGAAGCCTTACATGAACGGTGAAAAAATCAACTTCTACTTTTCTGGCAAAGCCGAGCGGGGTGTTAAGAATTTGATTTGACTAAGGGTCTAGGTTTGTTTTCTTTCATAGTTTGAATGATTTTGCTTAATCTATTCTAAGTTTCTAGATAATTATTTTTTTCAAACTAATTGGCTTGGTTTGAATTGGTTTTAGTGGTTATGGGCAAAATTATTAAGTAAGAAGTCTAAGAGGGCAAAGTTAGTTTTTTTTCTTTTTTTTGTAAACGGTAAATGACGAGGTTAACTTGGTGGGGGGTAACTATAAGTATTTGAAATATGAAGAACAAAACTTGAGATTTGGCCAAATCTCATGACGTTTTTTGAAATTTTCCCTCGATAAACTGGAAAGAAATGAAGCGGAAGTTAATTAATGGAGCTAACTAGGGTGTTATGTGCATCGATCGCAACTTATTTATCTCAGAATTAGGGGTGAACATGAACTTGATAAAAATGAAATCCAATTTGAACAACTTCTATTAGATTGCTTTGGGCTAAAATTTCTGATTAGTTATAAGTTGATTTCACTGTTAAAAAACTAGTTTGTTTCAATTTTATGTAGGATTAACCTAAGGTGGAACTAAACTGAATATATGTTTATTGTTTAATTATGATTTGCCCTTGATGTTTATGACTTGCCTCTGATGTTTAGGTAATATTACACTTTATCCCTTCATATTTTAGAAATATACACTTTACCCCCTCATCACACTTTACCCTCTTGAAAAACTGTTTTATATTTACATAAAGAAAAAATGATAATTTAAAATGTTAATTAACTTTAAAAAGTACCATAGGGACAAAAATTAATGGGAAATGACTGTCACATAGTTTAAATCAAAGATTTCAGAAATTGCTATCAGACAATGTAAAAAAGTCTCAGAACAAAATGTATATTTCTAAAACAAGAGGGAGCAAAAATTTAATATCAACTAAACCTCGGGTGTAGTTATAATTAACCCTATGTTTAAATATATTATAGGATTCATGAATTTACATATTCGCCCATATATTAAATTTTTTTATAATCATATATTCATTTATTTAAAACTATATTATGCATGTATTTTTGTCACTTTAAACAAATGATAATAGTCTCCTTAATGAATTTGGTAACTCAATGCACTGCTCTTTTAAATTCTACCAATTAAATGTGCATTAAAACTTTGATGTATTTATGAATTGTGTAAAATATTTCTTAATATAACAAATGTTGATGGATTTAGTTACTTTTTCTCTTTAACAATTGTTTTGGATAATATTTTATTGGATTTTTTGGCCATTACAAGTATTTCAAACAAATCTAAGACAACAAAAAACTAGAACTGAAATAAACAAACTCATGATTTGGTTCATTTCCATTCTCAGTTATTAGGCTGGTTTAGACTTTTCTGGAACCATAGTTATTTCCGGTTTGTTTGTTTTTACCAAAAATTTGACCCACACTGAACCCTAGTCAGGGTAATGAGTTACAAAGAATGCTTAATTTCACCTGCACTATCTCAGGAAGATCGCTAGCCTTGTCTCTCTCGTATCATATGCCTTAATTATCATATACAGCTAGCTGGCAATGAGTTCTGCAAGTGCAATGTAATTGATTGATCATTAGAGATGGGAAAATCAAACCCGACCCAATGATCTGACCCAATCCACCCAAACCGAAGCCCGACTTGACTTGATTTAACTAAAAAAGTCAACGACCTAAACTCGACCGTGTCCAACCCGACCTAAACCCAAACCCGATTAAAGGGAAACCCGAGAAAACCCGAATCCAAATGACCCAAACCTGAAATACCTGAACCCGAAATGACCCGAGCCTTAATTGACCTGAACCCGAAATGACCCAAACCCGAGATTGACCTGACCTGACCTGAACCCGAGATGACCTGATAACTAAACCCGACAAGACCCGATTTTAACCCTCACCCTAAACCTTAACTTTCCTCTTTCATTATTTTCCATATTAAGTAAATCGTAAATATGGAGGTTTCCATGTTTAGTAACTTCCATTTTTTTATACTTTCATATTCAGTATGTCTCATATTTAGGAATGGTGACTTCTGTAATTAGTAACTTCCATTTTTTTGTACTTCCATATTTAGTAAGTCTCATATTTGGATATAAGACTTTCATATTTAGTAGTTTCATTTCTTTTTTTAAGATGTTCATGTTTAATAATTTTCATATTTTAAGAAGAAATTTTCATATTTAGTAACTTCTATTTTTTTAGGACTTCTATATATTGCAAATATCTTATTTGGGGAAAAAAAATTCCATATTTAATTAATCCCATATTTAGATTTTTCCAACAGAAGTAATTTTTATATTAACTAAATTTAATGATCTTAATAAGCAATTGTTAAAATTACAACATTCATCCTTAAACTTTTAAGTATAGTCTAATAAGGTACCTAAATTTTAAAAAATTTCATTTTAGTCACCCATAATAATTACAACATGGGTCCTAAAATTTTTAAAATCTTTGCACTTTCACCCAAGATTTTTCAAATTTTACAATTTAGTCACTAATAATAAACTTGATTTGCATTTCGTTATAATATCAAAGAAAATTCATTAAAACATAAGCATAATAAAATTGTCGTTGTGTATGCCTGGGTAATAGTTGGGTGAAGATCTGAATAACCTGTACAGTGATAGTTAAAGTGTATGGGTTTAGAAAAATAATTAAGTATTACTAACAATGTTAAATTACTTAAATATGTACTAAACTATAATGAAGAAGATTTTTATGAATATTTGATGGCTAGGGGCCTCATCGTTCAGAGTCATGATGACTGGAGGGGAGACTTCTGGGAGGAAGAACGCCTGGTGGATTGGATCACCCAAAGGAGAGTGCCTGAAAGCTCAGAAACAAAGGGTTAGGAGGCCCCCGGAATGTTTTTCCGGGGGGGGAGCCTCCGACGCCCAAGTCAGTGGTTGGCTGAGAGAAAGGCAGAGAAAATAGCACAAAGGGCTGAGGAGTCTCGCCTGATAATTTTCTCAGAGTGTGGGAGCAGTCTTTTGCCAACCAACCTCCTGCCAAGTATTAATTCCTGGTATTTATAGGAGCGCCTAGCCCGTTCAGATCGCGACACGTGTTCGGTCGGATGTTCCTGAATTTCTGGGCGTAGGAGACAGATAGCTGGTAGCAGGTTGCCTTGAGCCATGTGCTGAGACGGGCCATGATGTGATTTTGATGGCGTCAGCGTGGCAGTGCGCCTTTTGAGGTGGATTGTGGCGTCTGCGAATGGATGTGTCAGAGGCTTCCTTAAATGCTTCCATAAATGCTCCTGCCGTACTCCCGAGGTCCCTGGGTGAGGTCGTCCTTTGGTACGGACAGAGCCTCTTCGGGAAACAAGCCCTCAGTTCGGGGGTTCCCAGTTTCAGGGAGTTCCGCCTTCGGGGATATCATGTTCGGCTCGCTATGTCTGGTGCCGCTTTTCCGAAGGCGATCTGTTCACAACCTTGGGGGGGCAAGTAGTGTCCTCAGGTTTTCCTGGCGTGCCGGGCTCGGAGCTCTTCGGCTATCTCCCGAGGTGCATGATCACACCTTTTCTCGGGTAGCGCCAGCTTCTTCTGGCCATTCTTGTGGCAGGGAGTTCGGCCAGATAGAGGCGATAGCGTTTGGCTATCACATGCCCCCCTTTGGAAAGCCGAAGTGAAGACTTCGGTTTTGCATCTCTTTCCGAGGTTGTTTATGGGAGTCTCTTTGGAAGCTCAACCTGTTCCGAGGATGCGCCTTTTGCCCGAAGATCATGGGCTCTTCGGCCTTGGCCTGTTCTTTGGTGTCTTCGAGGCGGAGCCTGTGCCGAAGATACACCTCTTGCCCGAAGGTCATGGGCTGTTCGGCCATAGCCTGTCTCTTGGCGTCCTCGAGTTGGCCTGCTCTTTGTTTCTGCAGGTCTGTTTGGCCAAGCGTGTCAGTCTGAGCGGCGCGTCCCAGTTTTCCAGGGATGTCAGAAGACGTGTCCCAGTTTTCAAGGGACGTTTGGAGGACGTGTCCCCCATTTTTGCGCAGCGGTTGACACGTGGCGCTTTGCCATTGGAGGAGAGTCGCGTCGGTTACAGAGGGCGCGCCTTTTCAGGTGCAGAGAGCAGTTACGGCGACGGTTCGCCTCCAAAGGGTACTTATGACGATGTTTCGGTTACCCACCTCTGGCTTATAAATAGCCCATTCCATCATAAGTTCCCTTTTGCTTTTTCTTCTGCTCTTTTCTCTGCTTTGCCCCTGTTCTTGCACTTTCTTGCTTTCTGTGGCGGAGCTACCTTAATCAGAGCTTTTTTCCAGCCAACTTTCACGACGGCGTCCTCAGATTTTGGCAAATCTTTCGGTGGGTTTTTGTTTTCCAGAGCGTTTTGATCCCTCTGTTCTTTTGAGTTTTTCTCTGGAAACTGTTTTCTTCCGTTTTCAAACTCGTTTTCATGTCGAAAATGCCCATTCCTGAGAGCTGGCAGCCTCTTTTAGCCCATCCTTGTTGCACCACCCCTGCAAAGTTAGAGAGGTGGAAGAAAAAATTCTTTCTTCCCTCTTACGCCATTACTAGGCTGCCTCGTTCTAGCCATTATGCTTTTTCAAACCATAGTAAGGAGGTTACCGTTTTCCGAGCCCAGCTGAAGGCCGGTCTTCGGTATCCTCCCCCGAAGATGGTGTGCGAGTTCTGCAAATTTCATGGCATTGCTGTGAACCAGCTTCCCCCGAACTCGTTCTGCTATTTTAACGCCTACCTCTGCATGTGTGGCGTCTTCGGGATAGAACCCCATTTCATAATCTTTATGCAGTACTACAAGCTCTCTGTGGTCCCGAAGGGTGGCTTTTATTTCATGCTACCTCGGGGATCCGAGAGCAAGAAATTCATGTTCACCTTCGCCACTAAGGATAGCTACCGGGGGTTGCAACAGAAGTTCTTCTTCCTGAAGATGGACGAGGCCTGGTCGTACGTTCCGACCAAATGGGCTCAGGGAACACTGGATGTGGACGTTGTTGATCCGAGGATGCTGCTGACCCCAGAGTTGGCTCCCGTGTTCGCGGATTTCGACGCCCGCATTCGGGCTGTCTCTGATTGGGATCCCGAGGTCGCTCCGCGCGCCCTTTACCCTTTTCCAATCAACTGGAAGTTCATGACCGAAGAGGTCCTTCGGGAACTAAAGGTGGTAAAGGAGCACGAGACTGACCTCAAGATGCCAGCTCCTGCCATCGCCGGGAAGGATTCCTGGTTGGTCAAGCTTCTTAAGGAGGAGATTTCTTTCGAAACGCTTGTCGAAAGTGAGTCATCTTCTACTCCTTTGCTGTTTTTTCCTCGGACTTACGCTGATGTTTCTCTCCTTTTTCAGAGATGGGCGACGGTACTGCCGCCTATTACAAGTCCCTTTTCACCGGCCAAGTGGAGAAGGGCGATCAGACGAAGAAGGCGGCTTCCCGAAGGCGGAAGTCTACTGGCGCGGGGCCTTCGAGGAAACGGGCAAAGAGAACTGCCCAGGTTCCTCTAGAAGAAATTCCCGAGGAGACTGCCGAGGAGCCTGGGACAGCCGAGATTCCGGCGTCTGAGACTGCTGCTTCCGAGGTCCCTTCAACCGACGTCCCTCCTCAAAGTCCTACTGCGTCGCAGGCCCTCCTTGATGTAGTGGTAGAAGTACCTTCTGCCGAGGAGCGGCGCAGGCGGAAGGGCAAGGGCATTTCGGCCGAGGAGGCCGAGGACTCCGAGGACGTTGTTGCCGAGGTTCCACCAGGTTTGTTTCCAGACAAAGTGTACTTCCTTTGTTTTTTCTGGATTGCCTTCTTTGTCTTTAATCTCCTTCTCATTCTTGCCACGCAGGGGAGTTGACTACCCCTGACTGGGCGGCCGAACATGCTCGGAAGCGAGCTCTTCGGGACGCCAAAATCCCGCAAGGGAAGATACCAAAGGAGCCTTTCTGGACGTTCACGGAGGACATGAATTTGTACTCCGAGGACTGTCCTCAAATGGCGAAGGAAATTTCGAAGGGGGTGCTTACTGAGGCCTCCTTCAAGGCTATAGCGGCGGCCCATCCGGGGGATAACACTCTCGCCGCAAAGATCACCGAGCATGCTGCTCAGGTATATCCTTCACAGCTCTTTCCCTTCAATTTTTTCCTAAGTGTTTGGCTCTTACTGACCTTGCGTTTTATCTTTTTGCAGCTGCTGGGGTACGCCGGCTTTCTCCGAGTTCGGGTGGCCAGGGAGGTTGCCTTCCGAACTTCGGCCACTCAGACCATGAATGAGGCGAGGATCGCACTCGCGGAGTCGGCCGCCAAAAACCAGCAGCTGAAAGAGGCTGCTGAGAAAGAAGTGACTGCCCTTCGGGAGGAGTTCCGGAAGGAAAAAGAAGAACTTCAAAAGGATTCCTCCCAGAAGATCGCTGACCTCGGTGAACAAATAAAGGGGATGCTCGCCGCCAACGAAGATCTTCTCAAGCACAAGGCTGGTTCTGACAGCCTTATAGTGTCGTTGACGAGTGAGAATAACACTCTCCGGGCTGAGGTCGAGTCTTTGAAGAAGGGGTCCAAGGGGACGCTGGAGATAAAGGCGCTGAAGGAGGAGATTGCTGAACTGAAGGACGACCTTGACGACCTCGAGCTTGATAAGAATGAGTCTGATCAAATGGCGAAGGTTGCCTTTCAGGACGGCTTCTGCCTTGCTCGTCACCAGGTTCTCCAGAGGTTCCCAGATTTAGACCTCTCTTTTCTGGAGGCCCTAAATATTCCTGAGGGACCTCGGTGGGAATGGTCCAAGGTCGAGCATCTGAAACTTCCTCCTTCAATTCCAGCGCCAAAGGTGGTGGAAAAGGGCGGGCCAGCGAGTGGCTCTCGGGACGCCGCGAACCCTTAGGCTATTTTTTAGGGCCCCCTTTTTCCTTTTCTCCTTTGCGCTCCTTCTTCGGGCACTTCTTCTGTAAAGCAGCTTTGCTCTTAATGAAGATTTTTTGGCTAAGTCTTTTCTTGCAAGTCTCTTCATTTCCATTGTCCCGAACTCGTTCGCTCAAGAGACTTCGGAAAACCTGCGATCAAAGAAACTTTTTTACCTTCCTTTGTCCCGAGTGCGTTTGCTCGAGAGACTTTCTGGAAAGTCTGAAAAAATTTGACTAAGTCTTTTTGCAGGCTTTTGCATTTCCAATTTGTCCCGAACATGATTGCTCAAGGGACTTCGGAAAACCTTCAGTCAAATTTTTGTTTTTCCAGTTGTCCCGAGCATGTTTGCTCAAGGGACTTCGGAAAACCTTTCGCGAGATTTTTCACTTCCCATTTTCCCGAGCACGTTCGCTCAAGGGAGTTCGGAAAATTATCTCTGCGCTGGCTATGGCGAGTACTTCTGCGAGATTTTTGTTTTCCATCTTTCCCGAGCGTGATGGCTCAAGGGACTTCGGAAAGTCATATCTACGCTTTATCATGGCGAGCATCTTCGCGGAATTCTGCTTTGCACAATTTTGGATACTTAAGAACTTTCCTTAAGAGCATTCTGTACTTACAATTCCTCCGCTTCATCTTAGGCGTAGAATTTTTTCAAGGCGTCTGAGTGCCAAGTATTTTTCAATTCTACGCCTTCGGCGTCGCCAAGTTTGTACACGCCTTTTCGTACTTCGGCGAGAACCAGATAAGGTCCTTCCCAGTTTGCGCGAAGTACTCCGTGGGACGGCCTTCGGGGTGCAAAGTCAGCCTTTCGGAGAACGAGGTCTCCCTTCTTGATTTCTTTTGGCCTGGCTCGTAAGTTTATAGCCGCGGCCACTCTTTGCTGGAAAGCTTTTCTTCTCAGCTCGGCTATTTCTCTGTGTTCGGCCACAAGATCGAGATTGGTTCTCAGGCCGAGGTCGTTACCACCTTCATCAAATACTTGCACCCGTACTGAAGGTTGAACTATCTCTACTGGGATAATGGCCTCTGTTCCGAAGACGAGTGAGAAAGGAGTCTCCCCTGTGGCTCTTCGGGGCGTCGTTCGGTAGCTCCATAATACACTTTGGAGTTCTCCTGGCCATTTCCCCTTGGCTTCCCCCAGTCTCTTTTTCAGGCCATCTTTTATGGTCCTGTTCGATACTTCCACCTGCCCGTTACTTTGGGGGTGAGCTACTGGGGCGAAGTGCATCTTTATTCCGAGGTCGCTGATAAATTCCTGGAATCTTTTGTCTATGAATTGGGATCCATTATCAGCTACTAGTACCCTCGGTATGCCAAATCTGCATACAATGTTCTTCCATACGAACTTCTGCACTTCTTTTGCCGAGATAGTTGCTAGTGGTTTTGCCTCCACCCACTTTGAGAAATACTCCACTGCTACCACGCAGAATTTTACGCCTCCTGGTGCTGTGGGGAGTGGCCCAATAAGGTCTATACCCCAGACTGCGAAGGGCCAAGGATAGTCTGCCGAAGTTACCATTTCCGAGGGTGTCCTCTGGATTTTTGCATGTCTCTGGCAACTACCGCACTTTCGGACGAACTACCTTGCGTCCTTTCTCAGGGTGGGCCAGAAGTACCCTTGGCGGAGTATCACTGCTGCAAGGGCATCAGTTCCAATGTGTGAACCACACATGCCTTCGTGAACTTCTTCAAGGACCATTTCAGTATCCTCTTCATCCACACATCTTTGCAGCGGATTCGCATATCCCTGCCGGTATAACTCTTCGCCAATCAGGAAGAATCTTCCGGAGCGTCTTCGCAGTCTTGCAGCATCGCCGGGGTCTTCGGGGAGCAAATTCTCTGCGAGGTATCTTTTTATTGGGTCTTTCCACCCTGTTCCCGAGGTCGCCATGCTCAGCACTGAGATGCTCGGATGGTCTAGCACCTCGGTATATGTTTTCGACTTCGCCAAGCAATCTGCCTCAGTGTTATTCCGCCGAGGTACATTTTCGATCCGTACGGCGTCAAACTCTTGGATGAGCTTTGCTACCAGCTCGTGGTATTTTGCCAAGATTGGGTCCTTCGCCCCATAATCTCCTGCCGTCTGCCGAACTACCAGCTGGGAATCGCTGTGAGCCTTTAAGTTTCTCACGCCAATCTTTCTGGCCAAGCGTAATCCCGCTATGAGGGCTTCATACTCAGCTACATTGTTGGTGACGTTGAAGCTGAACTTGATAGCCTTCATTACCTCCAGGCCTTCGGGGCCCCTGATAATTACTCCAGCTCCCTGGTGTTCGGACCCCGAGGCTCCGTCTACGTGCAAGGTCCATTCTGGCTCACCCTCTTTTGGATCTGAATGGCTCTCCTCAGTGGTGGGTATTTCGGCGATAAAATCTGCCAGTGCTTGAGCTTTTATGGCCTTCCGAGGCTCATACGTGATTTCGTGTTCGCCCAGCTCTATGCACCACTTGGAGAGCCTTCCCGAATGATCAACTCTCTTCATGACATCCCGTAGTGGCAGACTACTTCGGACGATGATGGGGTGAGCCTGAAAGTATGGTCGCAGCCTTCTCCCTGCAAGCACCAAGGCATATATAGCTTTTTGAAGCAAAGGGTACCTGACTTCGGCGCCATGCAGGGACTTGCTGACATAGTAGACCGGCCATTGCTTTGGCCCTTCTTCTTTCATGAGGACCGAGCTCACAGCTTTTTCTGTGACGGCGAGGTACAGTACGAGGGGCTCTCCCTCCCGAGGTTGTCGCAGAGTCGGCAGGCTGGCCAAGTAGACTTTGAGTTCTTCCCAGGCTTTTTGGCAATCTTCATCCCAAGGATGATCATTCCTTCCGAGGTTGCCTTCCATTTTTGCTGCCTTTGTGAGGACTTTGAAGAAAGGTCGACACCTATCTCCGTACCTGGAAATAAAACCTGCTCAGAGAGGTTATTCTTCCGGTGAGTCTCTGCACGTCTTTGACTGTGGCAGGAGTTCGGAACTCAAGCAGAGCCTTAATCTTCTCGGGGTTAGCATCGATGCCTCTTTCGGATACCATGTACCCAAGGAATTTTCCCGAGGTCACCCCGAAGATGCACTTCTCAGGATTAAGGCGGATCCCGAAGGCTCTGAGCTTTTGGAAGGTTTCCTCTAAATCTGCAACGTGGTAGCCAGGCAGCTTGCTCTTGACTATCATATCATCAACATACACCTCCATGTTTCTCCCCATTTGGTCTTTGAAGACCTTGTTCATCAGCCTCTGGTAGGTGGCTCCTGCATTTTTTAGCCCGAAGGGCATCCTGATATAGCAATATGTTCCTCCCTCGGTGATGAAGGCAGTCTTCTCTTCATCTTCGGGGTCCATCCTTATTTGATGGTAGCCACTGAAGGCGTCTAGGAAACTTAGGAGCCCATATTCAGCAGTTGAATCTACCAGTTGATCTATTGGCGGCAGAGGGTATGAGTCTTTCGGGCAAGCATCGTTCAAGTTTCTGAAGTCGATGCACATCCGGAGTTTGCTGCTACCTTCTTTTGTGGCAATGACCACGTTGCTTAACCATTCGGGGTACTTGACCTCCCTGATAACTTCAGCATCTAGGAGACGCTGGACTTCGGTTTTGACAAAGTTGCTTTTGTGGGCTGAGATGCTCCGTTTCTTTTGCCGGACAGGTTTTGCTTCCGGGCTTACTTTGAGGCTATGCTGTATTATGCCAGGGTTTACTCCTGGCATATCTTTCGGCGAGTAGGCAAACAGATCTTTATTTTCCAGCAGAAAGGATACAAGTTTTTCCTTGTCACCTTCGGCCAAGCTCTTCCCTATTCGGGTAGATTGACCTGGGACAAGCTCTATTGCTTCCGTTTCTGCTTTGGCGAGATCTTCTTCTTTGCCTTTTTCTGGCGCCTTTGCCTCCATCGTTTGCGCGAGGTTGCTTGCCGGAGCTTTTCGTGCTTTCACAAACACCTTTCTTACCTCGGCTTGGTCTATGAAGACCTCTGCATCTCCATCCTTGGTGGCGAATGTGACAGTCAAGTACTTCACATCAGGGCGAATATGCAGGTTCCCCTGTGTCTGCCTTCCAAGGATGGCGTTGTACGAGGACGGGACGTCCATGACGATGAACCTCGCCATTGTGGAGGCGTACAACTCAGCTGCTCCGTCTACCGAAGTCCCTCTCATCATCAGCGGGAGATCGATCCATCCGAGGACGGGGAGTTCGGATGGTCCAACCCCAAAAGTGGGCGAGGTGACAGGCTTCAGTTCGCTGCTGGAGATGCCCAAGTTCGGCAGCAGGTGCGAGAATAGGACGTCAGCATTTGAGCCATCATCAAGCAACACTCTTTTGACGTCCCAGTTCCCTATTCTCGCCATAATCAGCAGCGGATCGTCGTGGGGGAAGACGACGGTGGAGCCATCTTTGCGAGCCAGCTTCTTTGATGGACTTTGATACTCCATGACTGCAATTTCTCTGGCTTTCCGCTTTCTTTCCGAGGATGGGAGCCCCGTGGTGATGGTTTGGATAACCCCTGAAGGAGGTGGAGGGCGCCTTTTTGGACTTCTATTTCTCCGCCTGTCGGAGTCGTAATCCTCGTCTTCGGCCCTTTCTTCCTCCTCTTTTCTTCCTTTTGGGGAAGGCATCCGCAGGTACTTCCGAAGTTGGCCTTGTTTTATCAGCGACTCTATGTACTTCTTCAGCTGGAAGCAGTCTTCGGTGTCATGACCGTGGTCGCGATGAAACTGGCAGAACTTCTTGGCATTCTTTTTGTTATCGGCGGTCATGGCCCTTGGCCGTCGAATCTGCGTCCCTTGCCTTTCCAGCGCCATGAGGATGCTGGTCCGTGTGGTGCTCAGGGGGGTGAAACTTTGAGGTTTCCTTCCCCGCATCCTCCGAGGTCGTCCTGGTTGTTCCGTCGGATGCCGAGCTTGTTGAATGGACCCTTCGGCGCGGTGGTGATCGGACTTCGGCCCTGCCATTCTTAGCTCCTCGGCTGTCATGTGCTGTTCGGCCCTTCGGTAAAATTCTCCGAGGGTGTCCGGGGGGTCCTTTGAGAACTCGTAGAACAGCTGTGAGTCCCGCCGAAGGCCCCGTGTCATGGCAAGAATGCGGATTTCGGGCCGAAAGTCTGGGACACTCAGGGCTTCCCTGTTGAACCTTTCGACATAGTCTCGGATGGTCTCTCCGTTTCACTGCTCTATGTCGAACATCTGGACAGGCATCTTCGCAGTTGGCCTGCTCCCAATGAATTGCTGCGTGAAGGCCGTGGACAACTCCTGGAACTCAGTAATGGTCCCTGAAGGCAATGAATTGTACCACGCAGTTGCTGGCCCTGTGAGGGTGACTTCAAAGCATTTGCACATGGTAGCGTCATCAGCACCGTGCATTATCATGCTGTGTCTGTACTTCGTCAAGTGGGCTTGTGGATCTGTAAGGCCATCATAAATTTCCAGACGAGGTACTCTGAAGTTACCTGGCATAGCTGCCTCAACGACGGCCTGAATGAATGGGGAGTCATCTTCGCAGCATGTTCCAGAGAGTCTGGCCCAAACGGGTTTTCTGGCCACTTGTTTCTCCACTCTGTCCACCCGTGCTAGTATCCTCTCCATAAGCACTGTGGCGCTAGGGCCTTCTTCGGGGAATGGAGATCGCCGGCGCCTCTTCAGGGAGCGAGTTCGGCGCTGAGGGGACAAGGACCTCGCCTCAGGCGACGAACTGCTTCGCTGTGAGACTCTCGGTCGCTTGGACCCGGTTTGTCCCACAGGCGGTTTCCCGAGGGCTATATCTTCTGTGGATGATTCTTCGCGAGGGTCTCCACTCCCCAAACTGCGATGCGTAGACTTGGGGCTTCTCTCCCGAGGGCGTGTCGGTGAGGGGGGTCTCTGGGCCTGTGCTTGCTGTGGCCACCTTCGGTCGATCTGCTGGGTCATTTCAGCAACGACCGACTGCTGAAAGTCCCTCAAGAAGCTCATGGTGACTACCAGAGGGCGGTCTTCCTCAGGCGCAGAAGTCCCTGGGAGTGTTTGCTCAGCAGCCGGTTGTATCTCAGGCGCGGACGGGGACCTCGGGAGTCCCTTGTCCTTAGAACGCCGAGTCTTCAACGACGGCGATCTCAGAGCGGGTTCCCACAGACGGCGCCAAATGATGGCCAGGGGCCTCATCGTTTAGAGTCATGATGACTGGTGGAGAGACTTCTGGGAGGAAGAACGCCTGGTGGATTGGATCGCCCAAAGGAGAGTGCCTGAAAGCTCAGAAACAAAAGGTTAGGAGGTCCCCGGAGTGTTTTTCCGGGGGGGGAGCCTCCGACGCCCAAGTCAGTGGTGGCTGAGAGAAAGGCAGAGAAAATAGCACAAAGGGCTGAGGAGTCTCGCCTGGTAATTTTCTCAGAGTGTGGGAGCAGTGTTCTTTTAACCAGCCTCCTGTCAAGTATTAATTCCTGGTATTTATAGGAGTGCCTAGCCCGTTCAGATCACGACACGTGTTCGGTCGGATGTTCCTGAATTTCTGGGCGTAGGGGACAGATAGCTGGTAGCAGGTTGCCTTGAGCCAGGTGCTGAGACGGGCCATGATGTGATTTTGATGGCATCAGCGTGGCAGTGCGCCTTTTGAGGCGGATTGTGGCGTCTGCGAATGGATGTGTCAGAGGCTTCCTTAAATGCTTCCATAAATGCTCCTGCCGTACTCCCGAGGTCCCTGGGTGAGGTCGTCCTTTGGTACGGACAGAGCCTCTTCGGGAAACAAGCCCTCAGTTCGGGGGTTCCCAGTTTCAGGGAGTTCCGCCTTCGGGGATATCATGTTCGGCTCGCTGTGTCTGGTGCCGCTTTTCCAAAGGCGATCTGTTCACAACCTTGGGGGGCCGAGTAGTGTCCTCGGGTTTTCCTGGCGTGCCGAGCTCGGAGCTCTTCGGCTATCTCCCGAGGTGCATGATCACACCTTTTCTCGGGTAGCGCCAGTTCTTCTGGCCATTCTTGTGGCAGGGAGTTCGGCCAGATCGAGGCGATAGCGTTTGGCTATCAATATTTTAATTAAATTTACTAAAAAATAAAAAATTAATTTAAATTAAATCACACAAAAAATTGAATTATTTGATTTAAATATAAAAAAAATGAATCGATTCAATCGTTTCGGCCTACACACTAGTAACCCGCGTGAACACAAAAGTTGACCCGAATTTAACTCGAAAGCTGGCCTAAAGTTACCCGAGACTGAAATTGACCAAATCTGAAGTGAACCCGAACCCAAATAAACCCTGCCCAACCCAACCCAAACCCAAAATCAACTCAACCTAAAATCAACCCGAACCCAAATGACCTGACCTGAAACCGACCTGAACCTGAATTTATACTAACCCGACTAGACCTGAACCTGAATGACCTGACCTGACCCACCAAATTGTCATCTCTATTAATCACAGAAAACAAAGGGAGCAAGTTAAGATCATCAGCGGGCAGATCAGCAGCACTAAAGCAAAGCAGATATGGCGGCAAGGAGGTTTCTTCCAGTTTTTGTCTTGACATGCATCCTTATGTTGATCATCTCCAACCACCATGGTACGTACTTTGTCTAGACTAACAATCCATACAACAATTCTCAGCATGCTTCCGCTATTCAGTCTCAGGTCCATAACGCATCTGGCCGACTCCAGCCATCTAGTCTGGAGCAAACCCTTGTTGGAGGAGTGATTCGAAAAGAAGAAGAAGATCAGACCGTTTAGCTGCAGATTTAGTGAATCTTGCTTAGACGTTTCTTTCTGTTAAGTAGCAGAGTTTCAATAGGAATGCATTTCTTTGTTTTAAGCAAATCAGTTGTAAACTTTTCTTATTTAAGTTTCAGTTAATCAATAAAGTTTACACAGTGGATGCAATTCATGTTCATTCCCTTGTGTTCTATTCTCTATTTCATCTTTATCACTCAATTTGATCCATCATTCTGGTATCAGAGCATGGTTCTCTGAGGCCTGTGTGAAAATCCACTCAGCCATCATGACAGCAAATGGTGCAACAGCACTCAACATCTCCCAACCTCATATTCCAATTTTCCAAGGTGAAAATTATGAGTACTGGAGCATCAAGATGAAAACTCTATTCATATCTCAAGATCTCTGGGAATTTGTGGAGACTGGTCACTCTGCAGAAACCAGTGAAGGAGGAACGTTAAGAGAGAATCAGAAGAAGGATGCAAAAGCTCTCTTCTTTATACAATAGGCCGTGCATGAAAGCTTGTTCTCAAGAATATCAGCAGCAACAACGGCAAAGCAGGCCTGGGAGATTCTGCAAAAAGAGTTCAAAGGCTCCTCCAGAGTAATGCTAGTAAAGCTACAGTCTATGAAACGTGAATTTGAAAACCTGCATATGAAGGCTAATGAAATAGTTCAGGACTATCTCGCAAGAGTATCATCCAATGTGAGTCAGATGAGAACATATGGTGATCAAATCACTGACGAAACAGTGATTCTAAAGGTATTACGCAGTTTACATACAAATTTTGATCATGTTGTAGCTGCTATAGAAGAGTCAAAAGATATTT
This sequence comes from Aquilaria sinensis, assembly GCA_005392925.1. Taxonomy (NCBI): domain Eukaryota; kingdom Viridiplantae; phylum Streptophyta; class Magnoliopsida; order Malvales; family Thymelaeaceae; genus Aquilaria; species Aquilaria sinensis. The sequence goes on along the minus strand of SMDT01001152.1, from coordinate 86,179 downwards.
CTAAAATGACTGTTGATGAGCTAATGGGTTCTCTTCAAGCACATGAAGATAGAATTAACAGAAATCTGGCAAAAGAAGAGGAAAAAGCATTTCAGGTGAAGGGGGAGCAAGGCAATTCTTTCTTCAGACGTCGAGGGAGAAGCAGTTTTCGAGGAAGAGGGCGAGGCAGGTGGAGTAACATCCAATGCAATTACTGCAAGAAATATGGTCATCTTGAGAATGACTGTTGTTCCAAACCTGTTGAAGCACAATTTGCAAAAAGAAGTGATGAAGGAGAGGACTTCCTGTTTATGACATATGTAAACACACAAGACACAAGTGCTGATGTGTGGTATCTTGACAGCGCATGCTCAAACCACATGACTAGAAGAAAGGACAAGTTCAAAAGCCTTGATGAAAGCCAGAAAACGCAGGTGAGGCTTGGAGATAACAAACCCATACAAGTTGAAAGGCAAGGTACAGTTATTATTGGTATTGTAAATGGAAAGGAAAAACTGTTAAAGGATGTTCACTATGTTCCCTCTTTGGCTCATAATCTAATAAGTGTAGGACAATTGGTTGCAAGTGGACACTTGGTTAAGTTTAATAGAGAATCATGCATGGTTAAAAGACAAGATTCAAATGAGATTCTGCTGCAAGTTTCTATGACTTCAAATCATATGTTTCCTGTTGATTTTTCGGATACTAAACAAGTGTGTTTCATGAGTAGCAAAGAGATTAACAGTGAAACATGGCATCATCGATATGGCCACCTGAATATGAGAGGACTTCAACTACTCAGCAATAAGAGCATGGTGATTGGCTTACCACCAATTAAACAACTGGAATACGTCTGTGAGAGTTGTGCACTTGGCAAGCAAGCCAAGAAACCATTTCCAGTAGGGAAATCAAAACGAGCCACAGATAAACTAGAGCTTGTTCATGCGGACTTATGTGGACCAATGAAGACTGACTCACTGTGTGGAAGTAAGTACTTTATGTTATTGATTGATGACTACTCACGAATGTGTTGGGTATTTTTCTTGAAGTTCAAGTCAGAAGCTTTTGAGAACTTTGCCAAATTTAAAGCTATGGCAGAAACACAATCAAGTCAACTTCTCAAAGTTTTGAGGACTAACAGAGGAGGAGAGTTTCTCTCAGCAGAATTCCAAAACTACTGTGAAAAACATGGAATCAAGCATGAGCTTACAGCACCATATACTCCAGAGCAAAATGGAGTAGCTGAACGGAAAAACAAAACATTGGTTGAAATGGCACGCTGCATGTTGAAAGCAAGAGGACTGGCAGATAAATTCTGGGCTGAGGGAGTTGCAACTGCAGTATATATTTCAAATCTGTCTCCAACGAAAGCAGTATGGGATCAAACTCCATTTGAAGCCTGGACAGGTATCAAACCAAGTGTAAGTCACTTGAAAGTATTTGGATGCGTCTGTTATGCTTTAGTGACAGCTGATCGACATAAGCTTGAGAGTAAATCACAGAAATATATATTTATTGGCTACTGCACTAACACTAAAGCTTATCGTTTATTTGATCCTATCAAAGAAAGAGTTTTTGTTAGTAGGAATGTTATTTTTGAAGAAAATCTGAGTTGGGAAGACAGTGAGGATCAAAGAATAGCAGTCCCTCAGCTGCAAATCGAACAAGGAAAAGAACCAGAGTCAGAAGCAGAAGCACGAAGTCCTGAAAGTTCACACCTATCAACACCAACTCGAAATAATGAACAATTCGAAGAGACAGAGTCACCACCGGTAAAATTCAAATCATTAAAAGATATCTATTCAGCTGCCTCTTATGCTTTTCTTGTGGAGGATCCAGTTACTGCACAGGAGGCAATAGCGAAGGAAGAATGGCTAGAGGCTATGGATGATGAGATACGTGCCATCAGAGAAAATCAAACATGGGAACTAGTGGACCTGCCAGAGGGAAAGAGTTCCATTGGACTGAAATGGATCTTCAAAACCAAATATCATACAGATGGAAGTATTCTGAAGCACAAAGCTAGATTGGTGGCAAAGGGATATGCTCAACAACAGGGAGTGGACTTCAATGAAGTGTTTTCGCCAGTAGCCAGATTTGAAACAATCAGAGTGATACTAGCAGTTGCTGCACAACACGGCTGGAAAGTATTCCAACTGGACATCAAGTCTGCATTCTTGAATGGAGAACTTCAAGAAGAAGTATATGTTGACCAACCAGAAGGCTACATTAATTCCAGGATGCCAAACAAAGTCTACAGACTAAAGAAAGCACTATATGGACTTAAACAGGCTCCAAGGGCCTGGTATAGCAAGATAGATATGTTCTTTCTTGAATTGGGATTTCAACGCAGCCAAAATGAGCCCACTCTCTACACAAAAAGACAAGGAAATGAAGCATTTATGGTGGTGAGCTTATACGTTGATGATATGTTATACACTGGGACATCTATGAAGTTGGTGTCAGATTTCAAAGTGGCAATGATGAGAAGGTTTGACATGACTGATCTGGGAGAACTTCATTACTTTCTTGGGTTGGAAATATGACAGTCATGTACAGGAGTGTTCTTATGTCAACAAAAGTATACTGAGGACATACTGAAGCAATTCAATATGAAGCAGTGCAAAGTTGCAGCCTCTCCCATGAACACCAACGATAGACTGCAGCTAGAAGATGGGACAGAACCAGCTGACCAACAAAGATTCAGAAGCTTAGTGGGAAGACTGATTTATCTCACTCACACTCGGCCAGATATCAGTTTCTCAGTTGGATTAGTATCCAGATTTATGCACAAGCCAAGTAAGCATCATCTAGGAGCTGCAATGAGGATCCTTCGTTATTTGGCTGGAACAACAGGCCATGGAATATGGTACAGCAGAAGTTCAGAATTTAAGCTTAGAGGGTACTCAGACAGTGATTGGGCAGGATCAAATGATGATAGAAAGAGTACTACTGGCAATATCTTTCTGGTTGGGTCAAGCTTGATTTCGTGGAGCTCAAAGAAACAACCTGTAGTTGCCTTGTCTTCCACCGAAGCTGAATATATATCAGTTACAAGTGCAGCATGTCAAGCCATATGGTTGAGAAGGATGTTGTCTGACTTAGATCAGAATCAGGAGCAAGCTACTGAGATCTTTTGTGACAACTAGTCTACCATAGCTCTCTCTAAAAATCCAGTAATGCATGGGAGAACAAAGCATGTGGAGATAAAATTTCATTTCGTTCGAGAACTGGTCTTAAATGGAGAAGTTGATGTAAAGTTCTGCTCATCTAAAGATCAACTGGCAGATCTCTTGACTAAAGCCTTAACTCCTGCTAAGCATGAATTTCTTCGACTTCAACTTGGAATTAATCCTTTTGAATCAAGGGGGAGTGTTGGAGGAGTGATTCGAAAGGAAGAAGAAGATCAGACCGTTTAGCTGCAGATTTAGTGAATCTTGCTTAGACGTTTCTTTCTGTTAAGTAGCAAAGTTTCAATAGGAATGCATTTCCTTGTTTTAAGCAAATCAGTTGTAAACTTTTCTTATTTAAGTTTCAGTTAATCAATAAAGTTTACACAGTAGATGCAATTCATGTTCATTCCCTTGTGTTCTATTCTCTGTTTCATCTTTATCACTCAATTTGATCCATCAACCATTATCTTCCCAATTCCCTCGATTCGCACAGCTGCAGCTAATGCCTGCGAATTGGAGATCTGGATGGCTTGCTTGGGGGCTGGACTGATGATATTCTAGCTTGTTTGCTCGGGCGCCACGCTATTCATGTCTTGCCAGCTAATAAACCAGCTAGAGAATGACTCAGAGCAAGCCACACCCTTTTTTCACCCCCGTCCTGGCTTCCGCCGCTAGACCACCAGCAAGAGGCCCGCCATCCCGTCCCGTCAGTAATAGATAAATCCCTCCACTGCATCTCTATCTGATGTTGCAGCCCGTGGCTCCTTCCACTAATTCCAGTTTCAAGAGTGCCAAGCTCATTGGTTTCCTCGCAACTCTTTTTCCCCTTTCGGACAGACTTTTGATTTTGTTTTTCTATAATTTTCAGTTGACTTGTATGCTTTTGATCATCTCTGTTCCCCAGAACTGCTTTTCTGTCATTGCTAGTTGAAGTACAGTTGTGTTTCTGGACTTTTGTTTGCAGGAATAACACTGTGGACGAATGCAGTAGTTTTTTCCCGCTTTGTCGTCCTTGCAAAGAGGAAGAAGTGGACGTGATTGAAGGAGTTTGCCATGTAAATTATGACGATTATGGGTATGTGGTAGGCCCTTCAAAGTGCCTTTGCTGCCTCGAGGTAATAATACACCAGAAATGAGTGGCTAGCTAGAATACGATCGACTATCTCTCATGCTGGTCGTCTGCCCACCTTCGTTTCTCGCTTCTCTGCCATCTCTCTGTCATTGCCAATGAAACACCTGGGTGGTCATGTCCAGGGTCTATGTAATAAGATCACCTCCTCTCGTTGCATGTTGAAATGTTTAGGGAATTAGGCAGGCTTGTTTATCACTTAAGTTCTATATGTACGTTGTTTCTATGAGCTTTCGTTTGGTATCGTAAGCGGGTTGACCATATCATGCATGTGTGATGATTGGTCTATCCTTTTCTTAATCTACATACACATATGCACGTACATACCAATAATCCTTGGAGTTATGAAAAAAAAAAAACTTGGCGTACACAGTTCTATGTTTAAGTGTGGAGCGAAACTAGTCTTGTTAATGATAGAACCAACAAAGGTACGGGGTGTAAACGAAATCAGGGAGAAGAGGGAGCTCAAGGTTAGGGAAAAAACAAGGGAATGGATAAAATCTTTGGTTAAGATTTTATGAACGTTAAGAGGTAATAGCCATTTTAAAACGTTAGGGGTTTAAAATAGGATAAATGAGCTTTTTAGGACAGGGTATAAATAAAAACGGAAAAAGCTAAAAACGGACTTGGAGTAGGCCTTATAGTACTTCATGCGTAGGGGGCACAAAAAGTTAGTAAAATTTCGAAAAAGCCTCAAAGAGAACAGAAGGAGGAATTAGTTACATGAACAAGGGTGTTAGCATTGCCGGCTAATGTTCACTCTCTTCCCCTCATGCGAGCCAGAAGATGGCGACCCTTAGGGAGGCATACCCCCTCCAAGATCTACCAAGCTAGTTCCCCATGATTTTCAAGGATGGACACCTTTTTGGCAACCTCCTAAAAGGGATCAAATAGGGACTCCTCAATGATCCCTTTCTCAACCATCAGCTTTTTTTCGGCATCCAAACTTATGACACTCAAGACCTCCAAACAAAAGCAATCATCGATCTTTTAGAGAAGGAAAAACTTCTCGGGACAACCCTCCAGCCTGGGTAGCATTATCCCTCGAAGAATGAGTCATTCCCTTTGATAGCCCAAAGGCAGAGTAAGGTCCCTCTCCATAGGAGCCCTCGTAGACTAATAGTCACTTGTAACCACAGCAAGAAATGTATGAAGAAAAAGTACAAACTTTGAGAGAGTCAGTAAAGACAAAAGTCAAGAAAGAATATTACTAGGAGGATATGAGGCAAGAAGTAAGGCAGACACAACCCCCACTTCATCGCCTTGCAAAGGACCCCTACTAAGGCTTTCCACTCGAGCCCTGTTTTTTTCCAATGAGCCTGGCCTCAGACTCTTCGTATTCCTTCTCCAACACGACTGAGGCAAGAGGGGTCATCTCTTTAAAGACCATGGATGAAAGGGTCAAAAGAGGGCGGGTCGTTGAGAAATGACCAGAGGTGGAGGCAGAGTCGTGGCCTTAACAATTTGGGCTGGTAGAATATGAGCGGTAGCTAAGGATGCAAATTGCACTTTCCAGGCCTCAACAAGACCGTCTTGGAGCCCTTGTCTCTTGTTCAAATAGGCAGTCTCATCCAGATACTAGTAGGAGAAAGGGAAAAGTTATCAAAGTTTTCATTTACTAAGACCACTTCTAGTTACGTCAAGAGCTGTGGTGTGATTGCTCGACCTCTATTCCCTCAATCAATTGGGGGTAGCTATAGATATCATGGATGGGCAAGTCAGCACACTTACAAGGGAACTGCCACAAAGGTTGCCCATGCTAAAGAAAAAATGGTCCTTTCAACTTTCCCCAGGAAATCCTAAGCAAATGCAAAAGTAAAATGTGGCTCCCCTCATTGGAAATGGTGGCAAAGTGGAAAAACATAGGCCTAGTAACTAGGGCTAATGTATAGGAGTCCAAAAAGCTCTAAAAAATGGGAAATACACCCACCATATAGCAGGTGAGGATGAAAGCTTTAAAATGGATAAAAGCATTAAGGACGAGCTGAGAAAACAGGATATGAAAATGTTTAAAAAGTTGGTTTAGCAAGGGATGAAAGGGAAGGCAGAGGATAGCCTATAATTGGGCTAGGTAAACTGAGAAAAATTAATTCTAAGGGAAGTGCACCTTAACATCTGCTGGCCAAAGAGGCACCCTAACTTTGGCTAGCCAGAAGTATTGCTTCATAATTATACTCATCGTCTACATCAAAAGGACATTGGCTTGGTCAAAGACCTCCCCCAATTGGGGCATCGTAGGTTTTGATTTCCCTTCCTCACGAGATTGTGCAGCACCGACCACCTTTCCCTTTAATAATTTGTGTGCCATCTAATAAACAAAGAACAAATAACCATCAATGTGGCCCGGGGGGTGGGGGGAGGGAATACGGCCGGTAGCCTATACACGGGGAAAAAAGGAAAGGATGAAAAAAGAAAAAATATGATGAACTATACTTTAGCGTCGAGGTGTTAACATTGACTAATTCAGAAAATGGTACAATAAAATCTTATTAATGGTGCCGGAAGTGTAGCACCCTTATATCCTACATGGGAAAAATGTAAGAAGCTTTATGTAGATATACAGGCTTAAGTTCCAGAACACAATCACCTAGCATTTATCATTTTCACAAAGGATAGCCCTTGTGATGGGGGCAAGTGTTCCGTTGACAGGTTCTAGACTTGGGTCATTACAGATAGTATCAGAGCTGACTTAGGACCGCGATGATATGGCATACAGAGTGTACACATGCATCGTCTGTCAAGCTGATCCTGGATTAAAGAGGTTACTTGGCAAGGTTAAGTAATTCGATTAAAAATGTTACTAGTCTAAGGAACTGTAATCCAAGTTAGGGTTGAGTATTCAATTAATTCGATTTGGATTTAACCGAATTAGTCAATTTAATAGGTTTTTGGTTTTTAACTATTACAAACTGAATTAGCCAAATTTGATAGAAGAACTAAATAAAACCAAACCAAAATTTTTTAATTACGTTTGGTTTGAAATGAAATAAACCGAATTTGCGTGCCATTTATATACCTACTAGCCTTATGAAAAATTTTGCAATTTCTGCAAGTTTCACAATTTTCCCTTGTAGTTTTAATATAATAATTCAACAAAGAATAGAGTAGTGATCCATTCGAATTTTGAAAATCCTCAATAAACAATCTCACAAGTTACCAAGTAAGATCTTAAGTTTACATATTCTTAAAGCATCCTAACAAATGGAAAAGTTTCTGAACATGGTGACATCTAGAATCAATAAACAGTGCTCTTGAGTTAATTGCCACCATTCCGTTTTAATTGACAAGTTTCCCTCATCATCAATTAAATTTCATCAAACCTACAAATTGAAATGGAAGTTAATGAATCAAAAATGTTTGACCTTTGAATTCCTTTAGCAACCTCCATATCCAATGCTTGAAAGTGAATTCTTTGAACTTTTAACAACCTCATCCACATAAAGTATTATAAAGAACTATGAATGGAAACAAAATAGAGTAACCTGATTAAAATTTCAATCATTGAATTCCCAAACTCATATTGGAGATCTTTGGGAAAAAAATTAGAAATATGAAAAATTGATATTTAAATAGATAATAAAGTGTAAATGGATGATGCCAAAAAAAAATGTAAAACCATACTGGTAGTATAAATAATATCATATTCAATCTATTCAAGCTCCTCCAAGTGCTCCTCCAGATTAACATGTTGAGTTCACCTAAGCCAATCTTGTGCACAAATGAGTGTCTACACTGTTTTAGGAGTTAGAGAACTCCTAAATGAATCAAAGACTCGACCACCCATACTAGATGCAGACAAAAGATGCAATAGTGGAAATAGGGGTTGCTAGTATATCATGAGTCATATCTCCAACTATAGGATATCAATTACAATTCATCTTCCACCACATTAACACATCAAAACTTGAAAAAAAAATTCTCTTGGTTCAACTATATAACTTTGAAGTTCTGTTTAATTTTCTACACTTCCAATGGCATTCTCAAACTTTCTCAGTCCATCCTCTGTGACTGTGTACTTTCTTTTCCTTTGACTTCCTAACTCAACTGACACTTGAGTTCTCAAACATGACTCACCAGATTCAGGCTAAATAATTCTCTTATAGTCATCAAACAATTATTGATGAGCATTTTTCACCTTTTTTTTAAGGTAAGTCCAATTTCCCATATACATATCCTCCAATGTAAATTCAATATAGGCTAGCTTGTATTGAGGGTCAAGGAAAATTGCAATATAAATTAGCATGTTTATTTTCTCAACATTTTTCCAATATTTGTCATAGTTTGCTTTCATTTTCTTGGCCGTTGAAGCAAATGTCTCATTTTCATGGCTTTGCCATTGTTGCAACAACCCTTTAACTTCACAAATTTCATGAAAAAATTTGTTGGAAGTCACATATAAAAAACCAGATATCCTACAAATGAGTTCATAAAAATTCTTAAAAAAGCACACTAGTGACCTCACATCAATCCAATCCTCCTCTGTAGGAACTTCGTGATTGAATTCAAGTTTAGCTATATAGATTGGATCTTGTCTATCAAATCTTTCAAAGGCTGCTAAGAACTTTTGTGTTGTTTCTAACATCATGTAAGTTGAGTTTCATCTAGTAGACACATCAAGGTACAACGAGGCTTTGCTCCCAACTTCTTCAATTTGAACACAATTTTTAAAAGTGGACAATCTAACAAATGATTGCCTCACAAACTTAACTACATCTCTTACACGAGTAACACATATATTAAATTATTTTAAACCATCAGTAACAACTAAGTTCACAATATGTGCAATGCATCTCATATGAAGATATTTACATCCAACAATTCCACTTTTCCCAATTAAGAATTTACTTCCTCAAATGATTAACAGCAACATCATTTGAACTAGCATTATCAACAATGATGGCTAAAATCCAATATAGTTCCCAATCATGCAAACAATTCTTGACAATCATACCAACATCATGGCCTCTATGACTAATAACTGAAAAAAAAAATCAAGATCTTTTTTTGCAATATCCAATTGTCATCTATGTAATAAGCAGTAAGACACAAATAGTTGATCCTTTGTATAGAAGTCCAAGTATCTGTGGTGAGAGAAACCCTTTGACATCTAGCTTTGAAATAATTCTTCAACTTGGTTTTTTCATCAGATTAAAAGGAAAAACAATCTCTTATGATGGTATAATAAGAAGGAATGCAAAACCTAAGGCATGCAACCAACATCATATGCTTAAACCCTTCATTCTCCAAAAATTTAAATGGCAGCTCATCAACAACAATCATGAAAGTCAAAGCCTTTCTAATGGCATCCTCATCAAACCTCCAACAACCAAGTACCCCCTCCCCATCATTATTTGCAGCATAAAGATGAGTTTTTGCTGATTTTACCTTCGGATTTTGCTCACATTTTGAAATATGAGCCCATGTTGAACTCGTCCTATTGTTTCTTGGGTCGATAGCATATTATTTGCTGCAATAGTTGTGCTGACATTGTTTATAACCATTTGCTATGACAATTTAGTGAAGTGCTTCCACACAGACAATCTTGGATTCATTGCTTTCCTTTTTGCAACTTGAATCTTTGTTTTGGCTTTCAAGGCTTTTGAAGAGGATGGAGCAATTGTGGGAAGACCCTAATTATTTGGTGGATGAAAACGAGAAAGACTAGAGCTCAGTGAAGTCTCAGTCTCACTTTCTTCTTCGGGATCTAAATTAGTAACCTCATTTGTCATCTATAAAAAGACATGCATATTTTTGTTAAAATAGTTATCACTTATTTACTCACTTATATAATTAAATAACTAGAGCAATTACGCAAATATTGCTATTAAAAAATCTTTAAGAATTTTAAAACCTTACATTGCCCGCTTGTTTTGTTGAAACCATCTTAAATAATAAACACTTCTAACCAGCTCCCAAACACTGTAATAAAACAGAAAAGAAACATAGATTAAGAGTAAAATTAAAACAAAAGGTTAAATTGAATTGTTTGTCAACATTTGGGTTCTTGGAAGGAGTATATATGAACAAAAGAAGAATATATTTAATGTTAATTTCTTCATATACGATAACTAAGATTACCTAATACATCCGTGTGTTTATTAATTATTAGTAGTATGTGTGGGAAAAAAAATACAATTGAGCTTTTTTGTAAAGGCTCTCCAAGTACTTCCCATAGTTTAGATGTCATGGTAAGTAAATCCCAAGTTATTTTTCTCAAATAGGTTTTATTAAACAAGTCAAGCAACTAAAGTAAGCTCCATAAGGGTTTCTAAGCATTAATTGGCACCTAAAGGGTGAAAAGGGTGGTAATTTTGGCCCTAGTCAATGGCTTGACCGTAATTTCAGAGAAATTAGGTTCATGCAAGTATTTTAAGTTAAATAAGTTAAGACCATAAGTGTTTCTAGCCATTTAAACCAAAAGTGAAAGTTAAGGGATAAAAATGCACCAAGTAAGAAATTGAGCTCTTATGTCTTATAATGGAAGAAATTGAGCTCTTATGTCTTATAATGGCTTAAACAACTTAAGGGCAAAATTTGTGGGTCGGAAAAACCTTACTATGGGACCAAGGAGTTGGTGTAGTTAGAGTTTAAGTGACTTACGTAAATCAAAATTAAGTTTGGGGGCCAAATTGACAAGAGGAGCAAAATGGTCTAAGTGAGAGCAGTTGGATGTATATTTGATAGAGTTAGGAACTATTCATCATCTTCTTCATCCACCATTTTCATAGGTCTCCTCTCTCCATAGTTCCTCCTCATCAAAGCTCCCAATCTACCCAAAATTCCATAAAATTAAAGGTTCCAAAGCCATCCCAACAAACCCTTTGCTCATTTTTTGTGGAATTGATGCGTTTGAGTTTGGTTTTGCAAGTTTATGGTTTGAACCCTAAGATAAGCATCTTTGATACTTTATGGGTTAGTTCTAAGCTTGTTAAATTGTTATAAATGGTCTTAATTTCATGTCCTTGGTGTCCAATTTGATTGAATTCAAGCTTGAAACGCAAAGGAACTCCATTGGAGCTAGCTAGTGCTTTTGGTGAATAGTTGCTTGGATTTGTGCAAATGTTCATTTGAGATAAGGGATTTATGTTATGGCATGGTTACATGATGCATAAATAGTGTTAGAACACTTGGGAGTGAGTTGGAATGAGCTAAAAATGAGTAGAATTATTTTGGGTAAGATTTGGAACGAGATTGGCCAAGAAAGGGGCGAAGAATTCAACTCCAAGGGTTAGTGTGATCGCACTGATGTGGTCGCATCGAGCTCCAGAGGAAGAACAGATTGCCTGAAATGTGCAATGTTGTCGCACCAACTATTTGGTGCTATCACACCATTTCCAGCAACTTCCATAAAATCATGATGCTGTCGCACCAACTATTTTGGTGCCATCGCATCATTTCCAGCGACTTTCATAAAATCATGATGCAGTCACACCACAATGCGATGTTATAGCATTGTACTTAAATTATGCCAACCTTGTTTCTAATTGTCCCAAATCAATTCCTAAGGTTTAGGTAACATCCTAACATGGCTCAAAAGTGCTCCTAAGATTTAAGCACACATTATTAAGTGGGTGGTTAAGAGGGCTAAGGAAAAGTGAATAAGTGAGGTACCTTAAGTCACAAATAAGGTACTAAGAAGAGACCTAGTATTGTACAAGTCCACCAATGGTCAAAAGGTGAAGTCGTAAATCTTCAGTATTGAAGAGGGACCTAAGAAAGGTCTAGGACCCTTGATGGCCTAAGGGTAGAGGCCAAGTGTCTCTTGGCATTAAGCGGTGCCCAAGAGGTCCTAACCAAGTTGACGGACTTCACAAGTAAATCCACTATATTGCCCGAGTCGAGTTCAGGGGAACTTGGCGAAGTTTGGCCACTAAGTTCAATTACTTAACATAACAAGTAAGGGGAAATTAGTAATAAGAGGTGAGTAAGTGACGATTTACTCTAAGTAGCCCGTAAAAGGTAGGCAAGGTCAACTAAGCGCTGGCTTACTTAAGTCGCCCGTAAAGAGGACTTCATGGGATTTAATCAAGTGTTAGCATCGGATACAGGGGCCAGTATCTAAATACCCTAGCTGTATGAGCTCACGGCAGTTAAGGACACCTTCGGGTGTAAGGAAGTCCTAAGTGCATAAATATGTGCATTCACACATCCATCCATACATTACATTGCATTTTTGTTGTTGTTCATTAATTATTTATGTTTATTGTTCATTGTATTGTTTGATTGCTTAGTTTGTTTGTATGTATGTATATATATATGTTTGTTGCGCTTTGCATTCTTGCATTTGTTTCTCCTCTGCAGGTGCCATATCCCTTACTGAATACTTTAAAGTACTCACCCTTTAAGTGTTGTGCAGGTGTTGAGAAAGCTGGTCGGGGCTAACAGTTGGTGAGGGGTGACTGTTATTGCTAAGTTTTATTTGTTTAAAGGTACTCTCTAAGTATGAATCTTGTGGTTAATGAATATTTATAATGTAAGTTAATATTGACCAAAAAGTTGTCTTTTCAACTTTCAAAGCTAAGTATGTATAAGGAAAGTGAGGCTTGCCACTCGAAGCTAGGTTACTCGAGTGAAAAGCTAAGGGTGGATCTTAGTAGATATTGTTGTCACTATTGTATGTATGATATTTTTCATACTAAGTGTTGCCTCTACAAGTATCCATTGGCGTGTATAATACTAAGGTTACATTTGGGTGCATATAAGTTTGAGATGTATGTGCATAGTTGTTACTTGAAGTTAAAGGAACTAAAGTTTTACGTCTTGGCTCATTTTGAATTAAGTTTTGGTTAATTGCTGTGACACTATTTTCAATGTTAATTTTATTTAATTACTATTGCATAGCTAGGACGATGCATGCATATTTTTTTATGCAGGGTAGGTTAAGTAACTAGTTGCATATAATGATTTAAGATACTCATAAGTAATAATTAGCCAATTATAATCTAAGTAGGATCATAGTTCCCAATAAGCAAACCAGTGTTAGCAAATTACAGCAATGGGGCCCTGTTCCGCCACATTTTTAGGTTAGGACTACGTTTGGAAAAATTCTAAATTCAATTATTAGTACTCTCCACAAATTTGACTACTAAATTACTAGACTAGTAAAAGAGATAATTTTCAGAATGATTTATGAAGAATACATCATTAACACTAACAATGAATTGGACAGAACATACACGAAAAAAGCTTGCTTCTTGGGGCTGCCTCCTACGAAAAATGAGAGACAAGAATGACAGACTACAGGATGATGAGTGAGATGGTCATGGATATGGGTGGATTGGGCCTTTTTGGGCTAGGGATAATGCCAACAGGCCAGCAAGACCCAAGAACGTTTTTTTAAAAAAATTGGTTAATTCGAATACCGAATTAACCGATACTACTAACCGAAACTGAACCGCACCTGAATTTTAAAATTTCAGTTTTAACTGAAACCAATCAGTAAAACTAAATAAACCAAACTGAAAAATCAAAACCATTCCATTTTTGGTTTTTCGGTTTCAATCAAATAGTGCATAGCTTTAGTCTGAGTAACTCTCAACGAGAATGTTGGTGTATAAGGGAGAAAGTTTGTAATACCCTTATATCCCATATAGGAGAAATGTGTGAAGTCTTATGTGGATATATAGGCTTAAGTTCTAGAACACAATCACTTAGCGCTTATCACTGTCACAAAGGATAGCCCATGTAATATGAATAGGTGTTCCATTAATAGGTTCTAGACTTTAATCGTTACAAGAAGCATAAAAAGTAATTACAAAGAACTAGAGTATAGAAGAAATTTGGGTAAAATCCACTATGGGTCACGTAACTTTTTTTTTGTCCTAATTGGGTACCCTATCTTCAAATTGTCCTAATGAGGTACCTTACCTCTTATCGTGTGTCCTATCTAACAACTTTCTATTAATTTCATATTTATGTCTAACAAAAATTGCTGACGTGGCATTAAAGACATTAAAATAAATCGTAAAATGACACTTGTGGTCCTTTAATTTTTTTTATCAACAATTCTAAATCTTAGTATCCTAAATCTAACCCTCGCGCGGTCTTTACTTCCTCTGCTTCATCGTCATCGCCGCCGCCGCCGCCGTCGCTGCTGCTGTCGCCGCTTGCTCCTCACTCGTCGCCGCCATCACCGCCACCACCGCTCGCTCCTCGCTCTTCCCTCGCCTCTGATGTTTGTGCTTCTTTACTCAATCACTACTGGTGCTCACTCATCATTTCTCGTTCGCACCCACCAGTGCTCTCTCCTCATACTCGCTCATTGCCACTCCTCACTCCTCGCTCGCCATCGCCTCTCTCTCCTCGCTCCTTGCTTGCCGCCGCCCTTCTTCCCTTGTTCTTTGCTCACTGCTGCTTTTCACTTCTGACTTGCTGCTACTTATAGTGCCTCATACAGCTCTTCAATTTCTCAGATTCAGTATCAACACCTTTTATTCATCATTGAGTCTAGCGATTTTGGGGTCACAAAAAAGCAATGAAGATGAGTGGCGACGAGTTTGGTGAAAGATTTTGGGGTATTGGGCACAATCGGGTTTTCAAGCTAGGGGATTCGAGTTGCTTTTGTGGGCGGTGGTGCTGAAGAATCACAACTAGACAAAGGCGAGAAAGAATTAGAGATTTCAAAATCGTCTTCAAAAATGGTCGGACGGTCAACTGAAGGGCGACCGACGGTGGGCTTGGTGGCTGGAGGGTGGTCAGCGATTGGGCTGATGGCAGGAAGGCGGTCAATAGTTGGGGCTGGTAAAATTGATTTGAGAATAAGTTTAAGGGGGTTAGAATTAGTGACTGAAACAGTTTGAGGACTAAAGTTGATATTTTACATTTATTTTATGGTTATTTAATGCTTTGTTAGCATTTTTCATTCAATTTAATTAAAAATTTAATGAAAAGTAGCTGAACGAGACGTTCAATAGAAGAAAAGATATCTCACTGAAACAATTTGAAGGTAAATTATCCAATTAAGATAAAAAAAAATAAGTTAGATAACCCCTGATAAATTTTACCCCAAGAAATTTTGAACGAAATTTTGAAAGTAATGGTAGAAGTGAAGAGTGGTTTAGTGGAGATGGGGCATATACAGCCTAACAATGGCTATTCACCATCCGTAACCTATTTAGCGACAGCACATGGCCCCTACTAATCATCATTCAATGCTCCAAATGAGCTGATCCTAAAAGCACATGTGGCCCTCAAATGACAATCTTCATGCACATGCTCTGAAAATTCATAACTCGCATTTAATGATTGCGGAGGGGCATTGCTTCAATTTAGCAGCCGTTACATCAAAAATTGAAGGATGGGAAGCATCATTTGGTTGATCATCAAAACCATCAAAAATAATTTCAGTTTTATTAATAATTTAAAATAAATAAATTTATAGTATAATAATAAAAATTAAGTTGAATCTTAAGGAAAGTTTTTTAATTAAAAGCTTCCTATAAAAAAACTGAAATAAAAGATTGAAAGTTTTCTTAAATTGAATGTTAAAATAAATTAACTGTAGAGCTAAAATGAAATTAATCAATATTAAAAATGTTTAGTTGAGAGCCGATTATCCATTCCAATTACACAGTTGATTATCAAATAAAAAGATTTTTTTTAATTCAAGTAAATAAATTAGACTCTCTTTAAAGCTAAAAAAGAATCCAAAGAATTCAGCAGTGAAAGTAATTAAAAAAAGCTTTAAATTAATATCTTAATTTTGAGTAATTAGATATTGAAAAATAATTTCCAATTTATTTAAAATTAGCATGAAGAACAATGAACCAAAAGTTTATTCAAGGCAATTGATAGCCGAGGTGCCCATCAATGGCCGAGCTCCCAAACTTGGCGGAGTACTGACTTCGGCAGAGGGAAACTGCCAGCCGAGGTCAGAAGGATAAACGATCCCCCTGGCCTAATATAGGGAATTCGATCCCTCAGGCAATAGTAGGACCAACCTCGGTAGAACGATCGAACCCTCTTCGGAAACAGAAGTACCCCTCGGAGGAACCATCCTCGGGTAGTATATACCCCGAGACGTTAGAGTAACCTCGGAAGGTACGAACAAAGCATTTAAAGAGCCTCTGACACCTCCCCATAAAGTCGTCCCCCAAGTACATTCTGACACGCTATCACTGGGACACGCCATCAGAAGGACGTCTCGATACGACGCCCTCGGAGTGACTAGGCTGTCAGCCCAGCGACTTTTGCTGAGATACACGTCCCTTCTTTCCCGGAAAAGCAGGGATCGCATCCCGCCGGACACGTGTCATAATTTGGGACGACCACTAGAGGGGAATGGCTTCTGCACGCCTCCTGTATAAAACACCCAGAAAGCATTCTAGAAGGGTAAGATGAAAAGTTCTCTTTGAATACACAAAAGAGCACATAATCCAGTTATCTGAAAATACTGACTTGGGCGTCGGAAGCTCCTCCCCGGGAATACACACTGGGGACCTCCTAACCTGTGTTTTTCTGAAAGTATTTCAGGTATCCTCCACTGGGGAATCTCCTCTCAAAGTGTTCTCCTCCATCAGAAGCCCTCCCTACTCTTACAATGACACACGATGAAGCCGCCGTAGGCCATCAGCAATCATCTAAAAGCTTAAATAATTTAACTTGTCTTATTTCTTCTGTATGAACTAACCAGAAATAAAATAATCTCCAATTAAATTCACTTGCTTCTAATTATATTTCTTCACATCCAAGCAATTTGAAAACAAAACCAATTAAATTTGTAATTATAGAACCAATTCAACAAGTAAGAATAGGAAAATTAATTAAAATAAATTTGAACTACAAATAAGTAAATACTTGAATTTGAAAAATAATTTGATAAGTAAAATCAATTCTTACAATTAATGTCAGTAATCGAAATCGTCCCTAGAACCTAACAAAGAAAAATAAAAAATCTAAAAAAAAATGAAAACTTACCCAGAAGGGGGGGTCTTCTGCTTTCTTCTCCACCCCAATTTATATAACCCAAACAATCTCCTTCCAATAGCAAAAAGATAGAAATTCGTCTATTAAGATACATTCCAAAGTTTAGTTGTAACCAGACTCTCCCTTGATTGGCTAATATGATTAGCATGAATTAAGAGTCCCAAATTTTCCAAACCTCCTATTCTGACTTCACAAGCATTTCGTCGAGCATCTCTTGGGCGTGTGAGAGTTGGATAGCTGAACCTCCTTCTTCGGCACTTGGCTGCTATCAAGGTTTATTGGCGCAGAAATCGGACAGGACAAGGGACGGTAGACTAGGAGAGACTGCTGGTCACTCCGGTTGCAAGATATATGTTTATTTGGGAAGGCCGAATCGGATTGAAAGGATGCGAAAAGCAAAAAAAAAAAAACTTGACCAATTTTGTTTCATCCAAGCCTCTGAAGAAGCTATAGAGTTGAACAGGACAAAATTCACCTCTCGGACTAATAACGGCATCATTTCACCATTTCCTACCAGAAATAAAGACAAAACCATTAAAAGCCTCATTAAGGTAAAAATTTCGTACAAAAGCTAAATAATTATGATTAAAAAAAAAAAGCGAAGAAAATTATAGGCTTTGTATCATTCCATCTGTGGATATGTCGTTTCAACACCCCTAGACCTTGGAAAATGTGATAATCGACATACACGTTTTCATGGAGGGGATTGATACGATATTAGGCTTGGCCTAATAGGATCAATCACACGGGCATGGGTTATGGAAGAGGACCGGCCCAAGGAGACTCGTACTGTAGAAAGGAATCCAGAAGAAGGATGATAACAAGATAAAGCGAAGTTCCTAGAATCAATAAAAATCCCCACATCAATGACATGCCCAAGGGGCCAGAACAAAGGTACCCAAAATGTATAAATAGTGAACCCCCACTGTTCATAGTGGTATACTCTTCCCTCTGTAAAAAAATACTTCTACTCTCATTATTAAATTAGCCACCACAAGCTTTTAATGGTTGTCTTTGATCACGAGTTTAGGTCCTAGTCCACCCTAACTCACTTTAAACATCCGAATCAATCATCACTTTGAACATTCGAATCAATCATCCCTATTGATAGTTTGACTATAAAAAAAAAGAAAAGAAAAAAAAATAAAAAGACAAACAAAGGAAAAAGAAATACAAATTGATTAAAGTAGTGGTGTGGACTTGAACCGCAATTACAAGTTTTTCCAAGCGACAAGAGGGCAGTTTATGTTGCATTACTTTAATGTATTAGTAAACATTGTGGGTAAATGACATTCTTCATCACTAATCTATAACTCATGTTAGTTATTGTTGACACCCAATTTTGTCCGGGTACTAACATTTGTTTAGTTCTATATTAGAAAAAATTAGTTTATGAGCATTTTGGTTTTGCAGGGGCAATTTGATCTTTTTAGGTATTATTGATTTTTAGAGTTTAAAGTGTTTATCTAGTGTAGAAATAGGAATTAATTTAGTCTAGGCACAAATTTAGAGTCCTAAGAGTTTTATTGGTCAGTTTAGGGAAAACGGGAAAGTTTGGGAAGAAACCGGGAATTTTTTAGGTAAATTTGTAAGAAATGGAAAATGTGGGGCCAAATCTGATGAGATCCTGAAATTTTAAGGAAATCTGGAAAATTTTAGGAAGTTTTGGGCTCAATTGACAAATCCTTAAAATTTTGGGTCCAATTGAAATTCGCATAGAACTTAGGGCAAGATCAACAGCTTTGGGAGTTTTGTTGAACTTAAGCTGGTATTTTATTATATTACATCCTAATCTCTTCAAATTGAATTTGGATCAAGTTTAAACTCTGTTAAACCTAGCTTATCTTGCCTAGCCTCTCTCGGTATAAGTGTGGGCCATTAATTGACAAAAAGGGGTCAGATTAGAATAAACCCTAACCTTTTAGCAGGGAAAGGGAATACTGCAGATCCAGGTCCCTCATTTTTCGCCCTCAGCTTCCCAAAACCCTAAACTCTCTCCAGCCGCTGCCGTTGCCCCTAGAAGTTACAATCTCCCCTGCCAACGCTCCATCCGCCGCCGTCAACCTTCCACCGTCCCCTCGCCACGCGCCGAACAGCCGCCCCGTGCACTACCCGTCGCCGCCGACATCAAAATGAGAGAGAGGAGACATCGCAAGCTCTTCGCGTCGCAACCGCCCCCCCTTTCCTCCTCGATCCGCCACCAGACTCAACCGCCTCTCGCCGTCCGCACATCTGGGAGTCCCCAGCACCATCGCCGACCCAGCCCTGCTACCCGTTCATCCCATCGCCGCTAGAGAAGGAAGAATCGAGGCCAAATAGAGCGAGATCCGTTTCAAACCCGCGAACCCGACCCGTTTCCAGCTTCATCCGACCCAGTCAACCTTCTTTGTTGGTAAAACTCTTGATTAGCCCCCTGATCTTTTTATTTCATTCATTCAGTTGCTGACTTTCTTTTATTTTGCATATTAGTCACTGACAACAAGCTTTTATTGTCTGTTCTTTTCTGTGTCTTATTTGTTATTGTTGGTTTGGCCTTGCATTAAACTTGGTCATTAAATTGACATTGGGGAACAACATGGGATTCTGATTTGGTTTGTTTCATCTCTTGTTTATTTTTTAGAATAGTTTAATTTTAATTCTCATGATGCGTCTCATAGTAACATACACAAAATATTGGTTAAGCAATTTTTAAATACTTAACAAATTTTTTGGAATCCATTTTTGGAGGATTTGATAAAATCCCCAGTTAGATTAGTTCAAATCCGATGAGTCTGGTAAGACTCACGGCTTAGAACATGATACTCTTTCCAAATTTTTCGTGGATTTAGTAAAGTTTGAAAATTTCTAGAATATCTAATATTACATATCCGATTGGTCTAGTAAGATTCACGGTTTGAAATTAAATTAATTAAAAATCAAACAAAATTAAATAAAAATTATTTTTTTGTCAACGATTAAGCAAAGAAGATAAAGAGTTAGGAAAAGATAAAACCGAGCCCCATAGTACCAAATTTCGAGCGCTTTAATAAGGTTATTTTAGCATAACCGACTCACAATTTTAGAATTTTTTGCAAATCGTAACAAGTATCCAATTGACCTAGATGAAACCGATTGATGGCGATTTCTAAAAAATCACCTTGCTACAGCTTGGCGATTCCATTGGGGATGAGTCTAACCATAAGAGGGGTTTTGTCTAGGCATTGATTTTTGTTTATGTTTTGGGTTGAAAAAGTTAGTTTGGGAACATTTTCATTTTTAGGGGGGCAATTTGGTTAATTGCTAGGCATTTGGGTCATTTTTGTCATTTTAGGGTTAGTTGGTCGAGTCACATTTAAGTTACTTTGTTGTTCGTGTTTTAAAATTTTTAGAAATTTAGTATGAGCATTTAGGTCAAAATAGTTATTAATTTAGTTTGGGTCCTAGAGGTCTTTTGGGTTTAGTTCAAGAAATAGGAAGTGTTTGGATGTGAATTGGAGGATTTTAGAAAGTGGTAGGCAAAATTAGAAAATTTGGGATCAAATCTGTCAATTTTAGGAAGTTTGAGCCAAAGCTGGCAAAAATATGAAGTTCTGGGCAAATTTTGGGTTTTTGCAAAGTTTTGGACACAATTTGATAAATCCTGGAAGTTTCAGGCTCAATTGACAAATTAGAGTAGCGTCAGGTTAAATTAAAAATCGCACAGAATTTAGTGCTAAATCAACAAATTGAGAGTTTTATTGGACTTAAAATGGTGATTTTATCAAATTATATCCTAATTGACTTAAAACTCTTAAAATTTGGTTTGGGTTAGTTTAGACCTACTTAATCACGTTTTATACCTCAACTGGTATAAAAATGGATCATTTTTCAAAGAAAAATAAGAAAAAAAAGTGAAAACCCTAAGCTTTGATCAAAAAAGAGAAAACTGCAACCAAAGCCCCCACCTCTCCTCCCTCACCCAGAAAAAACCCTAAGTTTTTCCCCCTTGCGCCGACACCCCTGCTCCCTCTCCCAGTCGACGCTTCGCCTCCCCCAGTAGCCGACGTTTCGCATTCCCTCCAGTCCCCGACGCTTCAGCTTCCCTCTGCTCTGTCACGCCGTCCGCAGTCGCTGCGACTCCACTGTGCCCAGGCGCCCCTCTCATAGCCGTCCAAGCCTAATCGGAGGAAGATCGTGCCATGCTCGCCCCTCCAATCTTCGAATCCGCCACCATCGACGCCATCAGCCGCCCTCCACTCGTCCGTGAAGGTCGCCCGCCACCGGCAGGCCAAGCCGATGTGGTCCTTCCCCTCGACATTGACGGAAAACGGGAGAAATTGAACCGGATCCGGATCACGACCCGACCCGAACTTCTTGCGTCTGACCCATCCACATCTCTTTTGGGTACAACACTCGTTTAGCCCCTTATTCGTTTTTTTTTTTTTTAAAATTCATCTGAGTCACTAACTTTCTCTTATTTTGCAGAGAGGCCATTAACAGCATGTTTTGTTGTTTATTGTTTGTTTTTCTTTGTTTCTTTGTTTATTTGTTTGTTTTGGCCATACAATAAATTTAACCATTAAATTTATATAGGAATATTGACTTAGGATGTTTATTTATTTACCTCTTTATTTATCTTTTTTGTTTTAATTTTAGAATAGCTTTGATTTTTCTTTATTTTGAATCTCATAATGCACCTATAAAAAGTAGTACTACACAAAAAATTGTTGGTTGGGCTAATTCTTGAATTGTTACGTAACTTAATTCTTCTTCCTTTTGGAAACTAGAAAGAAATTAACTAAAGGTGACTTTTAAATACTTAACAAAATTTTCAAGAATCTATTCTTGGTGATTTGATAAAGTCCCAAGATGGATTATTCGTCCGAATTCGATTGGCCTGATAAGATTCACAGCTTTGAACAATGTATTGCTTTCAAATTCTTCATGGATTTAGTAAAGTCTTAAGATTTCAAGGATGCCTAGGATTTCATATTCGGTTGGTCTAGCGAGACTTACGGTTTGAAATTAAATCAATTAATTAATTAAACATAATTAAGTAAAATTACTTTCATCAATGATTAAGCAAAAAAATAAAATTTAGGAAGAGATAAAACTGAACCCCATGGTACCAATTTTCGGGCACTATAATAAGATTATTTTAGCGTAACCGACTCACGATCTTAAAATTTCTCGTAGACCATAATAGGTATCCAATCGATTTAATCGAAACCGATTGGTGGCAACTCAAAAAATAAAAAAAAACATGTTGCTATATTTATTTATCCTTAAATTATCAATTGTTGGATCATTCATCCAAAAACTATCATAATCTTGCACCATTTGTCTTCCATTAGTCCTATTGTTAAAATGAGTTAAATTGAGCAAATGAACTAATCTAGGGCATCTAAAACAGGAATTTGACCACAAACATAAAAACTTTTGAGTTTCAAAGTTCCAGTAAGAATTCAGAGCTAATAGGCTAAGGTTTTGGATTTGACACCATGGTAAAAGTTAAAGAGGAGAGTAAAAGAAATTGAACCAAAGATACATTTTTAAAATCTATAATTTTTTATGTTCATGGTCAAATACCCTTTTTAGACCCCCAATTCAGTTCATTTGCTAAATTTTGCTCATTTTAACGACAAAACTGACAGAGGGAGGATGATGCAACTGTAATGATAGTTGAAGGTTGAACTGTGCAGCAATTGATAATTTTTTTTTGTATAGAAAACAATTGATAGTTTAAGGAAAAATAAGCGACATGAGTATTAGTTTTGGGAAGATATGTGTCATTAACCCAAATATTTTTTTTATGTAAGAGACCATTTGTCAAAATTATCAATGTATTGAAACACTACATTTTAATAAATCCTAAATGTAATTTTACAATATGTTTGTGTCAAAGTTAATTTTTTTTCTTTTTTCTGTTAATTAAGTTAAAAAATTAATAAAACTACTATAAAAAAAGTATCTTAAAATTACCTTTTAGGCTTCAGAAAATGTAAAGTCTCCATGAATTGATAATTTAAATAAACATTCATTATATATAATAATAATATGCAAAAATGTATTAAAATTAATGAAAAATGATCTCACACTTGGCCGCTATGCTGATACTGACAGTAAACGAATCCCATGTTGCACTTTTTTTAATTTATTATTTTACCATCCACATGCTCCCCATTCACATACAGGCACCCTACAACACACTAATTCCTAAGCGTGGTACTGTTCTTACGAACACTGTCAGCAGAGGTGGGAACCGGTTAGGACCGGCCCGGGACCTTCCGGTCCTGGTCCTGGGTCCTGGGTCCTGGGTCCTGAGGACTGGGCTCGGCCCAGTAATAAGCGGGGCAGTTCCGAGCCAGGTCTAAGGCGGGGCGGGTTTCATTTAAAAAATATTTATAAAAAAAGTAAAACAATTATTAATTATATAAGTCATAAATATTTTTAAGAAAAAACACCACCTCCCGGTGTAAGTTTTATTAAATTAAAAAACCAAACGACACTTACAAATAATCGGAACGGGCCTTACATTTTGAAATGACAAAAACGTTCCGGAAATGATAAATAATAGAAACCTATGATTTGTGCTGAACAGCATAATCAGCATACAAACTACACATGTATGATTGAAAAAAAAAATTCAAGTCTCGGTATCGGATATTATCTCTTCATCCGAACTCTTTTGGTCTTGCTGCCGGAGTGCTGCGAGACCATAATCTCTGTTGCACATGTATACTTCTACCACGTCGGGTGTCAATCTTAACCATTTTTCTGTTATCACCCGTTTTCCGGCACTAAATGCTGCCTCGGATGAGACAGTCGATACTGGAACGGAAAAAATCTTCTTTGCGATTATTGACAAGATTAGAAACCTTGATCTCTTTTATATCCACCACTCCAAGATGTCGAGGTCGCTTGCCTCGAATGATATGTTGAGATAGTCATCGACCTCAGCTAATCTTGATGTCGTCAGTTGGCGTCGTTTGAGCATTTGGAGGGTCGGGTTGAATCTTGAGGAGATTGATCTCCTTGTAGGCTTGGTTTGAGAAGCTTTCGGACCTTACCTTATCCAAATGCCGCTCACAATATAACTTGCATAAATAATGCAAGTACTCGGAAGCAGTAGCAGATATAGCCAAAACATTTATATGAGATTTTTCCTTATAAGTATGAAAAATTCCTTCAACCAATATTGTTGTGCCTGTTAATTTGACATATGGGTCAAGTAAAGAAGCAACTAAAAATATAGGTGAATGTTTTCAAAATATTGAAGCCACTTAGCTCACATGGCTTTGACAGTCGGTTTTAACAACTAATCATCTTTAAACTGATGTAAAACATATGTGATGTTCACTAAATGAAACAAAACTTGATGAGTGGTTAGGTAGTAAACACCATAGAAAAATTCAGTTGCCTCGTAAAAAACCTTAAGTAATTCACCGATTTTGGAACATTTCTCCCAAACTTCAGTCATAAGAAATTCACAGCCCATTTTTAAATTCATTAAATGTTCAACAAATTTACATACGGTAATGCATCTTGTAACATCAAATATGTGGAGTTCCAACGGGTTGGGCAATCCAATTTAAACCGTTTCCAAGAAAATGGTTTTTGATTTTCAATACAAAAGCTTTTAAATTCACGAAAAACAGCAAGTTTGGACATCAAATATTTTAATGAGTTTCGAATAGACAGAATCTCATTTTGGAGAACTTTTAAACCCTTTTGCACACAAATGTTCAAAATATGGCACATGCATCTAACATGAAAGAATGCACCATTGAGAGGTGGTTTTAAGTTTTGATTCAAAAGAAGAGCGGCAACATCATTATTTGAAGCATTATCAAATGAAATGCACAGGACTTTATTAGTATAAAAATAATCACGTAAAGTTTCTAAGATGCAATTAAATATTTGATAACCAGTATGATCTGTTTCAATAACCTTAAATGACAAAATTCATTTTTGCATTATCCAATCAGAATCAATCCAATGAGAAGTAACATAATAGAATGATTGACCTATAGGTGATGTCTACATATCAGAAGTAAATGCCACACAATGATCAAGAGCAGAAAAATATGCTTGCAAATCTGATTTTCCAGCTTCAAATTGTCTAAAGCTTTTTTTCCTAGCAGTTTTCCTAGATACTTTTTTAAATGCAGGATTTAATTGTGATTTTATCCAAGATTCTAGGTGGACATCTTTAGCTTGTGAAAAAAGTTTTTCGGTAAGCATCATCTAATTTACCATACCTTCTCTACAAGATTGTTGGTTAAAACAAAATATACCTGGTCCGCCGGCGCCGGTTGTAAACCCAAGTTGTGTTTGTCCTCCAGAACTAGTCTCGGTACAAGGGAGGACGTTAGGATGTTGATTTTCAATATGCTGCTTCAGCGTTCCAGTGCCGGAATTTTTTCTATGCACCAATTTTTTCCCGCAATATTTGCATTTCTCGTACCTTAACTCCCCTTCGTGTATGAGCTCATAATGCTCCCAAACCCAATCAGTTAGTCTCGTGGATTTACCTTGTGCTTGAGTTTTCTCCACAGCGGGTTCATGACTTGTAGGTGTCGGTTCTGTTGACGGATTCTCGGACGACATCGCATCCAACTCTTTCACTTCACCATCGGATAATTGATCGTCGAGACCCAAAGCGTAATTCATCACATCGATTCTGGCATCATCATCGTGAAACTCTTGAATTGAAATGCATTTATCGGCGGGCCGAGATCGGCGATGGAACAAGGCTCGGAGACCAGTGGTGTGGGAAGATAAACTCTCTGTTGACTTGCCCTTTCCTTTTGAAGCCATACCTCACATACTAATAGTAGTGATTAATACAAAATCAAGAAAGGATTATGAACATATTAGGGAGAGATTAGTAAGAATTTGGAAGAGATTAAGAAAATAAGGAGAATGCTTGAGAGAATATAGTAGATGAAGAAGAGAGATTGAGTGATTGTGTGAGGATTGAGTGAAAATGGCATTGGTATTTATAGGGGGAGGGAAAAAATTAGTTTGACCAAAAAGTCCTTGAAATTTAGTTGTTGGGAGGGGTAAAAATGAAAATTTGGGAGCTGAAATTGAGCAGAAAGTCGTTGGAAGGCTTGCTATGTAATTAGCCCTTTTTTAAAAAAAATTTCTACAGGTTTTCATTGCTGCAAAAGAGCCGTTGGGCGCGAGGCGAGTTGGTCCGGTCCTATCCAGGGCGGTTCGGCAGGGTGGGGCGGTTCGGGTCGGGATGGTTTGCGGGTTTGGGCTAGTCCGAGGCGGTTTTTTTGCATCTTCTCCTCCTATTGGGCCCATACTCGGCCCACAATTTTATGGGCTTTTGCCGGGGTGAGCTGGGCGCGGGTTTGACCGGTCCGGGCCAGGGTTTACTGGCGGTCCGGTTCCGGTTTAGGCCTGGTCAACCCAGCCCACGTCCCACCTCTAACTGTTAGGCTACTACATTGCCCTCTTTTTCTTTTGGGTTAATTAACATTTAATCCCTTAAGGTTTAAGTAAAATTACACTTTACTTCTCTCTGTTTCAGAATTATACGATTTGCCCTTGCCCTTTTTATACAGTCCGAGAACAACTTCTAAAATAGTAATTAGACTGAATGATAATCATCTTAAGTAATTTTAATCTGTATAGTAATTTTTTACAATTAATTGACAATTAAAGATGATGTTTTAAAAACTGAAAGAAACACAGAAAGAAAAAATTGATAATTTAAAATATCTATTAACTATAAAAAAATATACCATATAAATTAAAATTACTAAAAGATAGACACCGTAATGTCTAAATTAAGATTGCAGAAGTTACTATTGGACTGTATTAAAAAGGCAAGGGCAAAGTGTTTATCTCTGAAATAGGAGGGACAAAGTGTAATTTTAACTAAACCTCATGGGAAAAATTGTAATTATGCATTTCTTTTTGTTTCAATCCCTCTTATCTTTTTTGGGCAAAAGATGTCTAGAATAATAAACAATCAAATTAGAAAATAGGTCCTTTATTTGTCTTGGATAATACATTTTAGTCCTTAAACTTAAAAATCAAACATTTTTGTTATTCAACAGTACTCACATTGTTTTGGGACAGAGGATGTACAATTATGCAATAGGTTATCTGTTTGTCTACAATGATATCTTCTGATCAAATTTTAAAATCAAGCATTTTTTCCACTATGTTCCAACAAACACAAACGAAGTTCAGAGCTTTGTACTTTTATCATTAAGAATAATTAATTTTTTTTATTTTTTATTTTTTTTTCTAAAACCAAATGCTATTTGAAAGCGAATACCTTGCCTAATTAGTAATCACTTGAATAAACTTTCTTTATGAAGTACTTAAAATTTTTATGGATTTTTTTCCATATCTAGCCAAGAAAAATAAAAACAAATAAAAAATACTTAACTTTTTCAAGAAAATAAAAAAATAATTTTTAAACTTCTTTAAATGTAAAGTTTCAATTGGTTTGTAAGTTGAGCAAATAATCGGTATAAATGAAAATAACCATTAATAACTCATTTTTAAAAATCACTATCGAAAACACACAACTCTTGATTTTTACTTGTAAGACCCTTGCATTGTGTCAATTATAGCAACTTCAATTTTTTCCTAAATATCAAATCAAATTTGTTACCAGCAACTTTCAGACATTTCAATTTTTTTAAAACATTGGAATTAATCATGACCTAATTTTTGAGTTTATGACTTTTTTGACACTTTTTTTTTCTATATAAATGTAATCAATATGAAAAATTTATGTGTTCGTGAACCGACCTGCAACAAAGTGTGTGTTGCTTACTAGTACATGCTCTAATACCATTACGTCAAACACATTAATTTTTACTCCTTTTGTCCCAAAATTTTTGCATCATTTTCCTTTTTGGGATGTCCTAAAATCTTTGCACCATTTCCTCTTTTAGCAAGTTTTTATAATAAATTTACCACATTACCCCTATTTTATTTTTTATTTTACTCTTTAACTTAAGAAAAATAAAATTCATAAACAACAAATAGATCCTAAAAGATTAAAACAACCAGATGAAAAAGAAAGGAGATGTGAATCTGGGTAAGACAAAGGGATGATGGACGATTAGAGAAGCCTACTGCGATTGATTTTCTCTTTTTCGCTCCACCCCATGCATGAACCATGGCTGTCATTTCAACGGTCAATCGGTCGCCCAGATCTACTGCTTGATTAGGATCCAAAGAAGGCAGAGAGGAGGGAGAGGAAGGAGGAGGAAGGAGGCGAAAAGAAGGGAGAAGGGAGAAGGGAGAAGGGAGAAGGTTGACCTGCCACCCGACCTAAACAGGACGAAGATCAAATGAATCCATGACTCGAGCAAGCACCCAATCTACCAGCTGGATGCGGGCTTGAGGCAAATGGGTGTCTGAAATTCGCCAGCCTCAGAGGGAGATCGACGTGGCATGGAGATCGACGAAGAATGAAGACCTCGATTCTCCCCTTTTGACGACGCTGAGGTGGAAGGCCACTTGGGCTTGGCTCACCAATGGCAGGCGACCTAGGGAAAGGTGACCTGCAGCTAACGGCGTCAAGGACAGCGAAGCAGAGGGAGAAGGCGATTGCGATCGGTCTCTTCCTTACTGCTTCGGCGTTCGATGGCAACGAGGGAAGCTGGGCAAGGTGGCACGATGCCGGGGGATCAGGGATGGCTAATGGCAGTGTGGCTAGCGGTGGCTTGAGGACAAGGGGAATCAGAGAAAGCGTGTGAATCAGAGGAGTAATTAGGCAAGGGGGAAGACGGGGAAAAGGACGTAGGGGTGTAAATGAACAGAACGTTTGGTGAATTGTTCGTGAACCGTTCAGTAAAGGTTCATGTATGTTTGTTTATTTAGTTAAATGAACAAATACGAATATATTTTTCTGTTCGATTAGTTAAATGAACAAACACGAACAAGGTCCCGTTTGTTCATTTACGTTCATAAACTATTCGGTTATTATTCGTTTATGTTCATTTATTTATTATTCATTTATATTGATTTATTTGTTTATTTATATATTAGCTGTACATTTATTATTATATATGTTTTATAGATCATGCATTTTTATTAGTGTCTACCTACTCCACTCATGTGATTATGCTCCAATCTTTCCCAAATTAATATATTATTTTTGTTTCCCTAAACATATTCAATCATGTTCCTCATAGCGTGAACCTGCTACAGCATCAAGCTGAGCCCCATTGCCATAACCCATAATCTTTCTCACCATCGCCTATTGCCTTCTTGGCTGTTGTTAAACTTTTTCTAATTTAGATTGGTGGTAGTCATCAGGTTTAATTGTTCGTGTTCGTGTTTGTGTTCGTCTATTAATAAATGAACGAACACGAATAGAGAAGTTGTGTTTATTTATTGTTTGTGTTCGTGTTCGTGTTCGTTTAAAGTTAAATGAACAAACATGAACATGGTTTGTTCATATTCATTTAGTTCATTTACGACCCTAGAAGGATGTGAGGACGGAGGACCAACAAGGAGACAGAAGATTTGTGCAAAAACACTCCTTGCCTAAAACCACGTGCAATACCAAATGGAGCAGAAATTACGGGACAGATGGAGTAAAAGAATTAATGACTTATATATATATGTATATTTGTTACTTTCTTTCTCTCAAAAGTCAAAACTATTGCAACATATTCTATTTTAAATAACTCTGAATCTTTAAAATATTTTTATACTTAATAAAATAAGTTTATCATATTACTTAAATATTCACTTTTTCCCACTTTCTTGATCTATGTATAAAACGTTAATAGTAAATGTTGAAAATAAAATAAAAGTTTTCTTCTTTCT
Organism: Aquilaria sinensis; assembly: GCA_005392925.1. NCBI lineage: Eukaryota > Viridiplantae > Streptophyta > Magnoliopsida > Malvales > Thymelaeaceae > Aquilaria > Aquilaria sinensis. The sequence goes on along the minus strand of SMDT01001152.1, from coordinate 56,200 downwards.
TTATCTCAGTACTGAATAAATGCTTTAATAGTTTCAGGGTGGAGGGAGTATGTGTTTTAGTGAGTTTTCAACCAAACTTGTGTGGTTTTACAAAGTATTTCGCAACTAATTGTAGTCTTTTAGACAATATCAAGGTTAACATAAAAATCACAACTACAATTGAAAATAATTAATAAAAATCAATAATAAATTAAAAAATACTTCCTCTATCCCATTTTCTTTGCTCTATTTAACTTTTTTTTACTAGTTTGACTTAAATTTATTTATATTATTATTTATTAAAAAAATAAAAATAAAAATTTAGAAACTATAAGTCTTGATTTATCATTCATATATAAAAATTTTTCATTTATATGCTAACATATTGAAAATAAAAAATTATATATTAATTGCTGAAAAGGGAAATGATGCAAAGAATTTGGGACGAGGGAATAATTAACAAGAAATTAATTAAACAATTCAGATGAAAGCACAAAGATGAACTGAAAATTCACATATGCCTTAATATAATTCAATAAATTGCAAGGGTGAATTTTCAAAGTATATATTTTATTGGCTTCTCATGTTTTTCAAAGCACATTTCAAAATAAATTAAGTACGACGGATTTTAGTCATTTTTTATTTTTTTTCCATACATAAAATGTTTCTCTTTAGTTTACATAAAAAAAATTAAACCTTTTGTTTCTGCTAGTTTAAAAATTACTGGTGCAGCATAATGTAATTAGTTCTAAATTTGTAAGAATGTATAGCAGTTCCTAATTCCTATACACGTCTAAATGAATCCCTCTCCTTGTAAAATAAGGAACCAAGTACACATATTTCATCATTTCAATTTTGATGATTTATTTAAATGTATACATAATTTTAGAAAATTCTATTTTTTCTTAGTGCTCTTGCATGTAAGACAAGTGGATAATTTTTTAATATTTTACGATTTTTTGAAATAGGATTACTGTATCGAACGAAAAGAGTATAAGTTTTTTTTAATTATTCTCACAAGTTTAATCGTTTCCGTCATTAGATTCTTTTGTTATTTTGATAAGATACATGCTTAGATGTAATATGGTAAAAACTCTATGAAATATTTTAAGTCAATCAATTTCATTTTTTTGGAATTTTTCATATTAACTTTTTTAATTTAAAATCACAAAAAATGAAACTATTTTAGGAAATTGTTATTTTAAAATGTATGCATATAATTTATAGTTATACATATAGAACTAATGCATGTGTGAATTTTCAGTTAATCTATCTCCGTTTATATTTACTACTTAATTAATTTCTTGTTAATTGTTAACTGTTAATAACTGTGTTTATTTGGCATCAAGGCCATGTTTGACTGGAGCATGCTTTTGAATTTAGTTCCAAGTTTTATTTCTTAAGAGTGAATTAAAATATAGATGAAGGCTGAAGTGCAAGGAAGCAGGAAATATTTTGAAAAAAAGGATTAGTTGGAAAATACTTTCTAAAAGTAAAATGGTTTAATAAAACAAAGTCACGCTTTAGCATTATTCTTGAAAAGAATCTTGTTAAAACAAAGTCCTCGCGTAACCCAGGTCAAAACAGCCTTAGCCCTGTTATGGGGCGCAAGCTGATCAACTATATATTTTAGGGGTAATTAGTAGGAATTTGACCCAACCCGAAATCTGGATCGATCCATTCGAACTCAAACCCGACCTGACATGACATGATTTGACCAAAAAAGCTAATGACCTAAACCTAGTTGTACCCAACCCAATCTAAACCTAAACTCAATTAAAGTGAAATCCGAACGAATGCAAAACCTGAAATACCCGAACCCAAATTAAACTAAATCCGAATTGACTCAAGTTTGAAATAACTCAAACTCGAGACTGACCTGACCCAAACCTAAAAAAACCGGAATCTAAGCCTGACAAGACCCAATTTCTAGGATTGTTGAATTAGGCCATACCTTTATGAGATCATCAGATTTTGCCATACAAAATTGTTAGATTTACCTCAAACTCTCGAAAGTTGATAGATTTACCTCAAAATTTTAAAATTTACCTAGAACTTTCTAAAAACCTTCAATTCACACCCAAACTCTTACATTTTGCCTACACTAGCCTCAAATGACCTCTAGGGTTCCAAATTAGTACATAAACTAAATTATTTCCTATTTTGACCCTCAATAATGATTTTAAATTCCTAAAAAATTATAACTCGAAGTGACAACATAATTTAAATGCATTTGATCCTACCAACTTCGTAAGTTCTAAAATGAATGAGTTTATAGTTTCATGAATTGAATTTACAAAGTTTTAAAATAATTGTATATTAATATATTTATATCTAGTTAAATTAATTTTTTAGATTATTTTTTATGCCTAGTAATTTTTTAGTTATAAGGTACCTAAATTTTAAAATTTTCATTTTAGTCACTCATAAAAGTTGCAACATGAGTCCCTAAACTTTTCAAATATTTGCATCAAAAATCAAATTCTTTAATTGAAATTTTAGCAAAATCTAAATAAAAAATTGAATTAATTCAGTTATTCCAGTTTATTCACCAATAACCCGATTAGACTTGAATATCAACCTGAATTTGACCCGAAACCTAAATAACTTGACTTGAAGTTGCCCAATACTAAAATTGATCCGACCTAAATTAAACCCAAACTTGAATAAGACTAACTCAAACACAACCCCAACTCAAAATCTATTCAACCTAAAATCACCCTCAAGCCCAAATAATCCAACCTAAATCTGACTTGAACCCGAATTGATACTAACCCGACTAAACCCGAACCTGAATGACTTGACCCAAACCCAACTCGACCAACACAATTGCCATCCCTAGTAATTAGAGTTTGTCTCCCAGGTTTACATGAAATTATTGTTCACCCTCCTATTTCAGAAATATACACATTAAGCTTACTTTTTTTACACTGTTTAGAAGTAACTTCTAAAATATTAACTTTATTTATACGGTAACTATCTTCCAGTAATTCATATCTACATGGTACTCATTGTATAGTTAGTTGGCATTAAAAAAATACATTTTTTACTTTACAAAGAGACAAAAACTGCTAACCTAAAATATCCAGTAACTACAAAAAAAAAATTATTGAATAAAGCAAAACTATAGGAGAATAGTTACCTTATAGTTTAAATTAGGATTTTAAAAATTATTTTTAGATAGTATAACAAAAGTATGGGGTAAATTGTATATTTCTAAAATAGGAGGGGCAAATTATAATTTCATCTAAACTTTAGGGTTCAAACTAAAATTAATCATGATAATAGAATTAAGGGTGAATTAAATTTTGCCCCTCATATTTACCCTAAATTACATTTTGGCCCATATTGTTTCCAAAACCTATTTAAAAGCCCCTTAACGTTTTAAAAAAAACTACACTTATCCCCATGTTGTCTCTTTTGGAATTTAAAATTAATGGATTAATTACACTTTGATACCCCAACTTTTAATTTTCTTTTAAGGTTTTTCTTTTTTTTTCTCCTTAACATATAAATTGCTTCATTATTTATTTTTTTTCAAATTACATAATATATTTATACGTATTGGTCCTTTTTACTTACCCTATTATTTTTTTTCTTATGATTTGGTTTTCATTTACTTTTCATTGTTTATATCTACTTTCTTTTATATTCTCAATTTTTTAATCACATCTAATTAACAATGTCTTTTTAATTTTTAAAATTGGTTGTTACTTTCTATCCCTTTCATCTTTCTCAAAACTTGAAATGGTAAGTATTAAAGCAAGAATCAAAGAATTGATATGGCTCATTTTATAATAATATGAAAATTTTAAAATTCACTTTGTTCAAGTTAATGGAATATTTGGTCATTTTAATACAATTTTTGCTTTATATATTTATTGATTTATTAATTATTTTTTAAGAAGCTCTCATTTAGTAAACTATTTTTTTATTTCCTTAACTAAAAAAAAACACTAGCCCTTGCTGTGATGTTGATGACTAGAAAATGAAATACAGCAAAAAGCAATATTGTTTATTAAATAGCACCATCTCTTAAGAGAGAATAATGACAAAGAATATACAGGAATATAAATACGAAAAGTTGATGAATTGTAACCTAGAAGATGGTAATCTTTTTATGATTTAATTTCACTCGATATCAAAGATGGTAATCAATAAGCATTTTGTTGAACAAGACCTTCTTACAAAACAATTAATGAATATGTATAAAACTAAAATTTTAACAAAATGGCCAATTATATTTTTGAAACTAAATCTTATCATTTTTTGATTTTAGATTTAATAGTTATCATAACAAGTGTTGAAAAAAATGAGGACACTTGTAAAGCTTCTACATACAAGTAAAAAAATAAATACAATCAATGTTAAAATAAAAATTATATCCTTAATTAGAGATTTTTTAAAAATTGAAAAGATGAAGATAAAAGAATATAGACAATGAAAAATAAATAAAAATATAATTATAAGAAAAACATAATTGGAAGATGGTAAGTTGAAAGGAACAATATATATACAAGTGTGTAATATTATATTATTTGAAAAAGACAAGTAATGAAAAGATTTATATGTAAAAAAAAAACTTAAACAAGAACTAGAGTTGGGGTATCAAAGTATATTTAATTCATTCGTTTTAATATTCAAAAAAGACTATGATGGGGTAAGTGTAGGTTTCTTAAAACCTTAAAGGGCTTTTAAGAGGTTTTTAAAATAGGAGGGAACAAAGTGTAATTTAGAAAAAAAACATCAGCAGCAATTTGTAATTCTCCCTAGAATTGATGACTAACTTGTTATATGTTTTATCATTATTCTAAAACAGAATTTTGTAACACAAACTCCCCCATAATCCGGGTCAACACAGCAAGGCCTTGCCGTGGGGCTCAAGCAAGCTGATCAAATATAATATTATTCTTGTCCAATTCAATGATACAAGTGCTAATATATGTATACACTCCAGTAGAGTTTTGGATCTTCAATTCCTGTCTTGGTTTGCAAAATGGAAACCAAAACGGCAGATTTGAAAAGCCTGGAAACAGCAACTAAGAAGCCGAGTACCCAAAATCAGGTCCGCCGATTCTACTTTGTGAAAATGTATCCCCTGCTGCAGGACCCCCAAGAAAGTTCCAAGATCCAGCAGGCCCAGAACCTTATTCAGAAGCTTGAAGCTGATGGTGCTCCCATCATGGATAAAATCAATCAAACTTGGGTCAGTTAATTGTGACTTTATTATCAATTATTGCTCGATTCGTTCTGAATTATTTGGTTCTTTGATTTTTTTCGGGAAATTTCAAGAGGTTGTATATTTTTTTAATCTGTTTATAGAAAAGATTAATGGTAAATATTGATGAAGGGTATAAGAAATTAGTACTTACCATTCTTCACCATTTATCATTTCTGGTGTTAAATTGCACATGCAGCCACGTCGAGCGAAAATTTCTAAGCGCCGGGAACACTTAAGAGGCGAACTGTTGAGGATCAAATACTCGTCTTGCTGGAAAACCCAACAGCTGGATAATTTACAAGGAGCTCTCAAATATATTGATTCCAGTTCCACAACTAAAGTTATCCATGTAAGACAACTAGCTCAACATTTTAATTTATTTTGGCCCGTTTAGGAATAGCTTTCATGATTAGCATTTGAGTTTTTTAGACAATTTATTAACAATAAAAATTAAGCTGTTAAATTTGAAAACTATAAACTGCCTATAAATAATTTTTTAAGACTCTAACACTAATCGTTAAACTCAACTCAACAATGCCTATGTTGCAACTTACTATATTTCCATAATATTGTTTATTAATGGACGGTCAGAAGCTACGTGGGCGTGGGTGCCCGGATTTAGCCGCAGAAAGGCAGGTTTTGAGAGAAATCACAACAAATAAAGAGCACGCTGGTCAGTCGGAGCCCACCCATTGCTCGGCAATGGCAGAGCTTGCTAGAACTGTAGGTTCATAGTAGTATGCAAATTAAGATTCGTTGTAATTAATTGTTTTAATTACCCCCTGTAATTAATAAACTAACCATTTTGAAATTTGGGCTATTTCTTGATTTGTGGAAAGATTCGGTGGTTTTATGATCGGAAAAGGCGAAGCGACCGCGGGGCTTGTTGTGAGCGGATTCTTGGAGAGATCAAGAAGTTAGAAGAACGAAACGAGAAAGCACTAACAAATGCGGCTAAGAGAGGACAGACCTGGGATCCAGTCACTCCCAGAAAGTTCATCCAAGACCAAATCAAAGTACCATTACATATCACTCTTTTTTTTTTTTACCGCGTTGTTTGAAACATTTGGATTTGACTTTAAAATTAAGAAATGAGGGAAATTTTACTTTTTTCTTTCGGCTTTTGGCACTCTATTACCTAGTACAAAAATTAAAAAATATAAAAAAAATAAATATTAAAATGTCAGTTTTAGAGGCAATATGATAAAATGACATATGAAAAACGGATTATATTTGTAGCTGATAAATGAAACGTGGGAGGAAGTGAGGAAGGAGCGGTGGGCGTTGAAGGATGAAATAAATGAGGTTAGCAAAGAGCTGGATCCGGTGAACGATGTGCTGGAGGATTTATACAAGCAAATAAGGGAAATAAATGGGAGGCTGCAACAAGCAAGGAACTGCATCCAGAATCTGAAGACCCGCTTTGTTGACATGGCAATCTTTTCTCTTTCTTAATGTTTAAAGACAAAATCAATATAGTAAGAGCCAACTTAATTTTTTTATTTGGCAATCAGTACCATTTTACTAGTAAGTTATAGGGTTATGAAGTATTTATATGTATTGATGCAAGAGAATATTTGATTTTTCGGGGACTCAAAGAGTACCCCATCAAGTGTGAACGACACTTGTTGGGAAGAAGTGCAGAAGTCAGGAGTTGAACTCACCTCTTCCCTTCCACCCAGGTGTTTCTTTACCGTTTTACCCAAACAGCAGACAATCAGCCATCAGGGGCAAACCCAGGGTTTTTTTATAAATGAGGAGTCAAAACAAATGTTTTCTTCAATTATAGTTCTTATAAGGAAATTTGACCAATTTTAAAAAGGGAGCAGAATGTAATTACGTTTAACTTTTAAAGAAAATAACTGGTATTTTACAATTTAATAGCTCTGCCCCTGACGCAGCTTAATTTTTTTTTATATGGAGACTGGCCATCACAAATAATTGGAATTAGCTAATTAGGCAACTGTTTGTTAATTAATTTTCTGTGGTGTGGACTCAGAATGGCAGCTACTACGACCATCTTAGCCAGATGAGCCGGGCGAGACAACTTGCCAGCCAGAAAGACGTACAGGCACTTGAGCAACTCTCTCATACCCAGGTTTTGAGTTCGAGTTCTGAGGTCATTAGCTTCATTAATTAGTTAGTCACTTGGTTTATTACTTTGTCAAATAAATGATTCCATAATTAACGTATATACTTTTTTCAAAACCAAAAAAAAATAGATGGAGGAGTTCACGTCTCAGTGGAACAAAAGTGAAAGCTTGAGAAAGAGTTACAAAAGAAGAATCTCTCGTTCACTTGAGAACAGGGGATTCGGCAGAGATTGACGAGTTAGGATCTGGCACGAAGAGCCAAGCAACACGCAAACGTACATGTAATGTAACATCCAAGTTAATTTTAAAATAGTATCCTCCGTTTCACAAACAGGTAACTCTTTTACTATTTACAATAATTAATTTATAATTTTATTTTTTTTTAAAAAAAATTATTTTAAAATTATAAAAATTTTATATAAAAATGAAAAATTATAAATATTATAGTTTTCTAAATATCATTTTTAAAAATTTTTTTCAGTATATATTAATATGAATATATTTAAGTCAAACTTTCTGTTAAAAAAGATAAAATAATCAATTAATATGAAACAGAAAAATTGTTATTACTGTTAGCTTGTATCCAAGTAATGGTTAGTACTTTTTAATAAAATCACTTTCATTGGCCGATTATAAAAAAGTGGGCTCTATTGTATCACAACACTATAACTTATATAATGTGATATATATTAAAATTATTGCTGCGTATTCTATTTTATGTAATCTTAAATTTTGATAATATTATCATATTTATAAATTACTTTACTGTACTGCAGTTCAAACTATTATTTCAATATTAATCTATTCTAATTTTTCTATTTACATGTAAAAAATTAATGGCAAAAGTAGAAATAACACATAATTTTTTATATTTTTCAATATATTTGATTAGCGCGAGCCTAACGTGGACGTGAAGGTTAAAGAATTTACAAGCGGCTTTGGCAACCATCTAAAACGCATGACAACTCACAAGCATTGAACATTTTGATGGTATCTATGGATCAATTTTCTTCTCCAAAAAGTTCAAATGAAAGAGAAATTATAAGAACTAATTAGTCATAAAAAAGGTAGTAGAAGTTTGAATGAATTTTTATACTAGAGGCCTGGTTAACTTATAAAACATTGTTGTATCACAACTTATAGGCCTTCCCCTTTTTCGTTTTTGGAAAAAAAGTGCTAGAAATGTTTCGCAACAATATTGTTTACTAGTTGACGTCAACAATTTCAAAAAGTCATCAAATAGTGTGATAATTTTTTAACTTTAGCAATAACTTTCCAGAACTTAGGTACTTTATAGTTTCGATCTAAAATTTGATTGTCAACAAAATCTCATCAATTTATCCAAGAAATTGAACCCAAGCGAACCTCTGGCATATCTAAGTACCTCTAGTTTTCTTAATCATATCTAGCAGCATCTTCCTCAGACCTCAGCCTGAGTAGACAAGCCGAGCCGAGTGGATTTACCACCCACATTCATGGTGAGGTGCCTCCTATAGGCCTTGGAGAGGTTGGGGGAAGATGGTCTAAGGTTCCCATGTTAGGACTATTAGCTTCTTTGTTACGTTTAAGTTGTTGCTTTTGCTAATAAGTCCTATATTTGTTAGGCTGTAGTTGGGATTTGATTTCCTTATAATAGAACCTCCATGTTTTTAGGGCATATGAGGGTAGTAGTAGTTCACTACACTTCAACTTTGTATGGCTATAAAGTCAATATGTTTCTCATTCAATAAACAAGTTTTTCAACTTTTGTTTGAGCATTATACGTTTGTGAGCTAGTGACTTGAACAAAGTAGTTTCAGAGCCATATTCAAGGGCCCGATTACATGAGAGTTAGAAGCTGTAGTCTCCTAATAAGAGAGAAATACCTGCTGAGAACAAAGGAGTAAAGATGCTGCCGAAGGAAGCAGTTTTGTACAATTGACCATACCAAAGTTCAATGTTTACTATGACCATTAGTCTATGTTCGTGGAAAATTTCCTTTAATCCAAGGAATATTGGCTTTTAGTGGAATGATGAGTTCTCACATTGGAAGAAGGAATTGAGCCAATAAAAGCACAAAGGAAGACAATTAAGGAACAGAAGCTGAAGGACCTCAAGGTGAAAAATTACCTTTTCTAGGCAATTGATCGAACCATCATGGAGACCATTCTTGATAAAGAGAGCTCGAAAAGCATTTGGGACTCAATGAAGCAAAAATACCATGGGGCTCGACACAAGTGAAGAGAGCTCAACTACAGGCTTTATGGAGGGAATTTGAAGTGCTGTAGAGATAAGGTGGATGAATATTTTATCTAGACACTTACAACTGCAAACAAAATGAAAACTCATGGAGAGAAGGTGAAGTAAGATGTGATCATTGGGAAGATCTTGAGTCAATGACCTCAAAATTCAATCATGTGGTATGTTTGGCAGAGGAGTCTAATGATTTGGACTAGCTGACATTTGATGAACTACAGAGCAGCCTATTACTTGTTCATGAGCAAAGAATGAACAGTCACAAATGGAGGAGGCAAGCAAGCATTGAAGGCCTTATATGCAGAGAGATCAAGAGGAAGAGGTAGAGGTGGTTGAGGAGGAGCCCGTGGCTATGGACAAGGAAGAGGCAGATAGACATTCAACAAGGCAGTGGTAGAATGCTAAAAATGCCACAAGCTGGGACATTTTCAATATGAGTGCCTTAGTTGGGAGAAAGGTGCAAGTTATGCTGACCATGGTGAGGAGTAGGAGATGCTACTAACAGTACACGTGGATTTGAGCAACAAAAAAAAAAAAAGTAGTATGGTTTCTTGACTCAAGTTGTAGTAATCATATGAATTGGAGCACAAAACATTCTATTTTGATCCATTATTTAGACAAGATGTCAAGTTAGGCAAAAACACCAAGATGGCTATAATGGGGAAAGGAAGCATAAAACTGCATGTAAATAGAACAAATCAGGTGATTAATGAATTATTTTATATACCCAAACTTAAAAATAACTTGCTCAGCATTGGTCAATTACAGGAGTGAAATCTAGTTGTTCTAATACAACATGGAATGTGCAAAATATATCATCTGATGTTGGGGTTGATCATGCAGACTTAAATGCCCACATATAGAATATTTTTACTACGAGCCTTGATGTAAATACAAGCACAAACGACAACTCCAACTTGTTTTCAAGCTACATTTATCAACCAAATTGATTTGTGGCATCATAGGTTCATACACTTAAATTTAAAGAGACTGAGAACCTTGTCCAGCGAGAGGATGGTGAAGGGCATGCCACCATTAGCAACTTTTACAAAAGTGTACGCTACTTGCATGGTTGGCAAACAACATCGAGTCGCTATTCCAAAAATGAGCTCTTAGAGAGCATCTAAAATACTGGAAAATCATTCAACAGCCATAAGAGGTACATAATCAAATTCATTGATGGCTGCAGTAGAAAATTATGGACTTATTTCTTACATGTGAAGTCAAAAGCATTTGTAGCTCTCAAAAAATTTAAAAGCATGTTAGGAAAATAAACTGGAAGTGTTATACGTTGTCTTCAAATTGATCGAGGTAGGAGTTCACCTTATTAGAATTTAATGAGTTTTACAGTTCAAATGGCATTAGTAGGCAACTCACTGTAGCATGCATCCTACAACAAAATGGGCTGTCGAGTGCAAGAACCGAATAACCATGAACATGGTACATTGCATCATGACAACAACAAATTTCAAAAGAATTCTAACAAAAAGCGGTAAATTGGGCTGTCCATCTTCTTAATCGATGCCCTACACTTATAGTGAAAGGCAAGATGCCAGAAGAAGCATTGTCTGTGTTCAAACCTTTAGTAGATCATCTTAAAGTGTTTGGTTGCATTAGCCATGTGCATGTTCTAAACAATAAATGATGGAAATTTGATGATAAAAGTTTTAGGTGTGTTTTTCTCAACTCAAGTATTGAATCTAAAGCTTATAGAATATATGATCCCATGTCAGACAGGGTCATTATAAGCAAGGATGTGATATTTGAAGAAGACCAGAAGTGGGATTGGAATCAAACAATCAAAGGAGCCCATGATGATGCCTTTGAATGAAGAGATCAAAATGAACTTGAAAAGGATGAAGAATAAGGAAGTGAATTAGACAATGCTGTCGGGGTCATCATCAAATGATTTAATTGAAGAAGACTTACCAGAAACTTCTCCAAGTCCAGTTCAAGGAAGGATACGAAAGGCTCCAACCTGGTTGGAAGACTATGTTTGTGGCAAGGGGATATCTGAAGGAAAGGAAGAAAATAATCTAGTAACATTCACTGCCTTTTGTGATCCTTTGTCTTTTGAAGAAGCTGTTATGTGCCCCAAGTGGAAAGAAACTATAGATGGAAAAATCAAAGCTATTGAAAATAATGGAACTTGGGAACTAACCACATTACTAGTTGGAGTAAAATGCATAGGAGTAAAATGGTTATTCAAAACCAAACTAAATGAGAACGGGGATGCTGACAAGTACGAAGCACAATTCATTGCCAAAGGTTACATACAGTAGTTTGGGATAGATTACACTGAGGTGTTTGCTCCAGTAGCTCAGCAGGACACCATTAGATGATCCTAGCTCTTGTTGCCCACAATGGATTGAGTGTGTTTTCATCTTGACATGAAAAGTACCTTGGTGCATAGATAATTAAGTAGGGCAGTATTCATTGAACAAGTTCGTGACTATGAAATAAAGGGAGAAGAAGATGAAGTGTACAATTTAAATAAAAGCTTTAAATGGACTTAAACAAGTTGCCTAGGCATGATATAATAAACTTGAATGTTATTTCATCAAAGAGGGATTTGAAAGGTGTTCGAGTAAACATATGTTGTTCATAACAAAAGAGGCACAAAGAAACGTTCTTGTAGTAAGTGTGTTTGTTAATGATCTTATCTTTACAGAAAATGATAAAGCTATGTTTAAGAAATTTAAAGAGTCCATGAAGCACGAGTTCGACATGTCAGATCTTGGAAAGATAAAATATTTTCTTAGAATAGAAGTGACATAAAGCAGAAAAGGAATTTTCATACACTAGAAAAAGTATGCCAATGAAGTACTGGAGAGGTTTGGCATGGAGCATTGTAAACATGTGAAAAATCCAATTATGCCTAGTTTCAAACTTGGAAAAGATGAAGGTGGTACACTTGCTGATGCAACCATAGACAAACAAATAGTAGGTAGCCTCATATTCTTAAAGGCCATTAGACCTGATCTTATGTATGTAGTGAGTTTAGTTAGTTGGTTCATGGAAAAGTTAACAAAATTACGTCCACAAATAGTGAAGAGAGTCCTTCGCTACTTAAAAGGCACTATTAAGCTTGGAATATTTTACAAGAAGGATGAAGAAGAGAAGTTGGTGGTCTACTCAAATAGTGACTATATAGGAGACATTGAGGATCAAAAGAACACATCAGGATACATTTTCTTGTTCAGATAAAAAGAAGTTACGTGGTCCTTAAAGAAGTAGCTAGTAATCACCCTCTCAATTACTGAAGTTGAGTTTATAGCAGTAGCTTTGTGTATATGCGTAGGATTCTTGAGAAGCTCAGTCATACCCAAAGTAGGTTCATTGCCATTTTTTGTGACAATAGTTCAGCCATTAAACTATCAAGGAACCCCACAATTCGTGGTAGAAGTAAACATATCAATGTGAGTTTTGATTTTATATGTGATTTAACAAAGGAAAGTGTGGTTGAATTAGTGCATTGTGGCATGAAAAATCATATTGCTGACATCATGTCTAAACCTTTGAAATGGGAAGAATTTTTACGATTAAAGAGGTAGCATGGAGTCTATTTAGCATCATAAGTAAATTGACAATAATTCACATGTCAGTTTAAGGGACGATATGTTAGGACAATTAATCTCTTTGTTATGTTTATGTTGTTGCTTTTGCTAATAAGTCTTAAATTTGTTAGGTTGTAGTTGGGCTTTGATTTCCTTGTAATAGAACCTTCATGTTTTTAAGGCATCTGACGGTAGCAGTAGTTTACTACACTTTAGCTTTGTAAGGCTATAAAGCCAGTACATTTCTCATTCAACAAACAAGTTATTCAAACTCTATTTGAGCACCATGCATTTATAAGTTAGTGACTTCAACATCCCATATATGGTATCATCCCTCTAATCCAAGGAGTTTTGTACAACTCAAAGTAGTTATAAATACTCCATCAACCCTCATTATTGGAGATCGCACCCTCACATATACTATCCAAACCTCTATTTTCTTCTCAAAACCTCATTTTTTGACTGCTCTAGAGGAGTTAGGCCTGACTATACAATATTCAGCCCTCTTCCAAGCTTACCTCAAAAAATCAGGACACAAGATTTGCACAATCTATGGAAAACACAATGGGAAACCCAAAGGAAAATTTGCTCAAGAGTGGCATAACAGATTTTTCCCCTCTGGTTTTCTTAGATGTTGAGTTCCCATTGCTGCATGGAATTGCCCCTTCGATTATGGTTAGCACGGAGATGTTTCAGCAGTTCTACACATAGCTAGAGGCCTTCATCCATACTTCCTAATTGCTCCAACCTTGTCCTTCTCAGAGATTACCCATTCGATTGGGGGTTGAGCCTTCCTAGTCAGGGACATGACACATGGACCTTACCCAATGAGGCTTACCTTCCTGGAGAGCTCATGGGCTTGGAAGACAAGTAGGGATCTTTTCCCCTGATTAGTTTCTTGAATGAATGCCAAAGCTAATAATTGAGTCAACATAAAATCAAACTATGAAATGTCCTCGAGGCCCCGAGTATCCATAAACCTTGCTTCCTCACTTCACCAACATCCTTTAGGATCACAGCCTACAATCCACAAATATCTTACAGGATCAAGTTGACAGGCCAACAATTGCCCTCTGCGTCCACATCTTACAAGCCATAAACGGCTCACAAGCAAGGTTGAGCTAACTGGCTAGTAGCTGCCATCTAGGGTCGTAGTCTACAGGATACAAATGTCTTAGGGGCCAAGCCGACAAGCTAGCAGCCACCCTTCAAGGTTGTAGCCTATAGGCCACGAACATTTTATAGGACAAAGTAAATATATTCTAGTTGAATAGAAAAAGAATATATTCTAGAAGCAGAACAAGTCTGGCCTTCTCTATTCTATCTGACAATGTCAAGTCAAGAAAATCTGAATTCGAGCACCGAATCCACCATTTTTAACTAGTTTTTGTTCTTGACAAGGCTAGAAGAGTAGTTTGCTAAGATTAAATCAAAGCTAGCCTGAACACTAATTACTGAGGGGGCAGATGATGAGTCAAGGCCCTTGTGTCCATCCCTATAATAGGCCCCCTTGCCAGAAGAATTCAAACTCTAATACTTGGAGGTCTTCAAATGCCACAACTGTGCGATGGTGTGACCAACCCCCACAATCATGTTTAGGCTTTCTTTTACAAGATGAAGTTGTTCAACTACCATGACATGGCCTTGTGCGAGCATTCCCAACCACCTTGGGAAGGCCCTTCTGGAAATTGTTCTTCAGCATTGTTTAGGGGTTGGTATAGTCCTTTGCCCATGTCAAAAAAGTTATTCATCAACCTTTTTGTTGGTAAGACCAACACGTGGAAGATTGTTCTTAACCAGAGAACCAGAACACAACAGAAAGGAGTGAACATTAAAGAATACATCTTCAGATTCACCAAGATGGCGGTTTGCGTTCAAGGCCTGGCTAATAATGTTACCATAACTCTAATAGTAGGAGGATTCAACCCCATGACTACATTTGCCTATGACCTTAATCGATTTCAATTTTTTGCAATTTTTTTATTAAGCTTATAAAGATTTTTTTATTTTAAAATTCATGCATCAATTTATAGTTATACCACATAACTAATTTTGATTAGTTGAAAAATACTTTTTAAAACTAAATGGTTACTAAAAAGCTCATGTTTTAGCATAATTCTTAAAAGGAATTTTGTTAAAAGTCCTCACATTGCTCGGGTCAACATGGCCTTGGCTCTTAGTCTTGTCCTGGTTGGCAAGTTGATCAAGTTTACCTTACAATTTGTCCCCTACAATGACGCGAAAGTCTAGAATATTAATCTAAACCATATCGTTGATATGTTCCAATAATTTATATCTATATATCACTTTCTATTCAGTTATTAATTAGCATTTAAAAAATACTCTATTCGTCCCACTTTCTATGCTCCATTTGATTTTTTGGATTAGTTTGACTTGATTTTATTCATATTATTACTTATTAGAAAAAAAAATTAAAAAATTATATTTAAAAACTATAGCTCTTGATTTATCATTCATATATAAAAATTTATTATTTATATACTAAAATTTTAAAATAAAAAACTATATATTAATTGCTGAAAAGTAAATGGTGCAAAGAATTTGAGATAGAGAGTACTTTTTTACCTTTAAAAATAGATAAATTGTTAACTTAAAATATCTAATAACCGTAAAAAAATACTAAATATATAAAAAAATCATTTGAGGATATATTATATAGTTTAAATTATAATTTTAAAAATTATTATTAGACAGGATAACAAAAACCATGAATAAAGTGTATATTTCACAAGTAGGAGAGGCAAATTATGATTTCACTTAAACATTAGAGCTCAAGCTGACACATGTCCTGTATATTATTATGATCTGGCAAATAAATTTTTAATAGGATCAATGACTAACTTATTATTATATGTTTTAGCATTATTCTAAAACAGAATTTTGCAAAAAAATCCCAACATAATCCCGGTCAACACAGCAAGGCCTTGTCGTGGGGCGCAAGCTAATCAAATATATATTATTCTCGTCCTACTGAATGACCCCAAGTGTGTGTGAACACAAAAATATACATTATATATACTAAAAAAAATACGGCTTACAGGATCGGACGGCGCAGACGTGTCCGTCACGTCCGTCATCCGTCACCGAATTGGAAAAGCAGTAGACTTGAAAGCGATTACTTACCATCATCGCCTACAATACTTTTGTTTTTCGTTTTCTCATTTTTTTTTTGCTGAAATTTGCATTTTATTACTTTTGTTTTTTCTTTGTGGGCTGAAGCCCGATTTCCTTTTTTTTTTTTTTTTTTTAATTTTACATTAGGTTTTTTTTTTGGGCTGAAGGTTTCTCTTTTTTTTTTTTTTTTTCTTACATTTGGATTGTTTTTCTCCCTACCTTACTACTACAGTTGTTTGTTTTGGGCTGAAGCCCATTTTCTCATTTTTCTTAACATTTGGGCTGGTTTTCTTTTTTTTTTTTTGGGAAGCCCTTTTTTACATCTGGATAATTTTTTTCCTTTATTTTTTTATATTTAATTTTTTTTCCTGAAATTATTCTTTTTCTCTTTACCAAAATTTTTACCAACATCACCCAATCATTTAAATTTTTAGCTCTTTTGAATTGATTGTATCTAATTTTTGGATTCATAATTTTTAAGAATTTTCTTCCCCAAAAATAAAATGGACATGAGAAGTTGTGTATTCACTTATCGTCCAGCTAGTAGCACGTCTCATATAGTATTTTTTTGGGCTAGGACCATTTGGCTTTTTTTATTGGGCCAAAATAAGTCCAAAGTAAAAAAAGGGTAATACCACATAATAAATATCCTATTTATGTATAATAATATCTTTTGATCTTCAAATTTTAAAATCAGATATTTTTATTACTCTACTCTAAGTCTAATAAACACAAGATATTTTATACTTTGAAACTGCAAATTAGTTACAAAACAAATTAGCTATTATTAACATTGAAATGTTTCAAGTTTGTAACTTAATTTTGAATTCAAAATTTTTTAATATATATATTTTTTTACAATAGAGCATAGATGTACTTGGTATGAAAAATTTGTATCTTGTAGATCAACCCGCAACAAAATATAGGCTTTATGTAACCTCTACTCATATATCCATACATCTTTCATATTTATTAAAATCAACCATTGTGTATGTTTTCACCATCAGTCATATTCCTTTGAGATTAATCAACTCATGAGCCTTAAACTTAAATTAATTATGAAAAGTCTTTATTCATTTGCAGTAAAATAATGCATACCCAGACAGTTTAGTTGTGCTTTTGTATTGTCCGTGGAGTATAAAATGAAGATGTGAAGTGGCTGTATGCATTATCAGATCATTGTATTTAGGTCTGAAGTTGAAGTATAATCTAATCAGAGTTTGCGCCTATTTGGATGTTCTAGCCCTCTCCATTTAGTTAACCTAAAAAAGACTCTCTGAAAGCAGGACATGTTTTAGTATTCTATGTATCTGAAATTCTTTCTAGTTTTCTATAAATTTTTTCAATTGTGTGGAGAAATTCCTAATCAAAAGTCAGATTTTATTCCTCATTAAATGTGCCATCCTCCAAAGTTTTAATTGCGGAAAAGTTGGGAGTTGGAAAAATGAAAATCTTCTCCGTGTCGAGATGGCCAGGCATGAATTTCCCCTCTTGATGTGGGCAGCTTATTTGGTCTAATATTGTGATATCTTCTTTACAAGTAACTTAGTTTAGCCTGTTGGATACTTCCTCCTCCATGATTTCCCCCCTAAATCTGCCTTACGATGTTTCAATTTCAGGACCCACTGGAGAGATCCGTGCAGAGGTTAGGGAACAAATTGACACAAAGGTGGCAGAGTGGAAAGAGGAAGGGAACGTTGAGAACTTGAGATTGTTCCAGGTGTCCTTTTCATATACGAAGTGCATGCATATGCTTGACATCGAGTGTTTTTCTTTCTTGAAGCGTGCTCTTGAGAATGAGATGGCCCCGATTTTAGTCGTTGCTACCAACAGAGGAATAACTACAATTCGAGGTACAAACTAGAAGTCTCCTCATGGAATCCCAATCGATCTTCTTGATCATCTCTTTATCATCACTACTGAACCCTACACAGAGGACGAAATTCGCAAAATCCTAGACATTAGATGCCACGAGGAAGATGTTGAAATGTCAGAAGATGCCAAGCAGTTGTTGACCAAAATTGGGCACGAAACATCCTTGAGATACGCCATCCATCTTATCACGGCCGCTGGATTGTGTAGGTCTCCTAGAAAATGACAAAGGTTTCTTTAACTCGTAGTACTCATGTGGACTGGTCAGTATAAAAAAAAATAAATTGCATATGGAGGGAAAATGTAGAAGCAATAGTTCGCCGTTTATGCAGATCAAAATTAAACTACGTAAGTTTCACTAACATACATATGCTCAAGGAAATGAAGATTAAAATCAAAATTAAATTCAACCTGTTGATTTGTTATGATTGTGTTTAAAACAAATGGACTAATACCATAACAAGGTAAAATTCAAACTTGAACTGAAGATCAAAGCAAATCATCCAGAATCTTTCAAATGTTTTCAAAAGAATTTTAGCTGATCATATATTAACAATGCAAGTGTTATAAATATGGTATCGGATTTTGGGCTGTTTAATTAGTTCAGTGTATTTTGATATATCACAAGTTCTGTCTTGAACGGTATAAATCTTCAAGGCCTCTCCACTTATTTAACCTACCACTCTTCAATAAAAAACTTTGTAAAGCCGTGACACGTTTTAATCTTTTATGGATCTGGAATTCTTCGTTTTGTATTAATAATTACATTGTTCAGTCCTATTGTGTATATATAATATTATCACTTAGTTTCGCATAATAAATTTCTCACTTAATCAAGCTCACCAAATTACATTGGTTTCCATTTGAGATCGTCGTCTTGAGTGTAATAGATTGTCGTGCTGAAAATCACCATATAGAATCACTCTTTGTGTTTTGCTCTCTATGTATAGCATTTCATCAATGAAATTCTTATTACCAGAAACGAGAAATATTTGATTCATCATATACAACATATTATGTATATGTTTTTTTTTTGTAAAGATATTATGTATATGCTTTACTTACACTAAATAAAACATGTATGTTTACCAGCAATCACAATCATTAAATGTTGAAAAAATGGTGGGAGGCAAAAAAAAACTAATGCCAGGCGTGCATATCCAAAAAGCCATTTAAATTAGTCTTATAATTAAAATTCCTATATCTAATAGAAAAAAAAATTTAAATATAAACAAAAGAGAAAAAATGTAATCCCGAGTCTATAATTGGTAAATATTTAAGAAAAAGAGATAAATATTAATTGCTACCTAAATCTATAGAAAAATTAATTTCTTTTTTAAAATTCTAGACCTTTTATCTCTACCGCCGCAATTTTCATTGCCTTAATTATGTATGTCTCCTAGAAATTGATGGAAGATTTCTTTAACTCATCCTCGTAGAAAAAAGAATTACAAAATTTGGAAAATAAAATTTAAGCGTTACTACATATAGAATTAAAAGAATTACAATAATAATATAACAATATGATACTACCGTACATGCAGGACTGTAGGTTTGAAAATAAATTGTTACGTGAAGGAAGCTTGTCCCTAATAACCCGAGAGGTTGAACTCAAACTTTTCCGAAGGTAAAAACTGATCCACCCAATTGATTTGGGGTTTGTATTATTTTCTCTCTTAAATCTTGTAATTAGTAATATATAACATATTTTTTGGGTATAAAAAAAAATGGAGCAAAAAAATTTACATGTACTTAACGGAAAAAAAAACAAAAGATTAAAATAAAATGTAAATTGAACGTTAATTTGTTACGATTGTTTTAAAGAAAACAGATTAATATCATAACAATGTAAAATTCAAATTTGAATTCAAGATGAAGCAAATGTCATCCAAAATCATTTCAAATATTTTAGAAAGAGTTTTAGTTCATCAGAAATTACGAATTCAAGTGCCTATAAATACCAGGTACCAAAACCAATCTTCCACACACCTTTCCCTCCTTATCTCTCTTTTCAACCAAAATGGCTTCGAGCTCGAACTTGTTTCTCAAGTTTTGCTTGATGTGCTTACACTACAAGAAAAAATGGAATTAGTGACGGTGTTTTTAGCGACGGTTTTTAACCGTCGCTAATTAATAGTCGCTAAAAGTCCGGTGAGACTTTAGCGACGGCTGTTCGTCGCTAATATTTTAGTGACGGGCAACCGTCGCTAAGTTAGTGACGCATTGCCGTCGCTAAGTTAGTGACGGTTAGGCGTCGCTAAAATAAAAAAAGGCCAAAAATATTAATACTTCTCCTATAATAATTATTTTTTATGCTCAATTGTTATCTATTGTAACATGAATAATTTTTTTGGATTATATATACAGAAGTTGAGATGTTTACCTTATAGTCGGATAAATATTTAGTAGGGGTTATGGGTTGCTAAATGATTCTTTAACTTAATGACGGTTAACCGTCGCTAAAATTATCAACTAAAAAAAAAAGTAATAGTTGTTATCTGATATTTATTTTTGTTGTTAAATTGTTATGTACTAATACATAACTTATTTATTTTAAAAATATGTAATGTAGTGGATATGTGTACCATAAAGTCGTATAAAAGTTTACTAGGGGTTAAATTTTAATCCTACTTAGTGACGTCTTACCGTCGGTAAAATTAAAAAAAATTAGCGAAAATTTAATGATGTCCTACTTAGTGACATCTTACCATCGGTAAAATTTAAAAAAATTAAAAAAAAAATAATAGTTCTTATGTGGACCGTTATTTTTTACGCTAAATTGTTATCTACTAATACATAACTAATTTATTTTGAATACATTTACTGTAGTCGAGATGTGTACCTTCAATTTATAAAAAAATTTAGTAGGGGTTAAAAGTTGGTACATTTTAATTTATTGCCAGGACGGATTCTAGCTGTCGCGTAGGTTAGTGAACTGGTTGCCGTGGTTAGCTGAGTTAGTGACCGTATTGCCGTCATTTGCTAACCGTCGCTAAGTTAGTGACGTATTGCCGTCGCTAATTTAGTGACTGGTAGCTATTGTGACCGACGTCGCTACAATAAAAAAAGGCCAAAAATATTAATACTTCTCCTATAATAATTATTTTTTATGCCCAATTGTTATCTATTGTAACATGAATAATTTTTTTGATTATATATACTGAAGTTGAGATGTTTACCTTATAGTTGGATAAATATTTAGTAGGGGTTATGGGTTGCTAAATCACGTACCAACATATTAGTGACGGTTAACCGTCGCTAAATTTTACAACTAAAAAAAAAAAGTAATAGTTGTTATCTGATATTTATTTTTGATGTTAAATTGTTATCTACTAATACATAACTAATTTATTTTAAAAATATGTAATGTAGTGGATATGTGTACCATAAAGTCGTATAAAAGTTTACTAAATGTTAAATTTTAATCCTACTTAGTGACGTCATACCGTCGGTAAAATTAAAAAAATTAAAAAAATTAAAAAAAAAAGTAATAGTGCAAATGTCATAGTTATTTTTTATGCTAAATTGTTATCTACTAATACATAACTAATTTATTTTGAATATTTTTAATGGGGTCGAGATGTGTACCTTCAATTCATACAAAAATTGAGTAGGGGTTAAAAGTTGTACATTTTAATTTAGCCCTGGGACGGCTTACTGTTGCTAAGTTAGTGACTGGTTGCCGTGGCTGAGTTAGTGACGTATTGCCGTCGCTAAGTTAGTGACGTATTGACGTCGCTAATTTAGTGACGAATTGTCGTCGCTAAATTAGTGACGTATTGCCGTCGCTAATTTAGTGACGGTTAGTCGTCGCTAAACTAAAAAAAAGGACAAAAATATTAATACTTCTCCTATAATAATTATTTTTTATGCTCAATCGTTTTCTATTGTAACATGAATAAATTTTTTTTTAGTATATATACTGAAGTTGAGATGTTTACCTTATAGTCGGATAAATATTTAGTATGGGTTATGGGTTGCTAAATGATTCTTTAAATTAATGACGGTTAACCGGCGCTAAAATTATCAACTAAAAAAAAAAGTAATAGTTGTTATCTGATATTTATTTTTGTTGTTAAATTGGTATGTACTAATACATAACTTATTTATTTTAAAAATGTGTAATGTAGTGGATATGTGTACCATAAAGTCGTATAAAAGTTTACTAGGGGTTAAATTTTAATCCTACTTAGTGACGTCTTACCGTCGGTAAAGTTAAAAAAAATTAACGGAAATTTAGTGATGTCCTACTTAGTGACGTCTTACCGTCGATAAAATTGAAAAAAAAAAATAGTTCTTATGTGGACCGTTATTTTTTACGCTAAATTGTTATCTACTAATACATAACTAATTTATTTTGAATATTTTTAATGGGGTCGAGATGTGTACCTTCAATTCGTAAAAAAATTGAGTAAGGGTTAAAAGTTGGTACATTTTAATTTAGCCCCGGGACGGCTTACTGTTGCTAAGTTAGTGACTGGTTGCCGTGGCTGAGTTAGTGACGTATTGACGTCGCTAAGTTAGTGACGTATAGCCGTCGCTAAATTAGTGACGTATGGCCGTCACTAATTAGTGACGAGGAAGCGAATCCGTCGCTATTAGTCACCGTCGAAACACTAATTGATCTCACTAAATAAAAAAAGGCTTTAATACTTCTCCTAAATAATACCCAATTGTCCTATTGTACCATGAATAATTTTTTTGATTATATATACTGAAGTTGAGATGTTTACCTTATATTCGGATAAATATTGTAGGGGTTATGGGTCTAAAAGTTAGTGACGCCTTACAGTCGCTAATTTATGGCTGTTTTAAAATATAGATTTGATTAATTAAGCATATAAATCTCTAAATATTTTTTAAGTAATTAACAAATAATATGTTTAATAAAAATTAAATTAATTTGAATTGATTTATTGGCACATAAAACTTAGCCATTTTTTTAATATTTTATCATCTCATTGTGGCCTAATATTACTGGAAATAGGTTAATCTGTTAAGAACTAGCGACAGCGAGAAGTCGCTAGTTTAAGCGACGGCAACCAGTCGCTATGTCTTTTATTTCTAATTCATCGCGTCTTCTCTCCTCTCCAGACACACTCTCAGATTTCTAAGCCTCTGCGTCTGCTGCTCTGCTCGAAGTCTGCTCTGCCTCCGTCGATTCGAACACAACCCGCAGCCGCCGTCCCCCCCGCCTGTCCTGCTCGGCCGCCTCCGCCTTCCTACCTCCGTCACACTCTCACCGTCAAGAGTGAAAGCAGCGGACCTCACGCACGCCAAATGGTCGAAACCTCCGCCACAGGCCGCCATTCGCCACCACCAGCTCGTCGAATCTTCCTACCAGCAGCTGACGAGTCACAGCAAGGGTCCAAGACCGAGTAACTAACTGCAACTGTAAGTTTCAAATATATAATTGAAATTTAGGTTTAGGGAAAATCGGTAATCGCCCCAAACCCAGAAAATTCAATTCCAATGTATGATTAATTTTGGATTTGGTTGAATTTGGTCATTTGATTGGATTTTTTTGAGATGTCTATTACCTGGTGCTGACTTTTTTAGCCCAAAAATTTGGAGGAAAACAGATGGCCGATATTCATTCTCAAGATTTTTGACATCTGGTGGCAATTCATCCTTATCTGCCTCCCATTATAGAGCTTGCAGAATGTGCAACCGTGAAGCACTCTCGGAGAACCATAGGTTGTAGCTTCAAGGTGGCGGCAGGGGTTTCATTGTGAATCCATTGGCAGAAATTCGGTATGATTCGAGGGGAAATCACTGAGGCACATTTTTGGGGAGACATGGCTATTTAGTTTTTTGGCCTCTTCATTTTCTCTGTTCCAAGTAACTGGATTTAGAAAGGAAAATGATTCTCCATTCCCATTGTAAATATGTCCTACAGTCCTTCATATTCATGAAACCAATAATATTCATTGGAAGTTCTAGAGGAATTGTCTAATGCATGTTATGAAGTTTGTGCTTTTAAGAAAGAGGAACTGGCTGAATTACTGTATTTGTACCACAATCAAGTTGATGTGCTGGTTTAGTGATCGTCATCCATCATGTGCATCACTCTCATCCCTATTTGTTTACATCAAACTGCTTTCCACTGCATTTTTTGGTGTGCATCTGAAAGTTACAATGCCAGCCGTTGTTAGTGTTTCCTCTGCCTCAGTGATCTAAGAAAACTTTGCTTCTGCTTGTTTGTTTTCAGGAATGTTTAGAGTAAAACTGGAACGGCTGAGCACCAAGTTAAACTGGCAAGGCATCTGAAAATGAAGCTGAACAAATCTTGAAGGTACTGAAAACTCTATGATCCTTATGTGCATGGTTGTGTTTCTCTATTTTGTAACCATATTCTGTATAACTCCTCCGCGAACTGTTGATTGCTTTTTGTGATTTGTTGTCAACTATCAGCCTCTATGCAGATGGAGTTAGTCTATATTCTATACTGGAGGCCTATGATATACATTCCCTCTAGGCTTAGCATTTGGTCATCCAAAATGAATAAATTTCCTCTTCAGTTGTTCATGTGGATGTGTGTTCAAGTCTCATATCATTCTAAGTTTTCAGAAGTAGGTGCATAAAAAGATCTATACCAAACCTTTATCTTTATCCAAGGAGAAAAAAATAAATAAATAGAGACATGTTTGATTTATTTTCCTCGAATTTCTGTTGCAGAAGTAATTAATCTTAAACAGCTGCTTAATCAGATCCATTTTCCTGCAAAATCCCACAGAAAGTAATAACCAAGCGAATGCTTCTGGTTTCACATGTCCAACATAAACAAGCACTTGGGCAAAGTCTGATGAAATCATTGAACCTCCTCATAGTCATCATCACCATCTTCTTCTTTGTTATCCGTGGGATAAGCAGAACTCATTCTGTCATACAATTCCTCATCCTCTTCGTCTTTGACTCCATAGATTTGTTCCTATCAACAAAAGTAATGGGTTACATATTTACCATTGTTATCTACACTTTGGCTAATGAGCCTTTGAAAGTTATATAACCAAATGAATGGTTCCAGCTTCACAGTTAAAACATAAAACAACCAGTTGAGCAAAGTTTGATGAAATAAGCAAACCTCCTCACTGTCATCACCATCATCTTCATCATCTGAGGGATAAGCTGAATCCAATCTGTTATACAATTCCTCGTCTCCTTTGTCTTTCACTCTGTTCATTTGTTCCTATAGACAAAAGAAATGTCGAGTTTAATAGGCACAGTTGTGTTCTGTGTTGGGGAACAAACTTCAAAAGTAACAATTGATATAAATCCAACGACATACAATTTCAGATCTTAGTTGCTCCACTCTTGTCTGCAGGACTGAAACATGCTTCACAAGGGCCTGTTAGAAAAATAAGTATAACAATGAATAAGCTGCAGAATACCCGCATTAATCTATTTGTTTCCTTTCCCTTGTCAACAGAAACAAGCACATTTTGCATTGAAAGATGTATGCAGGATATCCAATCCCTTTCACTGCACAATATCAGAAAGAGACTAGAATTCAAGTTGCATCAAATAGAAGAATTCATAGTCCCAAAGAACATTAGGTGAAATCCAGCCCAGAATTACTCAAATAGAATTATTAAAAGCAGTCCTTTTCACTGACAGAAAAGAAATTAATTAGAGACATGTTTTTTTTAAAAATTTATTATTCCTACTTTATATTATTGTTGATCTATATCAATCTATTGAATTTTGTGAATTATTGCTGTAGAAGTAAGATCTGCTAAGGATGCTGAAAGCTTTTTCCTAAAGCAGGAACTAGGGAAAAAGAGAAAGCTGCCGAAATACCAGGTGAATTCCCTTTTAGATATATTTCTTTGATAAATAAACAAGCCCTGGGATTTATATCAGTTCTTATATTCTGTACAACTGGCATACTCTTGAGGAAGCTTGCGGTATGGTTCTGTTAAGCATGATAATATCAAATTTGTTTGTGATGATTTTGCCATAGTATGGTATGACGTTGATTCGGTTCCATTTTCTGGTTTCATACTGATTTATAGAAATTGATTAATTGAATAATTTCATCGAAGTTATGAAATATTTCTTTTTCATCCAGAAAATGAGTAAATGTTTCTTGTCCTGACACACTTGCTTCAAATTGATGGTAAAACAGCATGAGATCGATGTTTGATTTTCAGTATGTGAAATTGATAATGATCAGGTTGAG
The DNA here is from genome assembly GCA_005392925.1 of Aquilaria sinensis. Lineage (NCBI taxonomy): Eukaryota > Viridiplantae > Streptophyta > Magnoliopsida > Malvales > Thymelaeaceae > Aquilaria > Aquilaria sinensis. The sequence continues at coordinate 29,926 of SMDT01001152.1, read as the reverse complement.
ATGCTGTACAGAGTAGTGTTTTCCTGAACTTTGAAGTCCACTGAGTGACTTAGGAGTTGTGCCTTAGTTCATATATTTCTGCTGTCTTTTCATCCATTGACGATTGAATTATGTTGTCTGCATGTAGGGACAGTCAACAAGAAGTTCTAGAGATGAATTATGTGCTAAACATATTACATTCATGGATAGCATTTAAGAAATCAGACATTTTATGTTTGCCAGTCGCTACCAAGATCAGATGGCATCCTTATGGAAAGCAAGTGGGAAGACTCCACCAGTTGCACCAGAATCTAATGGTTAGGTACTATTCGTCACCAAACTGGGTGACATTAGGATAGTATTGTCTCACATGTACTTGTATTACTATTATTAAGATTGTACATTTGTGAAAATACATTCTGATACTGTATGTGTGTGTATGTGTAAAATATTTCAGATTAATGGGAATAACTTATGTTTATGATTTTCGGAAGTGTATGGTATTACTTTGGATTAATGGGAACTAGTTTTGTTTCTGGTTGTTGGAGTTGTATGGAATGGATGCGTATAGTGGAGGTTTGGTAACAAAATTGTGCTGGACAAGAGTTTTTGAAGCAGTGACAGCTATTAGTCACAAATTATCACTAAATAGCGACGGCCACAAGTCACTACTTACCATACGTCACTAACTAGCGACGGTTAAGCGTCAATAACTAGCGACGGCTACGCGTCATTAATTGGCACTAACTAGCGACGGTTATGCATCAGTAACTAGCGAAGGCTACGCGTCACTAACTGGTACTAACTAGCGACGGCTATGTGTCACTAACTAGCGACGGCTACGCGTCACTAACTAGCACTAACTAGCGACGGTTACGCGTCACTAACTAGCGACAGCTATGCGTCACTAACTAGCGACGGTTACGCGTCACTAACTAGCGACGGCTACGCGTCACTAACTGGTACTAACTAGCGACGGCTATGCGTCACTAACTAGCACTAACTAGCGACGGTTACGCGTCACTAACTAGCGACAGCTATGCGTCACTAACTAGTGACGGTTACGTGTCACTAACTAGCGATGGCTACGCGTCGCTAATCAGCCGGCGGACACCGTTACCGGAAATTTAGTGACGGCCTGTTTTGCGACGTTTAGCTGTCGCTAATTAGCGACGGTGACCGTCGCTAGAAAATTAGCGGCGAGTGAATTGGCGACGGGCGAATTAGCGACGGTGTGCCGTCGCTATATCATGTTTAGCGACGGCCGTCGCTAAATCATGTTTTTCTAGTAGTGTTAGTTCTGTGCTCACCCAACACTCTTTCATTTGCTGCTCGAACACTTGGAGACGACAACAACGGTACATTATCTCATATGTGGGATGCTATTACTTATGCAATTCCAGTCACGTATGACTCAAAAGCTATTATAATTGGAGGACAGAGAAAACTTATTTTATCCGGCTCTATCCACTACCCTCGTAGCACTCCCAATGTAAGTTGGAAATCCACACCGTCATTTCTCTTTTATCATATTGTCACTTTCTTTTTATATATTCAAATTAATCATTATTAAGTTTATTTTTGCTTATATATATATGTAGATGTGGAGAGATTTGATTCAGAAAGCCAAGGACGGTGGCCTGAATACAATTGAGACATATGTTTTCTGGAGTAATCATGAGCCTCAATATCGTCAGGTTCACTTTTTTTTTTTTTGTATTATGCAGCTTTTTTTATAAGTTCTGTATCTCACAACTTTTTTTTTTCCTTTTGCAGTATGATTTTACTGAAAATAACGACCTTGTGGGATTTATTAGAGCCATCCACGAAGTAGGAATGTATGCAATTCTTCGAATTGGCCCATATGTTTGTGCAGAATGGAGCTACGGGTAAGCTAATCTCTGATTTTTCTATTTTTTTTCCCTTTTAATATAAAAGAATTGCTTTTCGTAATTTCTCAGCTTTCCTAATTTCTTTTCATATATTTTGTTTTAGAGGATTTCCGGTTTGGCTCCACAACATACCAAATATTGAGATGCGAACTATAAATGAACCTTTTCAGGTAATTATTATGGATTTATATTAATTTCTCAGAGTCCAACAATATTATTTCTCATCTTATCATTTCTAATCTAACCCTTCTTTCGTTATTTTTTTTCTACTGTTGGTTTACATAGCAAGAAATGCAAATATTCACAACAAAGATTGTGAACATGATGAAAGAGGAACGTCTTTTTGCTTCACAAGGAGGTCCCATCATTCTTGCTCAGGTTGCTTGAATTATAAAACCATTACTATTCGTTTAATTTAGTTCTTTGGCATACTTTCTTTATAGAAACTAATTAATTTCTTGGCTTATTTTATCAGATTGAAAACGAGTATGGAAATGTTATGTGGGGTTACCACGAAGCAGGAAATCAATATCTGGATTGGTGTGCTAACCTTTGCCATTAGCTATCAAACTGATGTCCCATGGATTATGTGCCAACAAGACAATGCTCCTTCACCTATTGTATATATAATTACTTCAACAATATTATTGTCATTTTATCTTCATTTCACTTTACCATTTTTAATTTTCTTTGATATAATTTTAGTACTTTCAAATAATTACCATTATTAATTTCTTATTTTTTTTACATGTTCCAGATCAGTACATGCAATGGTTATTATTGCGATACTTGGGATCCTCATAAGCCCAACAATCCTAAATTCTTCACCGAAAATTGGGCTGGCTGGTTGTATTCTTGTTTAATATTTTTTTTCCATTAGTTATGTGTGTATATATACACACACACACAAATAAGAAGATACCGATTTCTATTTTTAATATAATAAATACATTTAATCAGGTTTAAGAATTGGGGTGGCCCTGATCCACATAGGACGGCTGAAGATCTTGCATTTTCTGTTGCACGTTTCTTCCAATATGGTGGTGTTGGCCATAACTACTATATGGTTCGAAAATCTCCAATTCAAGTTTAATTAATTTTTTTTATCTTCAAAAATTAGTAAAAATTTAATTAATCATTTTTTTCCTTTTGCATACAATATTACAGTATCATGGTGGCACGAACTTCGGCCGAACCGCAGGAGGACCATACATCACAACATCGTATGACTACGATGCTCCACTCGATGAATATGGTAATAATTAGTTTTAATCAAGTTCCATAATTTCTTAAAATTTGATCTTACAAATTAATTAAATGTTTTATCCAATGTTTTCTTTTTGATCGGCAAGGGAATTTGAACCAACCGAAATGGGGGCATCTGAAAAATCTTCATGAAGCCATAATGTCAGCTGAAGAAATTCTGGTTAATGGTTTGAGAACAAATGAGGAATATGGAAATATGGTCACGGTGAGTCTACTTCCTATAGATTGATTCTCAAAAAAATCAAGTTTTAGCACATGTAACATATTACGTTTTTTCTCTTGAAATGTTTTCAGGCAACCATGTGGAACTATGAAGGGAAAAGATTCTGCATGATTGGGAGTGCAAATTGGACCAACGACATAACCATAACATTTGAAGGGACACAGTACACGATTCCAGCTTGGTCCGTCAGCTTTCTTCCAGATTGTTACACTGAGACTTACAATACAGCGAGAGTGAACACCCAAACTTGGAAAATGGAGAAGCGTTCAAACAAGGCGGATGAGGGAGATGATGGTGGTGAGCCTTATGTTCTGAATTGGACATGGAGGGACGAAGAGATCTTACAAATGGAAGATGATGGTACTTTTAAGAATGCTGATTTTTCGGCAAATGAACTAATTGATCAGAAGTTCTTCAATGATACTTCTGATTATGTCTATTATATGACCAGGTAAACTATTTGAAACAGCAAATTATTTGAAACTCCAACTCTAATTAGAAAAGTTATTTATACTTTTTTTTTTTAAAATATATATAGTGTGGATATTGGAAAGAATAATAGTCTTCTAGGCGAGAACACGAAGCTTCACGTGCACACGAATGGAAAGATTGTTCATCCTTTTGTGAATGGGCAATATGTTGGTAAGTAATTAATTTAATCTCTTGTTTCACTTGATGGGATTATATATACAGTATAAAATCTTCATGTACACTTGAGGGGTGAAATTTAAACTATGGGTTATTTTTGCAGGAAGAGGAGTGGCCGAGCACAATGAAGGTGACTTCATTTATGAGCAAAATATTAAATTGGTGAAGGGTATTAACAAAATTGTCCTAATCAGCACATTGGTTGGACTACAAGTGAGTAAAAATCAAATATATTCAATACCATCCATTACTTCCTGGTGATTTCTGACTTGGCTATATATTTTGTTTGTTTATTGATCTCTAACATTGTCTTCTACTTTTTGGGTGTTTTCTTAGAACTATGGAGTTGATTTTGACATCGGCCGAAATGGAATTTGGGGTCCAGTCAAGTTGATCACCGGTGATGGTGTTACAACAAACATATCCATGTCAAAATGGTATTACAAAGCTGGACTTGAAGGCGAAAAGGTAAAACTCTTTGATCCAAGTTTTGATGATGGGAAGTGGAAGACTGTTGGCCTTCCATCCAACAAGGCCTTCATTTGGTACAAGGTGAGTACTACAAGGAGCTAGTTTGGTAATTGGTAGTTCTTTTTAAACACAACCAAACTAACTGTGATTAAAATTTTAGGCCGCATTCGATGTTGATCCTTACGGGACAGATCCAGTTGTAGTGGACTTGTTGGGCATGGGCAAGGGAATGGTTTGGATCAATGGTCACAACATTGGAAGGCATTGGCCTAGCATGAAGGCACCTGAAACAGGTTGCGAACTCGACTGTGACTACAAAGGAGCATACAAAGCCGAAAAGTGCCAAAACAACTGTGGCAAGTCTTCTCAAAGATGGTACCATGTTCCTCGCTACTACCTTAGAAACAGTAACAATGTGATCATCCTGTTTGACGAATTGGGAGGTAGCCCTCAGAATGTCAAATTCAAGACGGTCACCGTTGGGACGGCTTGTGCCAATGCATATGATGGTGCAACCGTGGAGCTTTCATGCCAAGGTGGAAGCACGATCAAGGAGATCAATTTTGCAAGCTTTGGGCAACCGTTCGGGCGGTGCCAAATGTTCGAGGTTGGTCCATGTGAGGCTCCTAACACCATGTCAATGGTGCAACAGGCGTGTGTTGGGAAGCCAAGCTGTTCCTTGCATGCTTCCGAGCTCACATTTGGGCCTACTCAGTGTAACAGGTCAAGCAAGCTTAGGCTTGCCGTGGAAGCAAATTGTACCTAGTTAGGTTTTTTCTACCTTGCTTGTTCCCTTTCCTTGGGTTTTAGGATGCTTTTAGGTTTTAGTTAAGATCGTTGGTTTTAGCTCTTTAGGTTTTATTATAGTCGGTCCTATACATGTCAAAACTGGTATTCTTAAAGAATAAATAAAATTGTTGATACTTCCAGTACTATATATTTCTCAATTTTTCTCTTCTTTTCCTGGTCTCCTAATTCCTATTGGTTGGATTGTGCTCTCTTTTAAGAATATCTAAAGCGTTTCCTTTTAGAGAAATTAAAATTACTCCAAATCTTTTAAGAAAAAATCTAATATAAAAATTTTATTATCTTTAAGAAGGGAAAATCTGTAGATAAGTTTCGCGCCAATCTTTCTAAGCTTAAGATCAATCCCCCAAAAACAAAAAGTTGATCCAAATCTAAAAGTACACTTTTTCTTTGATCGGAAGCAATATATATTCTACTTAATAAATTAATCATTTCTCACGTTAGCTCTGTACATTTCTTGCTCTCTGAGAAGATGTCTTTTTCCTTAGTACTGAAATTGAGCCTGGTATTTTCGCTTCTGTTTGCACTTGCATCTACTGCCGAGTCAAGGATTCTTGATGAACACAAAGACGAAACGGCGTCGCACGTTCCTGGAGATGAGAAACTTGTAAATGTGACGAAAACCTTTGTGCCTGGATTTGAGGTTACTTATGATTCATCGGGGATTATAATCAAGGGCCAGAGGAGACTTATTCTCTCTGGTTCCATCCACTATCCTCGTAGCACTCAATCAGTAAGTTAAATTATTTCTCTCCTAATAGTTGCAAAAATAGGCCCCACAATCCTAAAAATGCTCAAATTCTAGCACTTCACTGTGATTTTTGAAGTACCAATCGGTCTCAGCTAAGTACTTCAGACATTACAATATTATTTGTATTTATTGATTACTTGTTGGAATATGTACAGATGTGGCCAGACTTGGTCCAGAAAGCGAAGGATGGCGGCCTCAATACGATTGATACTTATGTGTTTTGGAATCTTCATGAACCTTTATATCGTCAGGTTGAACCTGTGTTCTTCTATTGTTGATTCTTTTCAATCTTAACGGTATTTTTCCTAATATTTTTCTTTTATCTTTGTTTTTTAGTATGATTTTGACGGAAATAAAGATCTTATTGCTTTTGTCAAAATCATCCAAAATGCTGGAATGCATGTCATCCTTCGACTAGGGCCGTATATTTCTGCAGATTCGAGTTTCGGGTAACGTTACCTTTGATCATAACTTATGAATAATAATATTATTATGTGTACCGAAAAATAAAAAAAAAGGTGGATTTATAAGCAAGATATTAACAAAATCCGTAATTGTACCATTTTAATTTTTTCCTTTTCTTTTCCCTTCTTATTTGTTGCTCAATTTTCAGAGGCTTCCCAGTATGGTTACGTAACATACTTCATGTCGAGTTTCGAACTGAAAACGAAGTCTTCCAGGTATTATCAATTAAGTTTCAATTCAACCCCATAAATTTCAATTTCGCCACTTTTGTCCAACTGATATGCATTATCCATCCATACTAATGTCTCAGAGAGAAATGAGGATTTTCACCACGCATATTGTAAACATGATGCTACGGAACAAATTATTCGCTTCACAGGGAGGACCCATTATTCTTGGACAGGTACAAAGTATTCTCTTTTACTCACAGTTTATTTTGTTTTAATTTTTTTTTTTACTTTATGTTGTGTTAATATGGGTAATATAATGATCTCTAATTTATTAAATTTTTTTCTTTCTTAATGTTATTAGATTGAGAATGAATATGGAGATGTTATAGACTTCTATGGAGAAAAAGGAAGAAAATACATGCACTGGTGCGCAGATTTGGCCAACAGTTTCAATGTTAAAGTGCCTTGGATCATGAATCAAAAATTGGGTGCTCCAAAACCGATTGTAATTTCTTACCTTCTTTTATTCTCGTTCATGCATAAGTTTCCCTTCATAGTTTTTACAAAGTGCTGTCAAATGAGGACCAAAAGTAGTGATCAAATTTTAAACTCGCTAAAAAGTATCTTGATGAGTTTGGTCGCTAATTCAGTCATCACTCATAGTTCATTGGCTAGCCCCTAACTATGGCGACTAAGGTTATGGTGGCTAATTTTTTTTTTGTCACAAAACGGTACTAAATCGATTGACCAGCAACAAAAAAGTTGTTCGCTATTTTAGTTTTTGATGTAGTGTTATGGATGATATGTACCTCATTTCCCTAATTTTCACACTAATAATATATATTTTTTTTAATTTTTTGCTTTGAATTCAATAGATCAATACCTGCACTGGCTTCTACTGTGATCAATGGAAACCCACCAATCAAGCACTCCCTAAGTTGTTCTCTGAAAATGCCGTAGGCGGGTAAAGTTTTCATGCTTGCCTTGAGATTTGCTGATTAATTAATAATGAAAATTATCCTTAATCATAAAATTTATAAATTGTGGCTGTTGACTATTATTTTATTTAACGTTGTTAAAAAAGAAATTGAATCTTAAGAAATTTTTTTTTGAATTAGGTTGATTTATTGGGGCCATCCTGAACCATATAGAATGGTAGAAGATCTTGCATTCTCGGTCGCCCGATTCTTCCAGCTTGGTGGTGTTGGGCATAACTATTACATGGTGAGATTAGTTGTTCAATAATCCTTTTATTAGATGTATTTACTTTATTTCTTCTATGAAATTATTATTAGAAAACAATAAAAAGACTAATTAGAATTTGTGTCTTGTAATATTTATAGTATCATGGTGGAACCAATTTTGGTCGAACCACCGCAGGCCCATTTGCCACCACATCATACGATTATGGTGCTCCACTTGATGAATATGGTAACTAATCCTTGTCTGATCTTCATTTAGTACATATTTTTTTTGTACATTTTAGCACCTTATTTAAATCCAAAATTTCCGATGGAAATCACCCGTTGAAAATAACACTGTCTTCAACTTGATCGAATAAGGGAACTTGAACCAACCTACATGGGGACATCTCAAAAAGCTGCACGAGCTGCTCATGGCAGACGAAGAAATTTTCCTTAATGGTGTGAGAAGTGACAATAAAACTGGTTATGTGACTGTGAGTTCTTGCTACCCAATAAAATACTATAAAGAAAAAATAATCATAGCCTCAGTGCACAATATATTAATTCGGTATTTTAATTCTTTTCAGTTAACAGAGTGGGGGTACAGAGGGAGAGCTTATTGCTTCGTGAGCAATGAAGATCCCGTCAATGACCAAAAATTTAGTTATTACAACACAGATCATATCATTCCTGCTTGGTCTTGTAGCATCCTCCCAGATTGCGTCAATGAAGCTTACAATACAGCTAAAGTGTCGGCCCAGACATCAGTAATGGTGAAACTTCCGGCAGCTGATGGGGTTGATGATCAAGCCCTGGAATGGGTCTGGTGGAATGAAAAGGTTGAAGACTTTGAGGACGATCTTTGGACTGTCAAAGACAGTGATTTTGTCACATACGAGCTCTTGGATCAGAAGCACTTTAATGACACTTCTGATTATCTGTGGTACATGACAAGGTACTGCTTTTGTTTTTCTTGTTGAATGTTGTGATTAATGATTGGACACATACACAATAAGATATATTTAGGTGGGGTAAAAGATCTAGTTAAGAGGAAATATAAACTTACTTGGACAAACTTTTGAAGGAGTTTACCGTCAGCTAAGTGGAAGGAAGATACATAATTAATGTAGTTGATCCCAACCAATTTGGATTAAAACTCATTTGATCGATTGATTAATTTTAGGTATTTTGTACTATTTCTGACTCGATTTTGGGTTTACTATTCTTTTTCTTACGTGTTTTGGAATTTTTATGATAGTATTTACATTGATGAATCTGATCCTCTTTGGGGCAAGAAGACAATTCTGTCTGTGCACACGTATGGCCAAGTTCTTCATGTGTTTTTCAATGGGCAATATATTGGTAAGACTTGGTTGGCTCCAATATTTGTTTCTCATAAAAAAAAGGCCAATTACTTTTGAGGTTATGAACTATTTACAATCAACCCCTTATTTTTTGGAAAATACAAACTTAATCCCCTGACACCTGACACCATTAGATCTCTTAGTGTGTTTTTTTAATTTTTTTTTTGTTTTTTTGTTTTGCTCTGCAGGAACAAATTTTTCCGCACAGGACTTCATATATGAGCAAAAGGTTAAGTTGGTGAAGGGTCAAAACAGAATCGTTCTACTCAGTGGTTTAGTAGGGATCCGAGTAAGTTTTCATGAAAAAGTACCAAATCTTTGTTGTTAAAGAAGATTAGTTTTCTTGTCTAACTATTATGGTTTCTCAGAGCTATGCACCATTCTTGGAGCGTTACAAGAGTGGGGTTGTTGGTAGTGTGCTGTTGATAGGTACTTCTCACAAGGGTGCCTCAGTGACAAAAGACATATCAAAAAAGAGTTGGACTTATAAGGTTGGAATTGAAGGTGAGAGGAAACAATTGTTTAATCCATATTTGGAGCATCGAAATTGGAGGGCAGATCAAGTTCCCTCGAACAGCAGGTTTGTTTGGTACAAGGTCAGTGAACTTTCAAACTAAGCAACCTACTTGAGGGGTGAACTCAACATTTTTACAAAGTAGGGGTCAAAACATATATTTTCCTAAAATTAGGCCCTCATAAGTCATAAGGAAGTTATACTGACTTTAAGAATGCATTATAATAAATTTGTTTGTCCAATTTAAGGACAATTGTGTGAAATTCTATCATTTTACACCCCTCTAGCACCAAGGCAACTAGAGCATGTTAATGATCATGGCAATGTGCAAAATTTCAGGCAACATTCTCATCTATATTGGGAACAGACCCAGTTGTACTGGATTTGTCAGGCTTGAACAAGGGAATGGCTTGGATTAACGGCAATAGCCTTGGAAGGTATTGGCCCAGCCGTCTAGCACCTATGGATCACTGCAACATCACTTGTGACTACCGGGGACAGTATTCGATCGACAAGTGCTTAACCAACTGTGGAAATCCTACTCAAAGATGGTACCATGTTCCTCGCGATTTCATCAACAAAAACGGCCCAAATGAAGTCATCTTGTTTGAGGAATTTGGAGGTAACCCTTGGAGGGCAACGTTTCAAACAGTTACTGTTGGGAAAGCTTGTGGTAATGCCTACTATGGTTCCACCTTGGAGCTATCATGCCAGGGTGGAAGAACTTTTACCAGTATAGCTTTCGCTAGCTATGGCGATCCTACGGGCGACTGTGGTTTGTTCGAGAAGGGTCAATGTGATGCTCCTAACACAATGTCGGTAGTGGAACAAGCCTGCATTGGCAAAACAAGCTGTTCCTTTAGTGTTATTAATCCAACATTTGGATTTGAGGGCTGTGGTCCTTTGGATAGAAGTAGGTTTAGGCTTGCTATAGAAGCAATTTGTTAGGGTTTTTGTAAGCTTATAAGTCCTTGGGTCAATTGGAATGTGTCTCGACCGATTATTCTATATTTAATACCACATTTAATAAGAGCAGATTTTGTAGAGTTCTTACCATGCTTATTCTTTTCATGCGAGAATCTGGATATTGAGGCTCTCAATGTTCCAAGTAAATTTTCAGGAGGACAATGATCTCCATCACGACTCACCACAGTAGAGCACTTCGCAAGTCTCTTTCTGTGCGGATCTCAATCCATCTCTGTCCATCTTCTTAGCCATCCTCCTCTGCTTCGCTCTCCTCCGCATTGAGGAATTTCCTGGCTTTTCTGTAACATACATGCCACAATTAAATTGATTTTCAACGTCCATTACAGATATCTTTCTCCGTCAAATAGCTTGCTTTTGAATATAGCCTTACCGGCCATTGTATTTACATCAACGGGTACCTCACCGTCATTTCGTCGAACACCTTGTGCTTCCCCCTGCTCCACTGGTGGCAGCAATGGCCAATCATAGTTCCAACGCGACAAGCATCTTACTTGAGCTTCTTCTTTCGAAGCCGTTTCCTTTGATCCCTAGTCAGCTCTTGGGTCACACCCTCGCCTTCGCCAGTATCATATCTGGAAACGGAACTTCTTTCTCTGGAATCATCTGCATCCAAGAAACGGAAGGTCAAATGTTCGTTGGCCTAGGTAATTAGATCATATAATCTGGAGATCTGAAATGTTTTATTACCTCTGTTTTTGAGGTCCAAGTCAGAACCACTCATGCGTTCGGTGGCACCGAACTTCTTCATCTTCCTCTTCCGGTGGCAGAGACGGCCGATGGAAAGTCTATAAAGCAGGATCTCCAAGATTCGTTCTTCTCTCTTCTCTTCGCATTTTTCTGACAAATTCAAAGCTAAAGCTCTTTTCGTTGATTACGATTCATTATATGATGTCATGAACAAAAATGGCTGCAATTTAATTGCGTGATCATGCTATCCCAGTTCGTTTGATGTTAACTGGGATGAGTTAACACGTTTTTAGACCTTTGCTTCTGTGACCCACTTGGTCAGGAAAGGAATGGCATTCAACAAGATGTTTATTTACAATCCTACCATTTGACAGAGTTTTGTTGTTATGTCCTGTAACACTTTTTGTGTCGGACAGAAGAAAGCAGCATTGGAGGTTCTCAAAATGGTGAGATTTGAGATGGGATGTGTTCTGGAGCTCTCCGGAGCTCGAAATGCTGTCGGAAGTTGAAGACTCTTGTCGGATTTGAAATCCTTACAGCATCTTCCCATTGGGCTGTGTTTAACAGTGATCGGTCAGCCGGAGAAGCCCTTCGAGCGGTTATTTTCGCCTAATCTACTTATCCGGAGTACATTGGGCTGGTCAACGGAAAATTCTACAATACCCACCCCCGAAAACGGGGTAACCATGCCCCCCCAATCGTCTGGGGAAGCAAGGATCGCCCACTAATCGGAACCATTGATCTCGGCTTGGTAGAAACGAAACGGGTTTGAAACCATGTGTACTTTACTGGGATAATAGGTCAGGGAGAGGAAAGAAAAAAAAAGGGTGATAAAAAAAAAGGTTAAAATACAATAAATATTTCTAAAAATTAAAAAAAAATTAAAATTAAAATTGAAATTTTCTTTTAAAAAAAGTGATTAACTATGAAAAAAAAAGTGATAAAATTTAAAAAAGTGAGAAATGTTAAAAAATTGGTAAATTTTTTTAAAAAGCTATTAAAAATAAAAAAAGTGATTAATAATTATAAAATGTAATAAATAATTTTTTATTTGCCTTTTAGAAATATTTGTCAATTTTTTTAATATTTATCACATTTTCTTAATTTTATCGCTTTTCTATACATTTAATCACTTTTTTTTTTGTTTTTACTTTTAGTGCTTTTTTTGATATTGATCGCTGTTCAAAATTTTTTTTTTCACTTTCCCCATTTAATAATCGCGGTGTTTTATTTTTATTCAACTTTTTTATTTTTATAATTTTCTTATGATAATCACATTTGTTAATATTTTATTCATTTTTTTTAATTTTTAATCACCTTTTTAAATTTTTAATCACTTTTTTTCATTTTAAATCAACTTTTTTAAATTTGTAATCGCTTTTTTTCATTTGTAATCGCCCTTTTTCAATTTTAATCACTTTTTTTTTTATTTTTAATCACTTTTTTTAATTTTTACTCACTTTTTTAATTTTTAATTATTGCTTTAATTTTTAGTCAGGTTTTTTAAATTTTTATCATTTTCTTAATTTTTATATTTTTTTTTTTATTTTTATCGCTTTTTCTAAATTTTAAGCGTTTTTTCCTAAACGCTTTTTATTTTTTACAAACGCTTTTTCTTCGTTTTCATAGCTTTTTTTAATTTTATTTTCATCATTTAACAAAATTTTTTATATTTGATCGCTTTTAAATTTTTTTTCACTTTTTTAATTTCTTATCATTTTCTTCTTTTTAATCATTTTTTTTAATTTTTTATCGTTTTTTCTAAATTTTAATCGCTTTTTCTAATTTCTAATCGCTTTTTTTTTTAATTTTCAATAGCTATTTTAAATTTTTATCATTTCCTATTTTTTTTCACTCTTTCTAATTTTTAAACATTTTTCCCTGAACACTTTTTATTTTTTCCAAACGCTTTTTCCTCGTTTTCATCGCTTTTTTAATTTTTATATTTTTAACCTCAATTTGTATTACATTAACCTAACATACTTTTTCTTTCTCTCACTTCATACATATAGATTCCCTTAAATATAAACTATCCAATATATTTACCAGTAAATTTATCAATTAAAATGCAAGCATGCCCTATAAATTTCACTAACCTCCACACGCCAAATTTTAGCCCAGCCACATTAGCAGTTACATTCGACCTCCTACCCTTCCCGTACAATATCCCCTCCCTGGCTGTGCTGGCTTGCGCCCCCGTGCGGCCTCCTGGTTCCCAGTATGCGGCTTGTGGAAGGAAGCAGAAATTTTTTGCGAGGGCGTGTTCGTCGCCCGGGATCATTGAGTGGACGGAAATCGCGATGGGAAGGGCGGAAGAGAATCCCCGACAACACGGTGAGACGGTTTCTCGTAGGAAGAAGGAAAGGAAGGAGAGGGAAGAGAGGGAAGCAAAACCGAGGAAGAGGTAGGAAAGAGAGTTACGGTTAAAGAATGAAGGGATTGAGGGAGGGGGAAATTTAAAAGAGGGGGGGGGGGATGGGGAAATCGGTAGACGGAAAAAGGACGGGGCCCTTTTTCAGAAAAAGGAGCGAAGGGGACACAGGAATGGGATAATTACAATAGTTTGTTCAGCTTTGCCTCTGGTTCTATGTGCTACAGAGGATTTTGGACCTATAGTGGTTGTTCCATCTGAAGACTTGCGGCGAAAGAGCCACTCCAACGGTCCGACATCATCACCTACATACATGTGAGCAACAGCTGTGTCCACTCCCCACTCCTTCCCCATCTGATAAATACCCTTGCCACCTTCCTTACTTCGACTTTTGACTCCTTTATCTCTACCAGATACTAAGTTATAACCCGAACTTCCTCCTTTCTCTCTCTAACACCAGAGCTCGGAGCTCTCTCTAACGGCTAAGCTCAAACCAGATCTCTCTAACGGCTAAGCTAGATACATTTCACATTTATTGCCGAATCCCAACAATAATTTAAGAAGTCAACAGGTATAAGAGTAAGAAGTGGTGCCGTGCGTGAACAGAAAAACATGAGGAGTTAAGTGGGCCACTGCAAGGATGAATTGACCCGATTAATAGTGGCTTGGACAAGTTACAATAACCGAGCCCACAATGGAAATCGAGCAACTCACCCAATAACGCGTTAACTAAAATGCAAAACCATTTTAAATGATTAATTTAATCGCAGAATTAATTCATTTTAATTTAAGTTATCGTAATTTTTTTAATTTTTGCATACCAGCCACTATTCCGATTTTATTTAAACAGTAAATATTATTCCTTACTGTAGTTTTATAAGATAATTTTAAAACTAACTTTGATTACATTCTCTATCAAACATTCTTTTTTTAAGCTCCCTCCCTCTCTCTACCTGTTAAGCCAGATCACATTTCACTTTTTCTGTCAAGAAGATCAACGGTCAAGATGAGAGGAGGAATTTAAGGGGTGGGTATTATAGTTTGTTCCAGCTTTGCCTCTGGTTCTATGTGCTACAGAGGATTTTGGACCTATAGTGGTGCCATCTGAAGACTTGATGGAGCAACAGCTGTGTCCACTAATACCTAAACAAAAACCCGAAAAAAATCTCTCTAACGGCTAAGCTCATAACGGCTAAGCTAATACATTTCACATTTATTGCCGAATCCCAACAATTTTAATCAACAGGTATAAGAGTAAGTGGTGCCGTGCGTGAACAGAACCCCGCGGCGTTCCGGGGCCCCGCACGGCGCCTTGCCGCTCCTCGTGGCTTGGCCAAGTCCCCCCCGCGCCCCCCCATGGCACTCGCGCCACCACCCCTACCGGCTTACCCCACGCACCCCCTTTTCCCGCTTCCTTCCTGCGCCAACTCCTCCTCATTTTCCGTTGTGATTGTCATAGTTGTTTTTATGCAGTCTCTTGTAGAAATGAATATTATGTACCCCTGGTTATTTTGTCCATCCTCGTGCTTCAACATCCCTATCACTTGCTTCATCCCCCTGTGAGTTTACTTTTATAATCTTCCGATAACGTTCGCGCGCGCCCTCGCCCCCTACCCCCGACCAAAAACACCTAAATTAATAAAAGGTTTTCTCGATAATTCTTCCATTTGTTTTCAAATGATTATTAAATTCATATAATATTGGCTTTCAAAATTGGGTTCAAACAAAAAAATATATATATAAATAAAAATTAGTCACTTTGAATTAATTTGATTTAATTAAAATGAATTGAGTTTTTTTTTAGAGAAAAAGTACTTTGATTCGAAATAATTTTCCCTTTTCTTATTCAATTCCTTTAAAAAAGTTTAATTGTATGCTTATTTTAAAGTTGTAGAAAATCTTATTTCATAAAATTTTAGAAAATGATGTGTTAAAGTGAAAATATCTAAAATAATTTTTTTATATTTTAATATAGGAGTTTTTCAAAGTTTAATAAAACATAGTTTTTCAAACCCCTTAAACATATTATACACTCAAACTTTAAAAAAGGAAACTACGGTCTGTATTTAATTTCTCTTAATTTTCCATTTCAGTCTTAAAGGTTTATATTTTTCTAAATGAGTCTTAAAAATTTAAATCCGCAAACAGTTAGTTCCTGAATTGGGGGAAAAAAGTGAAATATTTAAGACACAAAAAGATCTTCCCCTTTTCTTTTCTGAGCTGCCTAAATTACACTAACTGTCCCTGAACTATACCCCGTGTTATAAAATTGTCCCTAAAATAATGAACACAGAAAATATGTCCTTATAGTGGCTGTTGCGAATGCAATTTTCTTTCTATATACAGACCTCAGTTAAAGCATCCAATTGACAAACGTAAATAATTAAAATAAGGTATGTATGCATAAAGAAACAAAAAAAAATAAATTAATACAATTTTTTAAATAAGTCATTTATTGTTAAATTTTAAAAAATATGCTCACTGTTCGATTGGGTATTGAATTCATCAATATATTTTCAAGCGATAATAGCTCATTATATAAAATAATTTTCTAATAAAAAATAATCTTATTTTATGTTTTTAAGAAAAATATAAGGTATATATTAAGTACAAAATCTTTTGTTTGTCAATTGAACACAAAATGGGGGTTTAAAATAAAGGGCCAATTATGAAACAGATAGCTATTTTAAGAATCAATACACTACGTTTGTTACTTCTGTGATAGTTTTGCGGTATTAGACTGTGCAATTTAGGCCCACAAGGGACTCTAAATCCACTAAATGTGACATACTAAGTAATTAAGTACTACCACTATCTCAATTTCTTTTACCTATGTATACTATTTATAGTAATTAATTTATAATCTTTTATCTTAAACATTTTAAAATATAAATGCAAAATTTGTATTCACAAATAGTAAATGCAAATTTGTAGTTTTCAAATATAATTTTTAATTTTTTCAAGAAGACAATAGCATAAATAAATTTAAGTTGAGTTAAGTAAAATAAGGAACACAACTCAATCAATTCTTGATGCAGTACTATTTAGTTTATATCAAGTTGCTAAGTAGGTTATTAAGTTTAATGACATTAACAATTAGCGGTACTATTTAACAAATGTATTGGATTTGTTCCATTCATTGCTCATATTTATTTAATTTTGATGATAACAAAACATATTTGTTTTATGTGTTTCAAAGCTCTACCTAAAGATTTATACATTGGTTTCTTGTTGATAAAGTTTTGATCTTTGGAAGGAAAATTATTTCTTAAGTATATTTGAAGTATTTATGGTGATTCAAGCATTGCTTGTGAAGGAAGAAATATTTTTGGTGAAAAATTCATTGAGGTTTGGAAGTTTGGAAGTGAGAAAAATCTGGAGCTACAGTTTCAATAAGGTAAAAATATTTCAATATGTTGAAATTGAAGTATTTTTTGGAACTCGAGAGTATTTTGCTTCTGGAACAGAAAAACACTCGAGTGAAATTTTTTCAACTGGGTGAAACTGGAGCGAATTTTTGAACTTGAGAGTATTTTGGTTCTGGAACAGAAAAATACTCAAGTGAAAATTTTTCAACTGGGTGAAACGTGATTCCAGACCTGCGCGTGATTTTTTGGTTTGAAAATTCTTTTTAAAATAATGCCACATCAGATTGCCATGTGGACCAGGTGCTGACATGTCATTAATGAGCAATATAGCCGTTGGAGTTCAAATATGGGGTTTCGTTATGAGACCGAATTTTCAACCGAGTGAAAGTTTTTCACCCAGGTGAAACCGGGCAATAGAAGCAAAAATCTGTCAAATTTGACAGCAACGGTCACTTGCTTTTTTGGAGACTTTTTTGACTTTTCCAACGGTTCTTCAACGTCTCTTTGGCCCCCAAATGAGTATAAATACATGAAGAAACACCTTGGAAGCAACTCTTGGCCATAAGATCAGGGATTCATTATCAAATCCAAGAGAAAATAGCTTATCTTGAGAAATTCATTAGTGTGGTTGTGCTTTCACTTGTACATTTAGCAAGAGTGCTATTGTGTGAGCTTGTGAGTTTGTAAACATTTCAAGTCTTAGAATCTCTTGAGTGTAGAGTGGTTTCTAGTGAGCCTTGAAGAAAACTAGAGAGTAGTTTCTAGTAAGCATTGGAGAAAACTAGAGATTGGTTGTGTGTGAACCTTGAAGAAAACACCATTGTAATTTTGATCAAGACATAGTGGAGGAAATCTCAAGTGGGCAAGCTTGAGAAGAGGACGTAGACTCCGGTTGGTGGAGTTGAACCTCTATAAATCCCAGTGCACTTTTTTCTTTATCCTCCTTTATTTACTTGCTTTATTTGTGGTTAACTTTACTTGGTTTGTTCTTGATTTTTGGTTGAGTGAATTTAGTTGTAAAATTTGATTTTACTAAAGTTTTTAAAACAACCAATTCTCTCTCCTCTTGGTTGCACTTGGGCCAACAAAATGTTATTAAAATCATAATCATTCATCGATCTATTAATGCATCAGAATCTCTGTTGAAAACCTTAGTGGACAAGGATGCATGACTTTGAAAATGCGACAATATTAGAGGTCCTTCCAAATTAGTACAGCGAAGATTAAAAAATAAGCCTAGGTACTTTCAGATTCCAAACGGTTGCCTTGGCTATTTTCCAATTGGAGCCTATGCTTGGTTTTCATCATTCGAAGGCCTTCATATTTGTTGTTATTATGTTATAGGCATATGTCTAGATACACATATTAATCCACCCCTAATCCGCCATATATAACCCACTACCTAACCTAAAATTTAAGGCTCCGTATGGGAACAACTTTTGTCATCAATGTTAGAATTTTGAATGATTTATTTAATAGTTAAAATGAAAACACGGAAGCTAAAAGCTAAAAGCTAAAAACTACCGTTGAATAGTTTTTTCAAAACTTTAACATTAATCATTGACACTAATGCCAAACATGGCATAAGCAAATCGTCGTTGGACCAAAACTCTCTTTCTCTCACTTCAAATACCATACCATGTTATCACTACTGCTTTTCATCACCACTAGATTGTCCCTTCTCCAGCTAATGATTGACTTCAAATCTCACCGCCATCGCTTATCTTCAGATCATACCATTTTTACTCACCCCCAAATCTCACAAATCACCAATTATGGCTTACCTCTAGATCATGACAATTACCCTTGGATCTCTTTGTTGTCGTTTGCTTCCGGATCATGATATTTAAAATATAAAAGTGTCTGAAGTAATAAGTAAAAATATCTAAATTAATATGTAAAAGTATCTGATAAATGCATCTAAACTAACATAAAGATGTGGCTATGCATTTTATAAACATAAAAAATGACATCCTTGTAACAACAACTAAATGTGTTCAAAATATTTCTGAGATGTGTCTAAAAAAACATGTGAAATAGTTAATTACACTTTATAAACATTTACTTGGTAGACACATCTTGATATAGACACATTTTAGTAGTGATATAAATATATCACAATAATCCTTACTGTTGACACCCAATTTCGTCCGGGGGTTTTAAAATTTTAAAAAAATTTTATTAAAAAAATTAATTTAAAAAATATATTTATTACTATTATTATTATTAAAAAATTTAATTAGTTTAAAATATATTTTTGTTTTGTGAAGATTTGATTAAAACCGATATATGTGTGAATATGTGTATGTTTGAAATAAAATAAAATATCGTGAAAAAAATGACAAAAAAATTAAAAATTTGGGGTAAAAATGACAAAATTGAGAAGTTTCGGGAAAAATTGACAAATGCTGAAAGTTTCAGGAGCTTTGGGTAATTTTTCGCGTCAATTTTGGGCCTAAACGGACGTTTCTGGCCCAAATTGACAGAAAACGTTAAAATTGTCAAAATCAGAAGCTTCTGAGCTTATCCAGAGCTGGAGTAACGTAAAGGACTGAAATTGTCATTTTACCAACTTAAGAGATAAGTTTTGATTATTTTTATTAATTTATCCGTCGAACAGTTCAGCCAAACTTCCTCTATAAATAGGCCTCCAAATTCAGTGCTGAACACATAGAAAATCATAGAAAAAAAGTTCAGAGCTCCGTTTTAAAAAAGGGAAAATAGAAGCCTTAGTCCTAGCCTCTCCTCCCTCTGCCAAAACGGTCCCAAAATTATTTTTTTTCTTACGTTTCGACTACCTTCTTCCTCCGTTTTCTCTTTCTTTCTTTTGCTGTCGCCGTCCTATCCCGCTGCCGTCGCCCTGCCGCCGCCGTCTCGCCGTCGCCGTCGCTCCTACTCCGTCGCCGTCGCCGTCGCCGCCGCCGTGCCCAGCCGTCCTGCCGCCGCCGTCCTGCCGTCTCGCGCCGCCGCGTCCAGCCGTTCCGCCGCCGTCTTCCCGGCCGCCGTTGCCCTCGCCGCCGTCGCCCCGCGCCCTCGTCGCCGTCACCCGCTCGTCGCGCCCTGCGCCCTCGCAGCCTCCGCCTGCCCAGCCCGTCACCCCCCCTCCTCCCCGTGTCGCGTCTTCTCTGTTTTGAAAACAGAGATTTCAAAATTTTAATTTAAAAAGGGTAAACCTCTATTCCATCCTTCATCTTTTCAATTTTTTTCAATTTGGTCACTAACGTTTCTATTTTGTTCTTGCAGAATTAATTACTAACCTTTTTTTATTTTTACTTGTTTGTTTATTATTTGTTTATTACTAACCCTTTCTTTACTGTTGCTATTAACAACTAACAACTAACTTACTAACTTTTATTATTGTTGTTAATTAATTAATTGACTAACTTTTAATTTTTTTAATCTTGGCTGTAACTTTTATTATTGTTGTTAATTAATTAACTTAATTAAACTTGGCTAACTTTTATTATTGTTGTTCAATTGTAATTAATTTCCTTAAACTTGGGACTAACTTTTATTGTTGTCAATTAATTAATTAATTAACTTGACTAACTTTTATTATTGTTGTTAATTAATTAATTTAATTAACTTGACTAACTTTTTATTATTGTTGTTAATTAATTAATTTAATTAACTTGACTAACCTTTTTATTATTGTTGTTAATTAATTAATTAATTAAATTGGCTAACGGTTTTATTATTGTTGTTAATTAATTAATTTAATTAACTTGACTAACTTTTATTATTTTTGTTAAGTCAATGTAATTAAATTAACTTACCTAACTTTTATACTTATTGTTGTTAATCTAATTAATTTAATTAAACTTGGCTAATTTTTATTATTGTTTTTAATTAATTTAATTAACTTTGTCTAACCTTTATTACACCTTTTTTTTTAAAGTGGATGGCCAAAAAGCCCCACTTTATTATTTATTGGTAATTTTCCTTTATATAATTTTTTTATTTAATTTCACCTTTTTTGTTACCCTTACTAAGAAATACATAAAATCAAAATTAAAAGAAGATTGGATTTTTTTTTAATAATGATTAAGCCTAATAAAAATCATTTTTAAAAAAGCTAATTATTTTTCTTTTATAAATTGAATAATTATTTAAGATAATAAATACACTTTCACTTAAAAAAAAAAAAAACTAAAAGAAAGATAAGAAAAAGATAAAGAAAGACAAAGAAAAAGAAAAGAAAGGAAAGATAAGAAAAAGAAAAGAAAGATAAAAGAAAAAAAGAAAGATAAAAGAAATTAAAAGAAAATTAAAAAAAAAAAGTAAAAAAAAAAAAAAAAAAAACAAGCAAGTAAAAATATGAAAATAAATTTTTTAGTTAAAACTGTTAAAAATCATTAGATAAATCTAAAATGATTTCACCAATTAAAAATCAATTACCATATAAAATTTGCGTAATTAAATAATTTGTAATCAGAATTAAATAATTAATTATAAATTAAATTAATTTCCATATCCGGTTTAGATCCGTCAGGATCTTACGACGTTTTGGAAAATATCAAACTTTTTTTAAAAATAAATAAATTAAATAAAAAAATAAAAATCCATATTTTTACAATATGGATAAAATTGTTTAAAATTTCACCAAATTCCGTGTCCAAATGACTCGGCAGAGTCCATGGTTCGGAATCAAAAATCTTCCGTGTCCAAATGACTCGGCAGAGTCCATGGTTCGGAAGTATAAAATTTCATCCGAATTAATTACCAAAATCCACATTTTCGACTAATTCAGTTAAAATATCTAAATTAACTGAAATTTTTTTAAAAGCAAAGTAAAACAAAATTAAAATCAACTAAGGTGCCAATTTTGGGCGCTATAACAATATTGTTTTAGCGTAACCGTACTCCCGATCCCCGAACTCTCGCAGACCAATTTTAAGGTGTCCAATCGACCTAAGTAAACAGATTGGTGGCGACTCCAGAAAACCCGACGTTGCCACAGCTTGGCGACTCCACTGGGGAGATAAGTTAGTGAGTCGAGCCTAAAGTTGATTTGTTTTGATTTACTTTGCTTTACTATTATGTGGATTTATATATTATTTTTACTTAAGTAAACATGCATAATGCATTCACAATATGAAGCTCTATACCCGAGCTTCCTCAAATCGAACACAATTCTTTCTAAGCGGAATTGGTGTTGTTGTCCTTGTGAGGCTATGGTCTCCAAGCCTTCACCGGTTTCAAAGTAGCAAAGTAGTGTATTGCCTTCTGAGACGGTTAGTCTCTGCATGGGCCCACGAAAAGCTACGACTCGAATTAATCCATTCCTTACATAAACCCTAGAGGGTAAGGAATCGGGCCGTCACTATAATTTAGTGACGGGATTCGGGAACTATCCCTAGGCCTTTTTGATAAACCACCTTATGCATATAGAACTCCCCACTTAACTATAGAAACTGACCATAGTATTCCTCTCATTTTACCAACGCCATAAGCATGTCATTGTTATGCTATGTTGTTGCTCTACACTTTTATTTTCTTTATGTCTTATATTTATGGTTCTAACTCGTTTTTCTATAATAGTTCATGAGTTATTACTTGCTATTTAACTTATTAATAACCTTATTTTTCTTTTCCTGTACTTCTGTTTTGTGCAATTATTCTTCATGCCTCAAAACCACGCATCAAACTGTGCTAACTTTTTAGTCTTTATAAATAACAACTAAAAGTTTTGAAGTTCCACGATAGTGGATAACTAAACTCACTCATTGCATGCATGCATCCATTGCATCAGTCATATACATATAGAATCTAATAAAATAAATATTCCTTTAAAAAGGTAAAATTGGACCTCAACATCGATATTTAACTCGGCTCCAAACAAGATTAATGGCAGAACAAGCCGAAGGACGTCTCATGGAGATGGAGTCCAAGATTGAAAGTATGTCAGAACAGATGAGACAATTGATGGAACTAATCAAGGGGAAAGCAACTCAAGCTCCCATCAAAGAAGTACAAGATCCCACTTACCCTCCGGGATTCACCCCGCAACGAGTCTCAGTTCCAAGAAAACTTGTTTCAAGAACCAGGTCCGTCTGCTAGTGTTCACCTGAAACAAGACACTGTACTTGAAGAAAAGAAGACACCACCAAAAGAAGAAGCAGAATCTCAAAAACTCGAAACAATAGAGAAGAGACTGCGAGCCATTGAAGGAGGCACCATATTCGGATCTCTTTCAGTGGATGACCTCTGCTTAGTGCCAGATGTCGTAATCCCTTCAGACTTTAAGGTGCCAGATTTCGTAAAATACGATGGAACGAGTGATCCCATCACTCACATCACATTGTTTCTAAGGAGACTACAACCACTCACAAAAGATGAAAAGGTGTGGATTGCACTTTTTCAGGAAAGCCTCACAAAATCAGCATTACAGTGGTATCTAAGTCAAGGTCCAAGAAACATTAAAACTTGGAATGACCTTGCTCAGGCCTTCATCGGCAATTATAAACACGTTATGGACTTGGCTCCGGATCGCCAAACTCTCCAAAACATGGAGAAGAAAAAGCCAGAAACTTTCAAGGAATATGCCCAACGGTGGAGGGACTTAGCTGCACAAGTTCAGCCACCCATGACAGAAAGAGAAATGGTCACTTTGTTTGTCCAGACACTGAACTACCCATATTATGACAAACTCATTGGCAATTCGGCAACCAATTTTTCCGACGTAGTCATGTCTGGAGAAAGGATCGAGCATGGGATTAAGACTGGGAAGATTGCTGAGTCCTTTAGTGATCCTATGAAAAGAGGAGGACCATCCAGAAGAAAAGATGAAGAAATACAACAAATAGGACGTACGGACAGAGTGGATTTTTTCCTCCTTGTAGGTACCTAACTGTGGCCTACCGGACCTCTGCCTATTCCTATTCTGCCAACAGGCCCAATTATGACTCCCAACAGGCCTAATGATTATCCTCCTAATAAGGCCCCCAACAATTAATCCTCTCAATAGGCCCAAATAATTACCCTCCCAACAGGCCTAATCAATTACGGCCACCTTATTCCGAACTCCCTCCAGTATGCCCTTGGCCCCACCAAGACCAAGAGAAGTTTTTTTTTTTTTTTTCACCAATTCCCTATGACTTATCACTGAGTTATATCCAAAAACTCATTGAAAGTCCAACTTATTTTTTTCGCCCAATTCCTACAAGGCCAATATTGCGAAACCCCCATAATCCAAGGTGGTATGACCCCCAAACAATACTTGCCCATATCATGATGGCGGTTTTTTTCCCACCATGTTAGGCCCAATGGCCCACCCTGAAAATTGCATAGCCATTGAAACGTATAGTCCAACAATTAATCGAGTCAAAGTGGTTGGACTTTTCCGACGAACCAAACGTCACTCACAATCCATTGCCCTTGGCCTCATCAAGCCAAAACCAGTTTCCCCATATGATAGACAAGAACACCGGTCTGATAAAGAAGTCAGTCAATGACATCATAATCACTTAAGTCTTTGCTTTTTTGCCGCCTAAGAAGGCATTCTGCTATCATCTATATCAATGGTAGCAAAGACCAATTGACCTTCTCTTCCAAGTTGGTGTGACCCAAATGCCAAATGTGATTACCAAAAGGTTCAATCGCGCATCTAACTGAAAATTGTGTGGCACTGAAACTCAAGGTCCAACAGTTGGTCGAGTCCAAGTTGCTAGGCCATAATGTGATTGGTAATTGAAAGTGAAGATTTTGAACTGGAATTACATTGATTTTGGAAAGGCTCCAAGTCAGATCCCGATCTAACAGTTCGCACACACTTTTGAATGACAGGGAATCCTTTTGAATAAACTTGTTAATATTTGAGAGCTTGGCAAAGTAATCTAATAGTAAAAATCTCCTAGATTTAGTCCAGAATCTAGGGTGTAGTCTTTGTTATTAGATGGACACCCTGTGGGTTTTCCTTTTTCTGGTACAACAAAAAGAAAAAATGTAATGGCTGTAAACTTCTTTAACTACTTTTCAAATTTCCTACTAAACTCTCTGCCCATTTAAATACCTATCCATTATTTGCCCATCAACACTTTAACAAAACTTCTTTTTGGGGTCACAACCGGAAACCTTCCCTTATTTTTGTTCTCCGACAAAAATAGGTTTTTTTTACCAACTCTTTAAACCAAAAATTCCATTTTTACCCCCATCTATCTCTCAATCTTTGCCATTACACTATCTATTATTGCCATCATTACTTTACTTTCTAAACGATACTACTCGTGGGTGAAAATGAAAAGTTAAGAAGAGATTTGATAGTAAAAAAACCAGTGATCTTTCAAAAGTGCTGCCAAATCTAGTGAGAAAATGATTTCAAATGTTGCACCTCAACTCTCAAAAAGGAATTCACAGTGGTTATCAACATCCTTGCAAGAAGTTTTGGGTTAGCTTCGAAAGAAGGTAGCTCTCATATCAAATGGCTTAGATGGCCTCCCAATCTTTATGAATGCTCAACACAAGAAAAGGTTCTCAGTTCCCCGCAACACAAACTCCACAAAAAGAAAGAAGTTCATTCCTTTCATCAAAAGGCAACAAGGGAAAAGTAAAAAAAAAAAAGGACTGAGAACAAACACGAGCAAGTAATTTCCACTGGAGTCATCTTACTTCAAGAGGGCTATCATGCATGTGTTCTCGGTTCTCCGCAACTGCAAACTCCACAAAAAGAAATAAGTTCATCCCTTACACCAAAAGGCAAACAAGGGAAAACTTAAAACCAAAAAGAGACTAAGCCCAAGCACGAGCAAGCAAGGTCCACTTGAGTCCATCTCACTTGTTTTAAGAGAGCTATCAAGTATGCCATCAATCATAGCTCACACAAACAAAAAAAAAAAAAAAACAAAAAAAAAAAAAGAACAAAAAAAAAAGAGCTTCAGAAAAAGAGGCTCAAAGAAGGCAAAAGAAAGCAACCAAGTTGACAAAAAAAAAGTGAGCTATGCTATTCTAGACTGAAAACCTGCAAAGGCGGTTTAGAAGACAAAAGCAACCCTCAAGCCAAGCGTACATAAAGATTACTATAGTTGGGGGGCAACAGATGAGGTCTAACTTTCTGGAAAAGGTGGCAAGTTTGAGGTCATCACTATTAAGTTTTTCACCATAATCCAATCTGCTCACGAGTATTTAACAGACTCTTCTTTCACACCACTTAAATCCGTTAACTTTTCTCAGACCTAACATCTCCATTCAGTCACGAGTATCATTGTGAATCATGTTTCTACCTTATTTAATACCTTATTGAGTAGTTTAACAGACTCTTCTTTCAACCACTTAAACTAAACTTTCCTCACCTAACATCTGAATTCGAAGTCAAAATTTTTTCATTGTGAACCATGTTTGAGCCTTATTTAATACTGCTCATTGAGTAGTATTAAAAGAATGACCTTCCACACCACTATAAACAACTTTCCTCAGACCGAACATCCTCATTTGTGTCTATCATTGTAAATCATGTTTCTACCTTTGCAATTAATATTGCTCACAATAGTTTTAAAAGACCATTTTTCACACCACTCAAACATGACTTTACTCAGAGGAAAATTTATCACTTAAATCATTCTGATTCAGCTAAACGTGGTGAACAAAGCCTTTTCAGGAGGAATGTAATTCAAACAGAAATGCATGGACGACACCTACTTTAGTTACCAGTCTCGATCTCATCAGATTCAGCTAAAAGGCTATACCTTGTGAATCAGTTGTTTCTACCTTATTGTCTTTTATAATTTATGTCTTTGAGTTGGAAAGGGCCAGAATGGCAGGATATTTTAATTAAAAACAAAGACCGTAAATTACTTTGTTAAGCTTTGGAAATTGATGAAAGTTCTTCTTTAAGGCCAAACCATTATTCATTAATGTGTGTAGACTTAAAAGTGAGAGAGATAGCTTGAGACTTTCTTTAAGAAGATGTGGTTCTTGTAAGAGAAATTCACGATCAAGGGCCATCACGAAGGTCTAGAAATGCTCGACCTTCTTTTTGTGTCAAAGGCGAGATGCTCGACCTTTTGTTAAAGACATAAACACTATATCCAGGGGGGCAAAGTAGTCTCTACGAAGCGTAAGAGGAGTACTGCCAACAAAGAAGCTCAATAGACAAAGGGGCAAGTCTTATGGATCAGAACCTGAGTTCAAGGAAGAGCAATCACTCAGATTATAACATGGGGATAAGTAAGTGTCGGCATAACCACAAAAAAAGGGGCAAAGAGACATTGAAAGTAAAGCCTTTGATGGTATCAAATCCATGATAATAGATGAGTACCTGAAAAGATATAAGTATGAAGCGGGCCAACATTAAGGAAATCTTGAGGCCCAAAATTCAAAGAACAAGTCAAGGAAAGGGGATTTTTTGAAAGGGCTTTTGAAAAGAGTTGAGGCTTTTGAGGCAATGGACAAAAGCTGAGAAGCATAAAGAGATTCAATGATAGTCCCCCCCTGCCCTCCCCCCAAGAAGCAAAATCATAAAAAGGATCCAGTAAAGCAAAGACATGAAGAACTAGATTCATACCCAAAAAATATAAAAATAATCAACAAAACAAAAATAAAAAATAAAAAAATTCATTAGTTACATGCATGCATTTCATTCATGCATTTCACATCATGCATGCATGAACTTTTTACATAATAGGGAAATCAAATGGGAAGCACATTCATGGCACCGTTACATCAATATAAGCTGAGATCTCAACAACATCAGCTCTTACCAATCTATCACTGGATACACAGCTAATATGCGGGACCAACCCGCATCAGGAATTCAAGGATAAGGTAGACAATATTGTCAAAAGCCTAGTAATCGATTCAATAATCGAGGCTACACCTTGATGGACAGAATTGACGCCAGCTTAGCGGTATCCAAGATAAGAAATAGCTATGGTCAAAGATAAGCGCGGATATCATGAAATATTGTCGTTGATTGTTTGTCAAAAGCAGACAATGGATTCAATAATCAAGGACTGGATCAATACCCTGGATCCAAATGTCATGCCTATGGAATATCAAAGATAAGAAATATCTATGATACTAAAATAAAGTAGGATCCACTTTTCCGGTTAAACGGCGGATACGGTACTCCGTGACTCTCAAGTCGGTTCTCTCAGTTGCCCATAATAACTGATTCCTTCACCCATTCTTTCTTTTACTTCCTCCTAGAAAATGGATCCTACTTTTTCCGCCTTGCGAAAGTATTTCCCTTCTCTCCCAATGAACATCCTAAAAAAGATCTACCGAGTTCGCTGTGAACGATTAAGAGCTCTGATGCACAAAGGAATACCTGAAGATGTACGGTGGTTAATCGAAGCCAAGGTTCGTCTGGCAGGTGAAATCCCAGAGACATTTGCGTCTTACATGCCTGGTGTTGGCAAAAGTTCTTATGCCAGAAAAAGAAGAGCGAAAAGATTACAAGTCTGCCATAAATGTGGTAGGTGGAGGTGGACTTGTAAGACTAGGTGTCGTTCTTTAGGAATGATCTCCAATAATCGAGAAGATAAAATACGGTTCATCAAGAATGGCTTGAGTAAGGACTCATTGGATGATATCCAATTGACTCTTGAGACGCATTCTTGTGGATCTGTGTAACGTGAAATTCTTGGTTTATGGAGTATTTTTCATGAAGAACGAAACCGTTACAGTCCCAGGAATTTGACTTTAAATGACCCTGTTTGCCAGCTTGTAAGAAAGCTGGATGGGAAGCAGATCCTCAACTCATAGAAGCCATTAATACCGTTACTGGACGTAAAACCAGTGGAAAATGTGAGCCACAGTCACAATTACTGTACATAAGTTTGTTATATTTGGAAAAATTGGCATTTTCTTTTGACATATGTACATGTTCCCCTAAGTGTAATCGACACGTTATCCATTTTCATCATTATAAATGCGTGTTCTTCCTTCTGATTAAGCAGCAGATAAGATACCCCGCGACTTCTAAAATCGATTATTCCAATTTCTTACAATAACTGATTCTTTTCCCTCTTCTCTCAAATTCTTCTTTCATCAATGGATTCTACTCTTTCTGCACTGCGATACTCTTTCTGCACTGCGAAAATACTTTCCTTCCCTCCCACTAAAAGTTCTTAAAAAGATCTACCATGCTAGATGTGAAAGAATCAGAGTTTTTATACGCAAGGGTCTTCCTGACAACGTCCAGTGGATAATTGAAGCTAAGGTCCGTTCGGCTGGTGAAGTTCCAGATGCATTAAAGCCTCGTATGCCCGGTCTAGGTAAGAGCGCTTATGCCAAAAAGCGAAGAGCAAAGAGGCTAGATGATACGTTATAAATGCGGACGATGGAATTGCAATGCTAAAGTCCGCTCTTTAGGATACATATCCAAAAATCATGGGAAGATAAAAGAAAATTCATTAAGAATGGCCTGCGTAAGGAATCTCTGAGGAGATATCCGAGGGACTCTTGAAATGCATTCTTGTGAAATAGTGCAGCGCGAAATAGTCGATTTATAGAGGACTTACCATAAAAAATGAGACCGTTGCAGTCTTGGGAGTCTGACCTTAAAAGACCCAGTTTGCTAGCTTGTAAGAAAACTAGATAGGAAGTAAATCCCCGACTCATAGAAGGCGTTGAAGCCATTACTGGATGTAAAACTAGTGGAAGATGTGAGCCACAGCCACAATTACTGTACATATGAGCTGTCATTTATGAAATCTTTTGACTTTTCTTTTCTTGTAACAATAATGTACTCGCTATCTGTAAGTATAATTAACTTGTTATCCTTTCATCACTATAAATACGTGTAAGTTATTTCCGTTTCCTACAATCACTAATTTCCTTCT
>SMDT01001151.1:0-107343 GCA_005392925.1 Aquilaria sinensis | reverse complement strand
AAGGCATTGGTCTAAAAATGCCAGGTTATACTTGGTCGAATGTGAAAGTAATGAAGTGGGATAAGAGCGCTTACAAAAGTTCTGTTGGCGGACAAACTCTATGCGTGAGTGTATTAATCTTCTTGATCACTGTGTTAATGATGCCACAGCAAGGACGCGTTTCAATGACGGCCTTCAAGTATTGAAGCGAATGGTGCTGCAAGTAGATCCTGATGTCGGCTCTAGCTCTGCTACGACTATTGGGACAGGGACTCGTATCCATGATCCAGAGTTTGTGAAAACCAACACCTTTGGCTGGAAAAGGATGAAAAGTGTAATTGAGAAAGCTCGAAAGTCAAGAGGAAGGAAGAGGAAATAGAAAGTGTTACTTAGTTATGTTTCTCAAAATGAGTGACATGTATTCAACAATATTTTTTCTTTCATTTTTCCTATTTTTCTCACTCAAGATGGATTGAATATTCTCTATGAATTTATTTTAATCTTTCACAGTACGTTATTATTATTTCTGAATACGGTTCTTTCATTCTGAACGATCTATTTATTATTATGGTCTTTGAATGTATTATTCTGCAATATGTTTGTACGATTATGCCATATGATTGTATCATTCTGCCACATGATGTCAAATGTCATGTACGAAGCTGAAATATCTCTATAACGTTTTGGTAATAGGGACATGTTAACCTGCATGCCACAATGAAGCTATATATGAATGTTACCAAGTTAGTAAACCATCCAATATTTAGTTTACTATTTGACCGTATGGTATTATTATTTTGGAATATGGCTTTTCCATCCTGCAAGATGCCTGTACAATTCTGGATTAAGAATGTATCATTATGGAATATGTCTGTACAAATATGGAATATGATTGTATCACTAAGCCACATAATGTTTACTGTTATGTACTTTAGCTGAAATATGTCTCCAAAATTTTGGTAATGGGGACATGTGAACCAATAGGCCAAATAAACCCATATCAACGTTACCAAACAAGTAAAGCATCCAGTAATAAACTAGGAAACAATCTAATATTCAAACACTAACATAGATAAAAAGAAAATATCTTAATACTAAGGATTTTCTTCTGCAGCAAGTTTTGCCTTCCTCATCACCTCAACCCTGATTTTATTGGTCTCATCCTTGATAATTTCAGCTGTAATCGCCCGCCGGTAGTAATGTGATGTCTTGCCCTGTAGTCAACATACAACATAGGTACGATGTCTAAGTTAAGTCGATATTGTAATCTATACTCAGATTCACAGTACATAACGGTAAACTTACCGGTCCAAGATCACTGTCAAACTCTTCCCCTTCAAACAGTTCCATATGTTTCATAGCAAACACACCACAGTCTTTATTATTCGACAAATATGATTTTCCTTTCATTCTTTTCTTCCATTTTGGTGTCATATGTCCCCATTCAAAGTTCTTGAACACCGAGCGTTTTGGGTGCTTGATTGAGTGAAGGTACTCCATTAAAAGAATTGTCTGTAAATATGAAATTACTCACTTTGCAAGTAACATAGAGAAACGTAACATATAATGTGTATAATGCCTTACCGTTTGGCCTTCCAGCTCACCATACAATCTGAAATCCTCTTTCAAATTGTTGATAACATGTATTATCTCGTCCTTGAAGTCTATGCAGACAACATAGTAATGTCCGTGTTGTAATATGGGTAGGAAAACCTGTGGTGAAGTCCAATGTTACCTCTCAATGTGGTAAGAATAAACAAAAGATGGCAAGTGTCAACCAATATGTCTAGTTTTTCTATCCCAGCTTATACGGTGTGATGGAGGGAACCTTATTCGCGAGCAGCCAACCATTAATGGTTTCAGACAATCGCACAATGGTGCTCTTGTTCTCACCTTCCTCTTCACTGCTCAATTCAACTCCAACATGATAACCCCCAATAACTAGCTTCATTTTATACATAAAATCAGAGCTTCCATAATACATACTATACTGACAATTAAATGTATTCTTACACATAATAATACATACACAGAATAATACATATCATATACAGAGTAACACATGTCTTACCCACATGTGTTCACCCGACAACATTCAGTGCAAGATGGTTTGCTACTAATACATGTATGCTCACATAGAATAATACATATTATGCACATAATAATACAGTTGCTCACCTAGATATGTGCACTTAAGAACAATCGTCTTGGAACTGCTCGTTTATGCTCCTTTGCATTAAAGGCCAAACACCATGCATCCATGATTGTAATGTCTATTTCGCTTTTATCTCGCAAAGTGAGAAAGCACTCCCGAGAAACTATATGGTTGTGGCCATCATCATATAGTAATTCCCTAGTAACAAACAGAGTTGTTAGACAATGCACGTTCATACATTATACTTTTGACATTATCACATATGAAACCTTACAATTTATCAAGTTCGGCATGCATCCCATAATCTACAAGGACTGCATCATCATTAGGGATTTGATACTTAGCACCATCCTTCCCCATTCCTTGCATGAACGGTGACCGTAAACATGCAGCCTTGACTTTCTTTCTATGTGGCCTCATTGTTGGAAGTTTGACAGTAGCATTTCCTAATGCATCTTCATCCCTGACATCTTCTACCCCCACAACTGTTGTCGCCTTGAAACCTTGATCCAAATCAAAATCACGTGCATCATGTTGTTCCTTCTCAACTGCAATGTCTGCAGATTCCATTCCCTTCATTCCTTCCTGCCCTTTGGCCTGCTTCATCCCTGTCCCACATTTACACATTGCCTACGTTATCTTAACATGTTTAGTATAACATATGGAGATAATAACCAAAACTATGCATTAACAAATACCTGTAGATCCGTACAACAGCTGACAAAAAGCCTGCGTAATCTGGTGAATCATTTCTAATGACTCATCCATAAACTAGGTAAATTGAGAGCTGCTAACATTGCCTTCCTCTATTGGCTTCAGAAACGGATGCAATTCCTTCTCCATCTGTGGGAATTGACAGTTCATTCTCTCAACTTGAGACCGGAACCATTTGTATGCCTCGTTTGTCTTTTTCCCATATGAGATAAGGAGATTCATTTCACTCTCCCAAGACCCGGAGGAGTCTAGCATATCCACCGCCTTTTTATCCTCTTTCTGGCCTAAGTATTCAGCTACTTTATTTGCTTCATCAGTATCATTAGGCGGAGCCAATTGGCCATGGCCAAATCCACCAATCTTTCTCCTTTCTTGCAATAGCCGCTTCAGTACCGCATCATGTGTCCATCCAATTATACGCGGTACTTCTCTAGGGATCATCCGGCGATAAAAAGGGACAACCTGGTCA
The DNA here is from genome assembly GCA_005392925.1 of Aquilaria sinensis. Lineage (NCBI taxonomy): Eukaryota > Viridiplantae > Streptophyta > Magnoliopsida > Malvales > Thymelaeaceae > Aquilaria > Aquilaria sinensis. Next base: position 104,026 of record SMDT01001151.1, on the reverse strand, counting down.
AGATATAGCATCTATATGGACAAAATGATAATCTTCTATCAGTTTTAAATATTCAGGATCCAGAATAATACAGTTAACATGTAGTTCCACATATACTAGATCTATTAATACTCAGAAACAAAAATGTATACTCATAAACACATACAATACGTAGATAAGTACATATTGTATCTACATTACTACATTGCTCACCCAGTTTAACATAACATCACCACCGCAATTGAAAGTAAATGATCAGATATTCAAGCTTACTTACAGGAAAAGGAGGCACCGATTCAACATTTATGGCCTAGTTTCCTGTTTCCACTTGTACATTTCATCTCCCAACTCTGCCAGTGTAAACACACAAAAGTTCATCTTCGGAACATCCTCAAGATTTCTGATAAATCTCAAGAACTTCCAGTTACAATGTGCCCGGGAAGCAGGTGCCAGTAACCTTGAGACAATACAGACAATGAAATTTCGCTTGAACTCGTCTCCAGCATCCTTATCTTCCTCCACTGCTTTGTCGATTGCAGATACATACGGTCCATCTTTGTTCTTTGTATTGCATTCTGGCCACTTCACTGCAAATGCTTCCCGGACATCTGAATATGTCTTAGGACCAAACGGTGTGTTTCCATTTGGCAACCCAAGAACCAAATGCACATCATCATCCACCAGCTCAATCTTGCTAGAACCGAGATCAATACTCATGTTGATTGGGTTAAACCTTTCAACCATCCAATTTATCAAATCCTTACACACCCACCTACATTGCAACCTTAAAATGCCTCCGAATCCCATTTCTTCAACAACACGCACGTGTTTCTCATATGCTAATAGCGTTTCAAAAACCTTAGTGATCTGTTAGGGTGAGCAATGTGTATTAAATCTGCATGAAACAATGCAACTTAGTTAGTTAAGGTAACACTTGAAATTTGTAATGTAAGATCATCCCCCAAATGTATAATCAAATTTTAAACCTATCACTTCTCCCCCCATCCTCTTCTGTTTCTACTGTTTCACTTTCCCTTGCCCCCGTCGAGTTGCCCTTCTTGTGCTTAGTTCGTCTTTTTCTTACTAGCCTGAATATAAGCACAAATCAATATGAAAATACGTACTTCAATAACAATGCAAACATAAAGCAATTTTAGGTCGTCTTTCTCTTACTAGGGCTATCACCTCTCTCAGTACATACTTCCTGCCAAAAGTGTGGTCGGGAAGCCTGACGTCATCCGAAAGAGGCGCTATCACTGACCTCGGAAGGAGCGAAGTCAAACACCTCGAACTCGGGACTTCGGCTAGTACGTCAGGAATTTCAAGGATGTTACCGGCTCCCTCGGGGGACCAAACGGATCGCCTTCGGGGATGAAGAACCAGCTATTTCAAGCAGAAGAGAATCTCCTCGAAGGCGGAACCCCCGAACCAGGGAACTCCCCGAACTACGGGCATAATTCCCGAAGAGGGGCATCCGTACCAAAGGACGGCCTCGCCCAGAGGACCTCGGGAGTACGGCATGAGCATTTAAGGAGTCTCTGACATGTCGCCCACATGCGCTACACGCCGCCTCGAAGAGCGGTCTGACGCACCGACGCCATCCAAGTCTTGTCACGACCTGTCTCGGTCCCAGACCCGAGGAGCCTACAAACGGCTACCTGTCCCCTATGCCCAGAAGTACAGATCGCATCCGACCGAACACGTGTCGTGATCTGAACGGGCTGGGCACCCCTATAAATACCAGGAAACAGGCCTTGGCAAAGGATCCGACCCCCTCTCCCTGAGAAAACACGAACAGGCAAGGCCACCTAGCCTCTTAGTGCTCTTCCTCTATCTCCCCTCAGAACACTGACTTGGGCGTCGGAGGCTCCTCCCCGGAAAAATACTCCGGGGACCTCCTAACCTTTTCTTTTCTGAGCATTTCAGGCACACTCCTCTGGGAAATCTTTGCTCCAGACGTCCTCCCTCTCAGGAAGTCCCTCCCGAAGTCATAATGTCACCTGACGAAGATGCTGCTGGGCATCATTTGGCGCCGTCTGTGGGAACTCACCCTCAGGTCGCCGTTGTTGAAACTCGGCGTTCAAAGGACAAGGGACTTCCAAAGTCCTCGTCCGCGCCTGAAGCTCAACCGGCTACTGAGCAAACCCTTCCAGGGACTTCCTCGCCTGAGGAAGAACGTCCTCTAGTCATAACTATGAGTTTTCTACGCGACTTTCAGCGCTCTATTGTGGCTGAAATGACACAGCAGATAGACCGAAGGTGGCCGCAACCAACTCAGGCCCAAAGGCCTTCCTCGCCAGTACGCCCTCGGGAGAAAAGCCCTAAATCAACCTATCGCAGTTCGGGAAGCGGGGATCCGCGTGATGAGTCTTCGACGGAAAATATACCCCTCGGGGCACGACCTACGGGACAAACGGGGTCCAAGCGACCTAAAATCCCACGCCAAAGGAGCTCATCACCTGAGGCGAAGTCCCCATCCCCTCGGCGCCGGAGTCACTCCCCGAAGAGACGCCGGCAATCTCCCTTCCCAGAAGCCTACAAGCACCAGGAAGAAGAGCCCAGTGCCACGCTCCTTATGGAGAAAATATTAGCGAGGTTGGAGAAAGTGGAAAAACAGGTAGCTCGCAAACCAGTCTGGGCCAGGCTGTCTGAAACTTTCTGTGGGGATGAATCGCCGTTCACCCGAGCAGTAGTTGAGGCAGCCATGCCGGGTGACTTCCGGGTGCCTCGGCTGGAAACCTATGATGGCCGAACTGATCCACAGGCTCATCTAACCAAATACAAACGCAGCATGGTGCTGCACGGTGCTGATGATGCTACCCTGTGCAAATGTTTTGAGGTCACCCTCACAGGACCAGCAACAGCGTGGTACAATTCGTTGGCTCCCGGAACCATCAGGGAGTTCCAGGAGTTATCTACGGCCTTTACGCAGCAATTCATTGGAAGCCGGCCGACGGCGAAGATGCCTGTCCAGATGTTCGACATAGCGCAGAAGAATGGAGAAACCATCCGCGACTATGTCGAAAGGTTTAACAGAGAAGCCTTAAGTGTTCCAGACTTTCGCCCCGAAATACGCATTCTCGCCATGACACGGGGCCTTCGGAGGGACTCACAGCTGTTCTACGAGTTTTCCAAGGACCCCCCGGACACGCTTGGCGAATTCTACTGAAGGGCCGAGCAGCACATGACAGCCGAAGAGCTGAGGATGGGTGGACCGAAGTCCGACCACACCCGTGCCGAGGGGTCCAGCCAGCAAATGCGGTATCCAGCCGACCAGGCAGGACGACCTCGAAGGATTAGGGGAAGGAAACCCCCAACCTTCACACCCCTGAACACCACGAGGACCAACATCCTCATGACGATGGAAAGACAGGGGACCCAGATTCAGCGGCCAAGGGCCATGACCGCTGATAATAAAAAGAACATGAAGAAGTTCTGCCAGTTTCACCGCGACCACGGCCACGACACCGAAGACTGTTTCCAATTGAAAAAGTACATAGAGTCGCTGATAAAACAAGGCCAACTTCGGCGATATCTGCGAATGCCTTCCCCGAAAGGAAGGAAGGAGGAAGAAGGAAAGGCAGATGACGAGGACTACGACTCCGACAGACGGAGGAACCGAAGTCCGAAGAGGCGTCCTCCACCTCCGGCGGGAATAATACAAACAATTACGACAGGACTTCCATCCTCGGAAAGAAAGAGGAAGGCCAGAGAAATATCAGTGATGGAATATCAGAGTCCGACGAAGAAACTGGCCCGCAAGGATGGTTCCACCGTCATCTTTCCCCATGACGATCCGCTGTTGGTCATGGTGAGGATAGGAAACTGGGACGTCAAGAGAGTGTTGCTTGACGATGGATCAAACGCCGACGTCCTGTTTTCACATTTGCTGCCGAGCTTGGGTATATCCAACACCGATCTCAAGCCCGTCACTTCGCCTACTTTCGGGGTAGGGCCATCCGAACTGCCCGTCCTCGGATGGATCGATCTTCCCCTAATGATGAAAGGAACTTCGGTAGACGGGACAGACGAATTATTTGCCTCCACAATGACAAGGTTCATTGTCATGGATGTTCCTTCGTCATATAACGCCATCCTTGGAAGGCAAACACAAGGAAATCTGCACATTCGCCCTGATGTAAAGTACTTAACTGTCACTTTTGCCACCAAGGATGGAGACGCGGAAATCTTCATTGATCAGGGCGAAGTAAGGAAAGTGTTCGTCAAGGCGCGAAAAGCTCCAGCAACCAACTTCGCACAAACTGTAGAGGCAGAGGCTTTGCCAGATGGAAAACCAAAAAAGGGAGAGGCAGAAGATCCCGCGAAGGTAGAAATGGAAGAAGTAGAACTTGTCCCGGGCCGAAATACCCGAATAGGGAAAAACTTGGCCGAAGGTGACAAGAAAAAACTTGTATCCTTTCTACTGATGAATAAAGACCTGTTTGCCTACTCGCCGAAAGATATGCCGGGGGTAGACCCTCGCATAATACAGCATAGCCTTAAAGTAAGTCCGGAAGCAAAACCTGTCCGGCAAAAGAAACGGGGCATCTCAGTCCATAAAAATAACTTCGTCAAAACCGAAGTCCAGCGCTTATTGGACGCAGATGTAATCAGGGAGGTCAAGTACCCCGAATGGTTGAGCAATGTGGTTATTGCCACAAAAGAAGGGAGCAGTAAGCTCCGAATGTGCATCGACTTCAGAAACTTGAACGATGCTTGCCCAAAAGATTCATACCCTCTCCCACCAATAGACCAGTTGGTAGACTCAACTGCCGAATACGGGCTCCTAAGTTTCCTAGACGCCTTCAGTGGGTATCATCAAATAAGGATGGACCCCGAAGATGAGGAGAAGACCGCCTTCATCACCGAGGGTGGAACGTATTGTTACATCAGAATGCCCTTCGGGCTAAAAAATGCAGGAGCTACCTACCAGAGGTTGATGAGCAAGGTCTTTAATGACCAAATAGGGAGGAACATGGAAGTCTATGTCGATGACATGATAGTCAAGAGCAAGCTGCCTAACGACCACGTCGCAGATCTAAAGGAAACTTTCCACCAGCTCAGAACCTTCGGAATTCGCCTTAATCCCGAAAAATGCATCTTCGGCGTAACCTCGGGAAAGTTTCTTGGGTACATGGTATCAGAAAGAGGCATTGATGCTAACCCAGAAAAAATTAAGGCTCTGCTTGAATTCCGAACTCCCGTCACAATAAAAGATGTGCAGAGACTCACCGGAAGGATAACATCTCTTAGCAGGTTTATTTCCAGGTATGGAGACCGGTGTCGAGCATTCTTCAAAGTCCTCACTAAGGCAGCAAAAAAGGAGGGCAACCTCGGATGTGATGATCATCCTTGGAATGAGGACTGCCAAAGGGCTTGGGAAGAACTCAAAATCTACTTAGCCCGTCTGCCCACTCTTCGACAACCTCGCGAGGGAGAGCCCCTCGTGTTGTACCTCGCCGTCACAGAAAAAGCAGTAAGCTCGGTCCTTGTGAAAGAGGAAGGGCCGAAGCAATGGCCGGTTTATTATGTAAGCAAGTCCCTGCACGGCGCCGAAGTCAGGTATCCCTTGCTACAAAAAGCTATATATGCCCTGGTACTGGCAGGAAGAAGACTACGGCCATATTTTCAAGCTCACCCAATCATCGTCCGAAGTAGTCTACCTCTACGGGACGTCATGAGGAAAGTTGATCATTCGGGAAGGCTTTCCAAATGGTGTATAGAGCTTGGCGAGCACGACATTACTTATGAACCTCGGAAAGCCATAAAAGCTCAAGCCCTGGCAGACTTCATTGCCGAAGTACCCATCACCGAGGACAGCCATTCGGATCCTGGCGAAGGTGAGCCAAAATGGACTTTGTATATAGACGGAGCCTTAGGGTCCGAACACCAGGGAGCTGGGGTAATTATCAGAGGCCCCGAAGGTCTAGAAGTAATGAAGGCCATCAAGTTCGGCTTTAATGTCACCAACAATATGGCTGAATACGAAGCTCTCATAGCAGGGTTACGCCTAACCAGAAAAATTGGTGTAAGAAACTTGAAAGCCCACAGCGATTCCCAGCTGGTAGTTCAACAAACAACAGGGGACTATGGCGCGAAGGACCCGACCTTGGCAAAATACCATGAACTGGTAGCAAAGCTTATCCGAGAGTTCGACACCGTACGAATCAAAAATGTGCCTCGTCGAGATAATGCCGAGGCAGATTGCTTGGCAAAGTCGAAAACATGCACCGAGGTGCTAAACCACCCGAGCATCGCAGTGCTGAGCATAGTAACTTCGGGAAAAGGCTGGAAAGATCCGATAAAAAGATATCTCGCAACCAGTGAGCTCCCCGAAGACCCCAACGAAGCGGCAAAAGTGCGAAGACGTTCCGGTCGTTTCTTCCTAATCGGAGAAGAATTATATCGGCAGGGATATGCAAATCCACTGCAGAGGTGTGTTGGCGAAGAGGATACTGAAATGATCCTCGAAGAAGTTCACGAAGGCGCTTGTGGTTCGCACATTGGAACCGACGCCCTGGCAGCAGTGATACTTCGCCAAGGATACTTTTGGCCTACCCTAAGAAAGGACGCTAGGCAGTTCGTCCAGAAATGTGGTAATTGCCAAAGACACGCGAGTATCCAAAGGACACCCTCGGAATTGGTAACTTCGGCTGACTATCCCTGGCCCTTCGCAGTTTGGGGCATAGACCTCATTGGGCCACTCCCGACAGCGCCTGGAGGCGTGAAGTTCTGCGTAGTCGCAGTGGACTATTTCTCTAAATGGGTCGAGGCAGAACCCTTGGCGACTATCTCGGCAAAAGATGTGCAGAAGTTCGTATGGAAGAACATTGTATGCAGATTTGGCATACCGAGGGTACTAGTAGCCGACAATGGGTCCCAGTTTACAGACAAGGGGTTCCAAGAATTTATCAATAACCTCGGAATAAAAATGCACTTCGCTCCAGTAGCTCACCCCCAAAGCAATGGGCAAGTAGAAGTATCTAACAGGACCATAAAAGATGGTCTGAAAAAGAGGTTGGGGGAAGCAAAAGGGAAATGGCCAGGAGAGCTCCCAAGTGTGTTATGGAGCTACCGAACAACACCCCGAAGAGCCACAGGGGAAACACCTTTTTCACTTGTTTTCGGTACAGAGGCTATCATCCCAATCGAGGTAGTACAACCATCGGTGCGAGTACAAGTGTTTGATGAAAGGGGAAATGACCTCAGCCTGAGAACCAAGCTTGACCTCGTCGGCGAACACAGAGAAATAGCCGAGCTGAGAAGAAAAGCTTTTCAGCAAAGAGTGGCCGCGGCTATAAACTTGCGCGCCAGGCCAAAGGGAATAAAGAAAGGAGACCTCGTTCTCCGAAAGGCTGAATTTGGACCCCGAAGGCCATCCCACGGGGTACTTCGCGCAAATTGGGAAGGTCCTTATCTGGTACTTGCCGAAGTGCGAAAAGGAGTTTACAAGCTCGGCGATGCCGAAGGCGTAGAATTAAAAAATACATGGCATTCGGATGCCTTGAAAAAATTCTATGCTTAGGATTTTGGTGGGAAAATTGTACAAGTTAGAAAAATTTCTAAGTACAAAAGTTTCTTAGAAATTTTTTTTCTAAAGTACAAAAAGCTTCTATTCACCAGAGCGGTCGTCGCCGAGCACGGTTTAAGAGAATTTATTTACAAAAGTTATCAACCTTCTCTGAAGTTGGAAATTTACTTAAAGAGAATTTCACGAGGGTGATTCCAAGGCTAATTGACGTGATAAGCGTAAATATGATTTTCCGAAGTCTCTTGAACGAAAGTGTTCGGGACAATGGGAAATTAAAAATCTTGCACAAAAGACTTAGCCAAAAAAAAAAAATTTCAAAAGAAAGAAGGAGTCTTTATTAACAAAGATGGATCTGATTACAAAGAACGAAGCTCGCCAAAAGAAGAAGTACAAAAAAGGAGAAAAAGAAGGCAAAGGACCCTAAGACAAGCTAAGGAATCTCGGCATCTCAGGAGCCACCAGCTCTTGCGTCCTTGTCCACCGCCCTTGGCGCCGGAAGAGGAAAGGGCAAGTTGAGGTGCTCGATTTTGGACCAAGACCACTGAGGCCCCTCGAGGATGTTTAGGGCCGCCAAAAAGGAGAGGTCCAGATCTGGGAACCTCTGCAGAACTTGATGCCGAGCAAGGCAAAAGCCATCCTGAAAACCGACCTTGGTCGCTTGGACGGCCTTCTCCTTCTCGACCGCTAAATCATCAAGTTCCTTCTCCAGATCAGCGATCTCCTTCTTCAGTGCCTTCGTCTTCTTCTTCTTCAGCTCCTTCTTCAAAGACTCGACCTCGGCTTGGAGCGCGGCCTTCTCAGCAAGCACCTTCGCCAGGAGAGCCTCAGACTCAGACCTCTCCTTTTGATATGCTTCGTTTGCCGAAGTCAGCTCCGCCACCTTGGAGCCGAGGTCAGAAATCTTTTGGGAGGAGTCCTTCAAGAGCTCCTCTTTTTCCTTCAATAACTCATCCCGAACGGCAGCGACCTCCTTCTTTGCAGCTTGATCCATCTCCGCGTTCTTGGCAACCAAGTCAGAGCACATGACCTTGGATTTCTCCACACAGTCTAAGGCCCAGACTTGGAATGCCGCTTGCTTCGCTGCCCGAACCCTGAGGAGGCCAGTGTACCCCAACAGCTGCAAAGAAGTAAGAACAAAGTCAGTAAGGCAAAAAATGAGCCAAGCACTTAGAAGAAATCAAAAGGAAAAAACAAAGGCGTGAAGTATACCTGGGCAGCGTGCTTGGAAACTTTTGCAGTAAGGGACTCTTCGTCCGGGCACGCCTCGGAAATGGCCTTGAAGGAGGCCTCGGTGAGGATCCCCTTTGAAATTTGGTTGGCCATTTGCTGGCAGTCGCCGGAGTACAAATTCATGTCCTCCGTAAACGACCAGAAAGGCTCCCTCGGGATCTTCCCCTTCGGGATGTGGGAATCCCGAAGGGCCCGTTTCCGGGCGTGCTCAGCCACCCATGCCGAAGGTGGTAGCTCCTCTACACGGCAAGATAAGAAGCTTGTCAACATAAGTGATCTTCAAAGATTAAAAAATGAAGGCACCGCAACTTGTCTAAAAAACGAACCTGGAGGCACCTCGGCAACTTCATCGTCGGAGTCCCGGACCCCCTCGGCAGAGATCTCCTTGCCTTTGCTCTTACGGCGCTCCTCGAGCTCCTTTGCAGAAGGGACTTCCACCAAGGCGTCCAAGAGAGCCGCTGAGGAAGTGGGACTCCGGGGAGGGACGTCGGTCGGCTGGGCGGTATTGGCCTCTGGCTCCTCACGCACCTCCTCGGGAATTTCCTGGTGAGGAGGAGGCGCGTCCTTCTTCGCCCGTTTGACCGAGGATGGCCCACTCCCAGTCGTTTTGCGCCTTCGGGAGACGGCCTTCTTTGTCTGCTCGCCCTTCTCAGCTTGACCGAGGAAAAGGGACTTGTAGTAAGCAGCGGACTCGTCGGACATCTCTGAAACAGAAGGAAAACATCAGTGTGAGTCTAAGACGTATCTATAACAAAGAAAACTTTTGAGATAACTTACGCTCACAAAAAGTCTCGTAAGTGACCTCCTTCCGAAGGAGTTTTACCAGCCAGGAGTCTTCCCCTGCGATGGCAGGAGCCGGCATCTCGAGGTCCGTCTCATGCTCCTTCACTACCCCTAGCTCCCGAAGGACCTCCTCGGTCATCAGCTTCCACATGATGGGGAAGGGGTAGAGGGAGCGTGAAGGGACCTCGGAATCCCAGTCAGAGACCGCTCGGATCCGTCTGTCGAAGTCCGTGAATCTGGCCGCCAACTCAGGAGTCAGCAGCCTCTTCGGGTCTACAACATCCATCTCCAGCTTTCCCCGAGCCCACTTGGTCGGAACGTACGACCAGGCCTCCTCCATCTTCAGAAAGAAGAATTTTCCTTGCCACCCTCGCCAGCTGTCCTTAGTGGCGAAGGTGAACATATACTTTTTGCTCCCTGATCCCCGAGGCAGCATGAAGTAAAAGCCACCCTTCGGGACCGCGTAGAGCTTATAGTACTGCATAAAAAGAATGAAATGGGGTTCTATTTTGAAAATGCCGCACATGCAAAGGAAGGCGTTAAAGTAGCAGTACAAGTTCGGGGGAAGTTGATTTACGGCAATGCCATAAAATTGGAAAAAGTTGCAAATCACCTTCGAGGGAGGAAACCGAAGTCCGATCTTCAATTGGGCGCGAAAAACGGTAACCTCATTTCGGCGGTTCATAAAACTGACCTCCTGAGAGCCAGGAAGTCTGGTGGTGGCGTAAGAAGGAAGAAAGAACTTTTTGGTCCATCTTTCCAATTTTTCTGAAGTCGTACAGCAAGTATGGTTGAGAAGAGGAAGCCAGCTCTCTGGGATGGGGGAAACAGTCATAAGAGGAGTCGGGGAAGACATTTTTGAAGAAAAAAAGACTTCGGGGGATGAAAAACTGACTCCGGGAAAGCTTTCAGAAAAGCAAAAGAGCACAGAAAATCAAAGAATTTTGAAAGTCAAAACCCACCAAACGTTTTGCCAAAGTCTGGGTTTGGAGTCGCCGTCATAAAAGGTGGCCGGAAATCGCCTAAGAAAAAGCACCGCCGCGAAAAACGCAAAAACAGTTGTGAGCAGGGGAAGAGCAAAAGCAGAACAAAAGGAGCTTATGATGGAACAGGCCATATATAGGCCGAGGGAGGATAGGCGAACCGGCGTCATAAGTACTCCACGAAGGCGAACAGTCGCCATAACTGCTCTCTGCGCATAAAAAGGCGCGCCTGCCGTAACCGATGCAGTCCCCTCCAATGACAAGCGTGCCACGTGTCAGCCGTCGCGCCAAAAGAGGGACACGCCTTCTGACACCCCTAAACCCTGGGCGCGCCACTCCAGACTGACACGCCTGGTTACGAGACGCGACGTTGCGCAGACCTGCAAAAGGAAAGAAGTGGGTTACCTCGAAGACACCAAAAGACAGGCTATGGTCGAACAGCCTATGTCTTCGGACAAAAGGTACATCTTCGGCACAGGTATTACACCCAAGGCCCCGAAGGACGCCCTCCGAAAGCCTACAAGCCGAAGTTTCCACTTCGGCTTTCCGAAGGGGGGCCTGTGATAGCCGAAGGGCTATCACCTCTCTCAGTACATACTTCCTGCCAAAAGTGTGGTCGGGAAGCCTGACGTCATCCGAAAGAGGCGCTATCACTGACCTCGGAAGGAGCGAAGTCAAACACCTCGAACTCGGGACTTCGGCTAGTACGTCAGGAATTTCAAGGATGTTACCGGCTCCCTCGGGGGACCAAACGGATCGCCTTCGGGGATGAAGAACCAGCTATTTCAAGCAGGAGAGAATCTCCCCGAAGGCGGAACCCCCGAACCAGGGAACTCCCCGAACTACGGGCATAATTCCCGAAGAGGGGCGTCCGTACCAAAGGACGGCCTCGCCCAGAGGACCTCGGGAGTACGGCATGAGCATTTAAGGAGTCTCTGACATGTCGCCCACATGCGCTACACGCCGCCTCGAAGAGCGGTCTGACGCGCCGACGCCGTCCAAGTCTTGTCACGACCTGTCTCGGTCCCAGACCCGAGGAGCCTACAAACGGCTACCTGTCCCCTACGCCCGGAAGTACAGATCGCATCCGACCGAACACGTGTCGTGATCTGAACGGGCTGGGCACCCTTATAAATACCAGGAAACAGGCCCTGGCAAGGGATCCGACCTCCTCTCCCTGAGAAAACACGAATAGGCAAGGCCACCTAGCCTCTTAGTGCTCTTCCTCTATCTCCCCTCAGAACACTGACTTGGGCGTCGGAGGCTCCTCCCCGGAAAAATACTCCGGGGACCTCCTAACCTTTTTTTTCTGAGCATTTTAGGCACACTCCTCTGGGAAATCTTTGCTCCAAACGTCCTCCCTCTCAGGAAGTCCCTCCCGAAGTCTTAATGTCACCCGACGAAGATGCTGCTGGGCATCACCTACCGCAACACATATTATGTTAAACAGCATAACAAAGTAGGATACCTTTTCTATTTCTCGCTGCGCATCTCAGACACATCAGTTTCAACATGCAATTTCCTATAAGATTTAACAACATTGCACAACTTAATTATTATACAATGAATTAACAAAGAATTTTTAACTTCCCAATAAGCTGCATTACCTCATTTCCCTCCTGCCATGACCAAGCTTTCCTGCACCCTTAGGCCTTGAACTCTGTGCACTTCCTACCTCCTGTTTACGCTTCTGCAACCTTGTTCTTGCCCGTCCAGACATTACTCCCTTTTCTCCTATACTTTTACACTCCTTATGAGGCCGTTTAAGCCTATATAAATCATAATACATCATATCATCTCGTTAATAGTACCCCTACTCACTCATATTTTTATACTTTTACATACCCGATTATTTTAAAATTTGAGTCATCGTTCTCTTCTTCACCCCCTTCCGTTGTAAAACATCCCATTGAACTACCTTTACTTGCACCTCTGACTCGACGGACAACAACGGGGGTTTCCTTATATGGTACCTTGCATACCAGCAGACACTTTAGCTCCCATTCATATCACCTCCACACAAAAAACTAGTAAGACAAAATGAATTCAAAGGGTTCTCCATACAGTTGGTACTGTGAATAGTCTATCTCCCCTGCTCCCTCCTCACTGGACTCACCACTTCCATCTTTCCTGGCCATCGTCAAGTTGTGATTATTTACAGGAAAAAAAAATACCATTAACCACTATATCTCATGCACATGCGAAAATAGTACATGTATACTATTAGTTATTAAACAGCCAATATTATATAAAACAGCCAAGTTATTAAACTGAAAAGATAATGTATCATTCTGTATTAGTTATGTATTAATCTGGTTATGTAATGTACCATGATAGAATTACACAACTGTGATAGCACATTAAACATACACTAATCATAATGGAAAACCCAACAATCAAATAATCCGATGACAGAATTACATAAAACATTATTGATAATCATTTTTTTTATAAAACACACGATTTATCATTCATGGAACTCTGCATATCTAACTGGAAAAGTAATGTATTATTCTGTATTAGTTATGTATTAATCTGGTTGTCTTTCACATTAATACAGCTCCCACTCAGTCTCATACATGTTAGATTCAGATCATCACAACGCTAATTTCAGACATTGTGCTTTTCTCTCATCTTTGTTCAACTGGATGTTCAGCAAATTGGATTACTTTCAACTACTGGATTTCGACAAACCGAAAGAAGCCCCCGCTGAGTTGGAGGAGTGGAGGAGCTTGCTGCCCCAAATCCAGGCCGTGCACGACCATGCTGAAGCACAACAAATCGCTGAAGTTTCAGTGGAGACCTGGCTCTCTGACCTCAAACACTTGGCTTACGACATGGAAGACATCCTTGACCAGTACGAGTTTCAGGTGAAGACCGGAAAGCTGCTAGCATACCCTCGAGCCAGCACCAGCAGAGCATCCAAGAGGCCTAGACGGGATTCTGGGCCTAATTTCGATGTGTTGATTCCTAAGATAAATGAGGTAACCCGCAAGCTACAACAAATTGATAGAGACAAAATTGTCTTTAATTTTAAGCAAATCTCACGACAAAAACCCAGCAGTGTTGGAGCTCGAACGCCTTCCACTAGTTTGGTTGAATCTTATGTTTTATGGCAGACACGAAGATTGAGAGGCAATTGTCGAGTTGCTCCTGAGAGATGAGCCTGAAGTTTGTGTTATTCCAATCATTGGAATGGGTGGTCTCGGGAAGACGACTCTTGCTCAGCTTGTTTATAATGATCAGAGGGTCGAAGATACATTTGTCAGAAGGGCATGGGTGTGCGTTTATGAGGAATTCAATATTCTCAAGTTGACTAATAAGCACATCAGCTATCATTTAAAAAATAATAAGCACTAGATGCTTGTGCTTTGGAATTTAAGTCTATATATTCATATAAAGCTTTTCACATATCTTCTATGTAAGATATGAGGGTGTTACAATATCTGTTTGTTTTTCTAGAAAAATTAATCGTTCTTTTATTTGTATCTATTTATTCTTTTTAAAGATTTATTTATTCTTTTATCAGTAATTATTTGTTCTTTTGACCAAACTAGTTATTTGTTCTTTTATATTAGTTGAAAAGTTTGAAAAAAAGAAGAAAAAATAGATAAATTTTTTGAAAACAAGAATAATATAAGAAACAAAAAATGAAATAGAATAAGAGGAAAAGGCAGATAAGTTAAAAAAACAAAAAAAAAAAAAGGAATAAAATTGGAAACAAAACAACATAAAAATCTTGAAATAATACAAAGAGATGAAAAGAAAAGAAAATCTAGAAAAGACAAGAAGATAGAAATGTTAAAATAAAACTGAAAAAAGAAAATAGAAAAATAAAGAAGTGCAGGGAAAACAGTGGATTTTTTTTATTAAAAGAAAAAAGCGAGGAAAAAAAGGAAAAAAAAATTTTGAAAAAGACGAAAACAAAGAACGGGAAAAAAAACAGAAAAGAAAAGAAAAAGCTAGCATAACCTGCCAAACAGCGTACAAACCGCTTCATCTACTACAAAGCTTTGTCTAGATCATGCAGAAGAGAAATAAGTATAATTACTAGTGTAGGGCAAAATGACAATTTTTAAGTTTGTTAAGTACGCATGGAATAAACCAGATCTATGTGATGCTAAAAAGTGAACTGTAAAATTTCAGGCTGCTACACGTTCTGTACTCTAGGCCTCATGTTTTGCGTCAAGTCTTGTAAGTTTATGATCAATAATTGTACCTACGCATTGTCGGCATGTGATGCTTCAAAGTGATATTATCTGGTCTTCTTTTCTATCATGGCGGGGATAAAAAGGGTAGGAAATACTGGGCACTAGCATTATTACACCTTGCATGTGCATCAGTCTCGGCAGAATTCCTTGATTAGATACGCGCCAGCTCTTAGTTCATCTCCATTAGATTCGAGTTCTGTCCATGTTTTCGAGTTCTGATTTGGGTGTCATCTGCTTGATACATGAACAGGTAACTTGCTAGTGTCATGTCCATCAGATTGGTAGGGTCTCTAGTTTTCCTTGGGTTCGATGTATTTGATACTTGAGCTAATAGGTTGCTCTGTTTAATCAGGCTCACGTAAATGGTTCTGAGTCGAAGTAGTAGTTGATTGTCTTCGCGTAGCAGCAGATTCAAGCTAATTTCCAGTGTCCAGGTGCAAGTTAGGAGGGCATGAACTGATTTACCTGCTACTTTGTTATTATGATCAGGTCTCCTGAACAGGATTTAGGGGGTGAGACGGAGAGGGAATCCTCCAAGGAGGGTCAATCTTCCATGGACAGTCGAGTACAACTGAGAAGAAATGACTCTTCTTTAGATGAAGCAACTTGGTCACCCTCCACAGAACCAACAGGTAGTTTTTCTTTAGCGGCAGTCAGGAGCTTAAGGGAAGGATCAGCAACACAAGCCAGAAAAGGCAATGATGCTTCTCATCACATAAAGCGTGTTCTTAGTTCTCGAGATTGGAACACCGCGTTCTTAATATCAATTGTGCTTGCAGTTTCTGTGGATCCCCTCTTCTTTTACATTCCTTCAATCAGTGACCCTAAGCAGTGCATATTTTTCGACAGCAAATTGGCAGTTACAGCTAGTGTGCTGCGTTCTGCATTTGATTGCTTTCATCTCATTTATATCGGCTTTAGACTGCACATTGATTTCTTCACTCCTTTTCTGCATCACAAGAGAGGCCATTCTGTGACTACTAATCCCTGGAAAATAGCCAGGAGATACCTGTGCTCGTTCTTCTCCCTTGTTGACATCATGTCTGTTCTCCCCTTTCCCCAGGTAATGCATTCGCAACTTCCTGTTGTCCCGTCTCTCATCAACGAAACATTTCAGAGCAATGGCCATCAGATCTAAGTATACAATATTGTTAGATGTGGATAGACTTTTAACAAACTTATCAGAAAACTGTTTGTTCGTAAACATGCCTCATTGCGTCTCCAACTAATAGGTGCTAATTTTAATCATCATGCTCGACACGAAAGGCTCGAGGCTTTTGGACGCTATGACCTTCTTGAAGTTAGCTGTTGTGTTACAATTTTTGCCGAGAGTGATTCGGATCTACCAGGTCTTTAACAGGGATAGAGAGAGTTTCATTGCAATGGCTCATGCTCCTTGGCCTAAGGCTGCATATAATCTCCTGCTTTACATGCTTGCTAGTCATGTGAGTGAGTTGCTTTACTGTTGACTCCTTGTGCCATTGTTGATTTATTGTTTAACATGAACAAATGGCGAAGCAAGTCCTGCTGAGTTAAATTGGTTGCTGGTTTTCCAGGTAGTTGGAGCACTTTGGTACTTCTATGCAATTGAGCGGGTGGCTGATTGCTGGCAGGCAACCTCCAGGTCTCCCAACGGTAGTAAAGAGTCTTTTGTGTGCAACGACAGTATCACAGATCGCCGAGTGCTTGATATGTCCTGCTCAGCCAAATCTCCTAAAATGAGATTTCAATATGGAATGTTCCTTGATGCTGTGGAATCTCGTATAATTACGCAGGCAACATTTCTGCGGAAGTTCTTTCACTGTTTTAGATGGGGCATTCAAAATTTGAGGTTTGTCACATAGTTTCTGCCTCCAATCTTTTATCTCTCTTACTGAGAAAGCAAAGCTTCTTATTTGCTTGTCTTATGCTGGTGCACTTGGAGATCTTGTAACATGCATGTTGTTACTCCTGGAAAACATTTTCCATGGCTTCGTTTATCGAACTGTAACACTAATCCAAACCTTGCAGTTGTTTCGGCCAAAATATCAAACCAAGTATCTACATCTGGGAGAATTGCTTTGCGGTCTCCATTTCAATAGCTGGTGTGCTTCTCTTTGTCTTTCTCATAGGAAATATGCAGGTTGGTGCCTTTCCATTCTTATTACTTCAATATACACAAGGTACTTGCTCTTGGCTGCTACCCTACCACTTTATTATGTTCCTCTAAATATCTTGTGCAAATTGCAGCACCAACAAAGTAAGGTTGAGCTCCTGCCCTCCCCGTCCTCTTGTCCTCTCTCTGTGTGCCAGAAATGAAGTTAATAGTTTGTAAAGTATGATTTACGTGCCCCCGGCCATAGCAAAATTTTATGAACAATATCTTCTTGTGGTACAGACATATCTGCATACAAAAACTGTAAGATCAGAAGAGAGGAGACTGAAAACCCAAGAGATAGAGCAGTGGAAGCCCTTCAGCAAACTTCCAGACGATATCCAGCGGCAAGTTAAGAGATACCAACGGTACAAGTGGCAGGAAACAAGAGGTGTTGACGTAGAGCAGCTGCTACAAAACCTCCCATTGGATCTGAGGAGGCAAATCAAGTGTAAGCTTGGTTTACAACTGCTCAAGAATGTGAGTTACTGATCTACCATAGATACAGATATAAACCCCTTCCACCCACTGCCTCTGCTTCTCACCAACAGTCTTGTATAGGTCCCCAATTTTGATTTGATGGGAGACAGAGTTGTGGAGTCACTGTGTTGCCGCTTGAAACCAGTTCTATTTGTGGAACGGAACTACATATTTCGAGAAGGAGATCCGGTGGATGAAATGCTGTTCATAGTGCAGGGCAGGCTATGCATCTACCCCGCAGGAAGAACTAGCAGCAGGCATGAAGCAAGCAACCATGGCAGACATGATCGACTGGAAAGTGGTGATTTCTGTGGAGAAGAATTATTGGAGTGGATTCAGGATCCTGCAGACTACCCGAGACTACCCATTTCCCGTAAAACCGTTCAAGCACAAACAAAAGTTGAAGCCTTTGCGCTACTCGCAGACGACCTGAGACTTGTTTACATACAAAACCAGTGGCGGCTGCACAAGGAGCTGCGAATTCGCGACCAATCGTATGGCTTTTCTGATTATAGAGCAGACTATTGGTTTGCTTGGGCTACAAGAATTGTGCAATCAGCATGGCGAAGGAGACAAAAGAGTAGAGGGACGCTGCCTGCCGCCGGTGACAACGGCGGGGGCAAATGGGCAATCAAAGCCCAAGATTGTTTCTGCTTCAGGAGCAACAAAGGTGTTCCGGTACCAAACATTTTTAGGGTTTTTCGGTGATAAGATTTTTCAAGAAGTAATGACTGTTGAAGTTTTTTTAATTTTGCTTCGTTTCATAATATGCTTCTTATCATAAGGAGTTTATAAACTCAGGTATTTTATGACTTTCAATGAAACTCCTAAATAAGTGCCTCTTATATTTTTTTTTAAGGTTTTGCATATCACAGATGATCAGTTGTCAAAATTGCTAAAAATAATTTTAGTTTCACTAATAACTCAAAATAAATAAATTTATAGTTTAGCAACGAAAACTAGGTCAAATCCCAAGCAAAATTTTTTAACTGAAAGTTTCCTTTCAGAAAACTAAAATAAAAGATTAGAGAGTTTTTTTTGAATTGAAAGTTGAAATAATTTAACTGTAGAGTTAAAATAAAATTAACCAATATTAAAAATGCTCAGTTCAGGGTTAATTATCAATTCCAGTTATGTAGTTCATCATCAAATAAAAATAATTCTTTAATTCAAGCAAATAAACTGAACTCTCTTTAAAGTTAAAAGAAACTCAAAGAATTCAATAGTAAAATTAATCAGAAAAAACTTCAAATTAATTTCTTAATTTTGACTAATCAAATATTGAAAAATAATTTCTAATAAACTCAAAATTAGCATTAAGAACAATAAACCAACAAGTTTATTCCAGGCAACAATTCAAAAACTTGAACATAATTTAACCTATCTTACTTTTTCTGCATGAACTAACCATAAATAAAATAATCTCCAATCAATTCACTTGCTTTTGAATTGAATTCTTTAGACTCAAGTGGTTATAAGAAAATCAAGAAAAATTGCAATCTCAAAACCAATTCAACAAGTGAGAGCAGGGAAATTAATTGTAATAAAATTTAAACTACGAAGAAATAAGTACTTGAATTTAAAGAAAATTTTAATAAGAAAAATCAACTCTCACAACCAGTGTTAGCGATGGAAATTATCCCTAGAACTGAACAAGAAAACTACTCAGCCATGTTTGGAATGAAAAACCAACAAAAAGATGAAAGAAAACCAAAACTAGAGTACCAAACCTCCTCGCCCCTTCTCCTCTCATTCTTCCAGTCACCGTGATGCGAACCATGATAATATAACGACCATGAAATACACCTAAGATGTTTTTTAAGCTCCACAAGACATCAAAGAAACTACATTTTAAACCCCTACCCTAATCAACTCGTGATTAGAAATAAGAAGTACAAGAAAACCAAAGAACACAAGCTAACTTATGTACCATGGTAGTCTTCAAAGAACCAAAGAGAATTTCCTCTCAAAATAGCAATATTATTTTGGTAAAAAGCTGTTTTTTTCACCTAGAATATGTGCCTATTTATAGGCTAAAACTAGGCCAAAAACAGGCCAAACTCACATCTAAACTCTAAACTCAAAGGAGTTAAGAAAACCTAGTCAAACTAGGACTCAAACACCTAATTTGCACATGTTTAATGTGTGCAACAAATTCCTCTTATCCTATGTGACCTGAATCACTTTCATGGCCATAATTACATCCTAAATAATGTAAACAAATAGGAACATAAAATAAAATACATTACAAAACAAGATTGGCCCTAAAAACCCTAAAATAGTCTTCTCGGGTACACTTAAGGGCTAATTGTTTCTTCAAATTAAAGCTTGAATAACTGAGTTCTATTGGCTTGAGCCCTTCTTTTAGATGTTGAAAAGAGATTTGAAACTTCAGGGCTTCAAATATTCAGCTTGTGGAATGAAATGGCTCGTGAGACAGCTCAATGGGGGCTCTAAAGGTGCACTTTAGGGGCACCCTTGGGGTTCCTTATCTTTTGGCATGTCCAGGAACTTTAGAATTGAGCACCAAGCTTAGCCATCATTTCCACATGATGTCTTGAATGTTCCAGCAGCTCCTTGTGAAATTCCAAGTCCATTCTTCATGAAGTAGCTTGAGACAAAGGCTTGAAGTGTACTAATGAGCTCCTTAGCCTTCTTCCTTGTCATTGGTCCACTAGTTATCTTTAATGGGTCATTGCCATCCTTGGTTGTGCCTTCCAGGCTCATATCAACTCCCCCTCTTTAGAATGATTCATCCTTGAATCAAAACCTACATTAGAAAAGGAAATTGAATAAATAAGGATGAAATAATCAATACTTAAGCACTTATCTTGCACATAAGCACCAATAGCATGAAATGCTTGTGTATGGAGCTTTACTCCCGTCCAAAAACTAAACCAATATCCCAACACAATGTTAATTTTGATACCTCCAAGTTCAAAAACAAAGTCTAAAGCAATTAGCACAAAAAATCTGAAAGTTTGCATAATTTTCATCTTAACTCCAGGCATCACTTTCATTGCCTTTGCCATCTCAAAAAGTAAAGGCGTTCACGGTGCAAGTTTGACTGAGTTCACCCTAAACCCAAGCCACACTGCATAGGTGACCGGGTTACATAATATAAGACTAAACCACACTACTTATCTCAAACTCTGATTAAAACCCAAACCACATAGAATGTGGTTCGGTGCGGTTCGGTTTGATTGATTTTATCTTGTCTATCTTGTAAAATAATTTAAGCTACTTCAAAACACTTGTCTTAATATTAATATGTTATTCTAAAAACTAAACAGTTTTATGAAATATCAACAATTCCGTACTTTAGAACATCACAAGCACAAAGTTGACTTTTTGTTACAAAATACAAAGATGGTATATGGAGTCCAAAGCTCCTGCCACACAAGGTTGCCAAAGCTCATGCTTGATTAGAGTGCAAAATTACTTCAAAATATTTTAGCTTCTTATATGTAATGATCTTGACTTCACCTGTATGAAACCATTAAGTGTGAGTTACAAGACATTCAAAATGAATTAAAATTATTAACAATAAATTCCTAAATATGAGAACATGCTTAAATAAAAAAAATATGCATTGAATAAGTGATCATTAATCAACACCAACAACAAGTGATGTTTGAATTACCAAGAAAAATTCTATAAAGTTGTAGAATAATAAAATAAAAATTAGATGTATTATTATGTGTATATTATACAATATACTAACAAAAAATACAAAAGAAACTATTTTACCTGATTCAATTTATTCAATTTCATCAATTTTTTCCTCAACCTCAAACATAAGTTTCTATGAGGTTATTAAAGATGGAGTTTAGTTCGAGTTTACAGGGTTTTAAAACTAAAACCCAAACCGCACCACATATATGTTGGTTTTTAATTTTTAAAACCTAAAATGCACCATAACCCACATAAATCCACATAGCCAACGGGTTAATTCAATTCGGTCTATGCGGTTTCGCGGGTTTTGTGGGTTACATGAACACCCCTATCAAAAACATTATTCCCACAATTTGGAAAAATGTTGGAAGAATTTACCTTAGGGATGTTGTACGCACTCAAAAAAAATTTACCTAAACTTACATGAGTGTCAAGGTCATAAAAAGCACAAGTTATGCATGTTAAGACAATAGTTTGCATAGGTCATTCAAACAAACAAAAATTGAACACAATACGGCCTAAACTAATAACAAAACAAGGATGCACTAATTTCACAAAAATCCTAAGCATTTTAAATGAAATAAGATTGGAATAAATAGGATTAAGTGAAATCAATTTAGTGGCAAACTTATTTTTGCATGTATATGCACCACAATGCATGAAAATTGTGAACTTGCATAGAATGTGACACAAAACAAAGGAACCAACATATTTCCTTAAAAGGCTGAACTCAAGACCAAAATTTTCACTCAAAATAAATACTTTAAGTTCAGACATAAAGCAAAAATATCAAGGCTCAAAAGTTTGTGTAATGCATGTGTCATGACAAAAAAATGCTTGCTGGAAATTAAAGATTGACGCAAAAAAATGAGCTGAACACAAATGGGAATCAAAGAAGTCTGTAATGCATGTGTAAGAACTAATTTATGCATGAAAAATTCCAAAGAAGTATATTTAACTTGAGGCAAAACAAAACAATGTGAGATTGATGCAAAACAAACAAAATAAAAAAAACAAAAGACACCAAAATGGATTGTTCTTTAGAGAAACTCATGGAATTCAAAAGAGCATTTGACAAAACCAAAGAATTAGAAGACTTAAAACCATATTTTGTCAAAGTTTCATGCTTACTTCCTTCTCTTAATCTAGTTTCATGAAAACCATTCTTCAAAACAACTTTCCTAGCAAACACACATTGTTTGAGATTTTCATGCAAAACCACATCAAATCTAGGTGTAAGGAAGAAATACATTACAGTGGTTGGACTTAGTCTCCATGTATCTTCCTTAGGTGTAGGAACCACAAAATTTTCACCTTTGCACTCAATGACTTTGGGTGGAGTTGCAACAATTTTATCCCCTTGAACCATAGGGTAAGAAACAATGTTAGGCATACTTTTGCATATGAAATCACTAGGACTTACCTCAAATTGTTCCTTTTCAACCTCCTTAGTTGGTTTGATGCATGAGACATGACTTGGAATATTGGGAACACCAACTTCTTGGATGGGCAGCAACTCACTTGATTCTTGTAGCTCATCTCCACTTAATTCCTGAAAAGAAGACAACACAACACTAGAAGAAGACTTCGTTATGTTAGATGAAAGTATGGCTTCTCTGTAGGTCTTTCACTCTTCACTCATTTTTGGTTCATTGCACTCTTGTCTTCTCATCAAGCTTCCCACTCAATTTTTTCTCTCGGGAACTCTCCACTCTTCTTCCCCTCATGTTCACTCTTCTCACTTGATCTCTTGGTTGTTCTCTCAGTTTTCCCCCCATCACTCTTGCCCTCAACTTTCCTTTTTTTTCTTTCCTCTCAACCTCACTTTGAAGCTTTCTTTGATCCTCCAAAACTTGTTGTGGTGAAAGTTGAACAAGTGTAATTGGCTCTTCACTCTCTCCAAAGGTGGTGTCTCCTCCATGGCATCTTTATCCTCAGATGTGATCTCCCCATCACCTTCAAGAATCATCACCTTTTTATTTGGGCAATCCTTCATGTAGTGCCCCTTGCCTCTACACTTGAAGCACGCCATCTCCTTTGCCTTAGGTGCATCTTTAGGTGAAGGTATATGCTTGTCTTGTTGAGGCTGAGACAAGCCTCCTTTGGTGGCCTCCACTCTTGGCTTTGGTGCTTCTTTGCTCCATGCTCCCCTCCATGTGGAGCTTTCTCCTTGAGACATCTTGGATGCCTTAGACCTTTTGATGATCCTCTCGGCCTTAGTGGCATGGTGAAGCAAATCCTCCATGTTGACATAAGGCACCATCTCCACTTTGTTGGCAATCTTAGGATTGAGACCATTGATGAATCTAGCAATGGTGGCCTCCTCATCCTCAATGATGTTGGCTCGGGTCAAGGTCATCTCCAAGTCTTTGTGGTAGTCCTCCACACTCCTTTGGCCTTGCACTAGCCTTTGAAGCTTGAGGTGTTGATCTCTATAGTAGTAGCTAGGCACAAATCTCCTCCTCATCAATGCTTTAAGGGCTCTCCATGTGTGTATGGGCTCCTCCTCATTCCTTCTCCTAGAAGTAACATCCTGATTCCACCATACAAGAGCATAATCAGTGAACTCAATGGTAGCCAATTTAACCTTCTTTTCCTCAGAATAATGATGGCAATCAAACACCATCTCAATCTTTTGCTCCCATTCCCAATATGCATCAGGATCACTCCTCCCTTGGAAGGATGGAATGGTAAGCTTGATGGAGTTAAGATTGTTGTCCTCCCTTGGCTCCCCCCTCATTGGAAGCCCATGGTCATGCCAAACTCCTTCTTCCTCCTCATGGTTCTTCTCTCCTTGGACCTCTCCTTGGTTGCAAGATGGGATTAGGTCTCCTTGGCAACCTCAAATCTATGTCCTCAATCCTCCCCATAAGTCTATTGAGAGTTTCTTGAAGTTCCCTCATGGTAGGCTCCTCATTATGCCTCACTTCAATCCTCCTATCCTCCTGGCCCTCCATACTCTTGAAATCAAAGATCCTCACACACTCACCTCACGTGTTTCACTCAAAAGATGAACACTCAAAACACTCAATTTGTTAGTGAGAATATTGCTATTAAAAGAGTCCTCAAAAGTTCTAAGAAAACTTTCCTCAAAGCACACAAGAAAACTTGAATTCTTGAAAACAATTTTGACTCCAAAATAGAGGTGGGCTAAACAAGCTTTAAAAGACTCAACGAAGCTCTTGCAATTGATGATCACAAGAACCATAAGGAAAAGTTTTAGGCTCAAAACAATGGGTTAGGGTTTGTGGGCCCAAAAACCAAATCACTTTGTGCAAGTTTTTTTTGCAAACTTTTTTTTTATTCTTTATTTTTTTTTCCTTTTTTTTAACCTCTTTTTCCTTTACTATTTTGATGCTAGAAAAATTTTCTTCTTGAAGTTCCTTGCTGCCGAAGACAAAAAGTTAGTTTTATTTTCATCCAAGACAAGAAACAAGTGAAAACTTGTACAATTTGAAAAAAGCTTTTAGTACCGAAACTTCCCAAACATGGATCCTTTTTTTTTTTTCTTGTGTTTTCTTGACTCTAGGAGGCTGGAAACAACGAACACAATAAAGATTAATAAGGCTAGACATGAAACAAAAAGATAAGAAACAAAAGAGAACCAATGAATGAAAACTACAAACTAAGAAACCCTAGTTTGACATCTTTTTGTTGTTTTTGTTATTTTGATTGGAAACAAGGTTGGAAACAAATAAAATAGACCTGAAACCAGAAAAAAAAGGATTAAAACAGAGATTTAAATCATAAAAAAATTAGAAAAAATTGAAAGAAAAATGAAGAGAAACAAAAACACAAGGTATGTCCTTTGGATGGAACTTATGGCTCTGATACCAACTAATGCGAACCCTGATGGTATAATGACCATGAATTGCATCTAACATATTTTTCAAGCTCCACAATACATCAAAGAGACTGGATTTTAAACCCCCACCCCTAATCAACTCGTGATTAGAAACAAGAAGTATAAGAAAACCAAAAAACACGAGCTAGCTTATACACCAAGGTAGTCTTCAAATAACCAAAGAGAATGTCCTCTCAAAATAGCAATATTATTTTGGTAAAAAACTATGTTTTTAATCTAGAATATGTACCTATTTATAGGCAAAACTAGGGCAAAAAGTAGGCCAAAATTCGCGACCAAACCCTAAGTCAAAGGAGTTAAGAAAACCTAGTCAAACTAAGACTCAAACACCTAATTTGCAAATGTTTAATGTACGCAGAAAATTGCTCTTATCCTATGCAACTTGAATCACTTTCGTGGTTATAATTATATCCTAAATAATGAAAATAAACAATCAAATCAAATAAAATATGTTATAACACAAGATTAGCCCTAAAACCCCCAAAATAATCTTCTCGAGTGCACTTAAAAGCTCTTTAGGGTTCTTGTTTGTGTCTTCATCTTAAAGCTTGAATAATTGAGTTCCATTAGCTTAAGACTTTCTCTTAGATGTTGAAAAGAGGTCTTGAAACTTTAGGGTTTCAAAGATTCAACTTGTGGAATGAAATGGCTTATAAGACAGCTTAAGGGGGCTCCAAAAGTGCATTTGAGGGGCACCCTTGGGGTTTCTTGTCTTTTGACATGTCTAGGTACTCTACAATTGAGAACCAAGCTTGGCCATCATCTCTAATTGATATCTTGAATGTTCCAACAACTCCTTGTAAACTTTCAAGTCCATTCTCCATGAAATAATTTAAGAAAAAGGCTTGAAGTACACTAGTGAACTCCTTAGCCTTCTTCAATTGACCTTCCATGCTCATATCACGCCTGCTTTTTAAAGTTTTTTTAAAAGAAAAATACTCTCCTCCAAAGAGAAGTTTAAGCTTAATAAGATACCTTTTTAATTATCCCTTAGTAATCGCACCTGGTGGGAGTCCTAAATGGGGTTGACTCTTCTCTCCAGCTTCATTCACGCATTTTATCGAGCATCTTTTGCACGCCAAATTCCTGTAATGCTATTGACCTTCTTTTAATTGCAGCTTTTGCTTATGTAAGTAACAGCAGCTCCAATGCTGGCTTAAGATCAAGTCTCAGTTACTTCTGCTGTTAATTGTCACGAACAAATACAAAAAGGACAAGCGCAGTTGGTCAATGGTGAGCACTAGTTCGGACAGCAAGTAATTGGAGCAATAAAATTGAAAGAGACCTTCAATTGTTGTTTCAATATTGACTAGAAAGTAGCGAATTGAATCAAACCAACCAAATATAATTGAGACGAAAAACCGTAATGAAAGAGCTTCAGGCACGCAAAACGAGCTATTGCAAAAAACAAGCAAATTGGGACCTTGCTTCTTCTTTGGCCCAAAACGTCATCATCTCCGAGCTCTCAATTAAAATTGAACAAGTGGGCTAACTACTCCTCCGCCCATAAAAAGTTTGTCCCAAGTTGAAAATAACCATTTTCCTTTTAGACCAAAAAAACCACCATACCTCCAATTCCTTCAAAACACCAAATACTATTATTAATAGTTTTATTAAGTTAATAAATAAAAAACAAACTATAAGGAAAATTAAAAAATAAGTATATATAAATTATGAACTCATCAACAGAATCATATTATTTTTTTACTAGTACAATTTCCATATTAATATTTACTACCCCCTCCGTCCCATAAATTTTGATACATTTGACTTTTTGTTGTATTTTGACTCAATTTTATTCATATTATTGTTTGTTAAAAAAATTAAAAAAAATATATTTAGAAACTACATATCTTGAATTATCATTCATATACAAAGATTTTATATTTATATATTAAAATGTTGAAAATAAAAAATCATAGATTAACTGCAAAAAAAAAAATGGAGCAAAACTTTTGGGACGGAGGGAGTATTAAATGAAAAAAAATTACCAACAGCCATGTATTAGTAATTTTAAACTTACCAACATTACCAACATGTGGACGTTGACAATCAACACATTGAAAAATTTTTACCAACGACTTAAAAGTAAGCTATTGGTAATTATCAATGTATAGCCGTTAGAAAACTGCCCGATAGAAATTACCAATGCCCTAAGTACATATGTTCTTTACCAATGGTTCAACTTTCACCGACACGATAAACCGTTGATAATTATCAATGGCTTAAGCCACTGATAAATTTACCAACGACTTAAACCGTTGGTAAATACCAACGTGTTTATCTGTTTGTAATATTTCCAAAGCTGTTAGCTAATTATTTTAAAATTTAAAAAAATTTAAAAAGAATAAAATAATTAATATTAAAATTTCCAATATATTTTACTAAATTAATGTAAAAAATTTTTAAAACAATATTAACAAAATGTAGAAATTAATATTAATAACATTGATAAAATTATATTTAGTAAAATTATATGTTATCTTTACTAAAAGTATCTGTTATATTCACTAAAAATTATATTTTCTAAAATTATATAACTAAGATTTTATTAATACACAAAAATTTAGTAAAATTTCAAAATTTCATAAAAAAATAGATAAAAATTCACAAAATTCAAAAAAAAAACTTGAAATTCATAAAAATTTACTGAAATGAACAAGAAATAAAAATGCACAAAAATTTCAAAAATTTAAAATAAATTCAAGAATTAAAAAATTAAAAATATCACAAAAATTAACTAAAAATTCACAAAATCCCAAAAACCTTATTGAAATCATATATTTTATTTCTCCTAAAAATTCAGAAACAACTAAAAATTTGAAATAAAAAACAAAATTCACAAAATTGAAACGAGATCAACAATCAACAATCGAGGACAAGAAAATGTATCAAATCAAGCACAAAGAAAATCATATCTACAAAAATCGCAAACTCAGAAAAATCGCATCAAACGAACTATATGAAAATTACATATGCACAATTCAAAATCATTTGAAAGGAACTAAGAAACGGAGGACCGTTAGGATCGAGGAAATCCAGGCGACAAGCTGTGATCGGTGAAGGACAGAGGAGATCGAGATAGCGGGCAACGAGGAAATCTAGACGGTGAGAGGTGATGGACGAATGAGATCCAGACGGCTGGCAGCAAAGGACGGGGAGCTCCAGATGGCGAGTGGTGAGGAGATCCAGACAGTGAGCGGCGAAAGATGGAGGAGATCCAGACGACTGGCAGCAAAGGATGGAGGAGATCTAGACAGCAAGCGGCAAGGAGCTCCAGATGGCAAACGGCGGGTGAGGAGGCAGCTAGTAGAGGACAAATAGGCAAGTGAGAAGACGAAGATGAGAGGACAGACTAGCAAAGCCCAGTAAATGGAGGCTGGACGGCGAGAGGAAGGAGATGAGACACGAAGGATGAAGAGCAGCTGTGAGAGGGTTAAGTTAGGTTGGCTGTGAGAGTATATAAGGTGATAGTTTAGGGTTAGGTTTAGGTTTTTTATATGGATTGGCTCAATTTTTATTTTGTTCTATATATAATATATAAATATGATATATAGTGTGATATATACGATTATTATTATTATTATTATTATTATTATTATTATTATTATTATTATTTTAAAAATATTACTTTACTTTTTAAAATTTTAAAACTTTACTTTCTAAATATATAATTTTATATATGATTTTTACTATACACTATATAATATATGCATGATAAATATGAGACACACACATCTATATTTAAATATAAACATGATATAATTGACAATATCAATATGATACATATAATACATTATTTAATGTATGTATGCATCATATATGTACTGTATATATATATGATATATTTTAAGTATATATTCTAATATATGATACATTACAATATATATATAATGATACAAAACATATTATATAATACTTATGATACATATTATGGCACAATATGATACTAATTTACAATACATTATATTAGACAATACACACACACGCACACATATAGATGTATATAGTAGATGCTATACTATATTAGATGATATATTATATATTATGAAACATTATAATAATAATAATAATGATGATGATGATGATGATGATGATGATAGATTAATAAACATATTTTGCAATGGGTAAATTACCAATGGTCAAGCGTGTTAGTAATTATCATTGGTCTAGCCATTGATAATTTAGTAGTTGTAAAATACCTAAATTACCAACGCATTTGACCATTGATAAATTTTAAATTTTTTTATCAACGCTCTAATGCTTTGGTAATTACCAACGCATTAGTCATTTGTAATTTGTCTGTTGGAAAAATAAACTTTTTTAGTAATGATTGAATTTATCTATATTTAATGATATTATAGCACTATATAAATATTTTTCTATGAATATGTACGAATATCAAGTTTGCCAATCTGTGCAATTCTAGATTTAAAACAATATATTTTTTATTCTATTTCTTGAATATTGGATATCTTTTAGATTCAAAAAAGTTAAAAATGTAAGAAACCTTTCTCAAAAAAAGTATTTTTATTTTATGATTATATTCTTTTAGAAAAAAAAAACCTTTTAGGCAAGATAGAATGTTTCTTTTTTAAATAATTTAGAAAATTAAAAAATAAAAATTTAAAAATTATGTTGAATAGAAAAGCTTGTCATAAGCCCGGTTCACATAAAACTACTCTCTTGGATTTTTGTTATGCCAACACTTTTATGTGTCTTTTTTTAATTACTAGTAAATGCATATGTGCCATGTGAATCAAAACACTAAGTTATTTTTCACTCAAATGACTATAACTCTAATTATATTTTTTCAAAGAAATAATAGCGGTAATGATTTTAGTTTTTTTAGTTTAGATATATTTCTTATTTGTTTCATTTTTCTAATTTTTTATAGTTTTTTATAGTTTTTTATTATAATATTTCATTATAACTATTCTCATTCGAGCCATTCATTATAAAGATCACTTATTCTATTTGATTTCTATTTATTATAAATAATAATAATAATAATAATAATAATAATAATAATAAATAATAATAATAATAATACAATATAGAATATGCTACATGCAATACTAGTTACAAAAATTCTAATTGAATTTTTTTTATTTTGGGATGGTAGAGTACTTATAAAAATTTCTTCCATGTACTTTTAATATCTTATCAAAGTTGTCAATTTTTCTCTTTTTAGTGTAAAATTTAAAATTAATAATATGCAATTTGTTAAGAAAATATCTTAACTTAATGAACTTAACGATGTTATGTATTTAGAAATTTTATTAAAGTTAAGTTAGTAAATTTTATATTAATTTTTATACTTTAGATTCAAAAAGTTAATGATTAAAATAAAGATAATATATTAGTTAGCTCTAACAATTAAATAGATTTAGGATTAACATATAAGCGTAACTTTGAACTTTTAAAGAGATATATGCTAACCTTTTAATTACTATTTTAAGGTACGGCTAATGCTCCTTCAATGTCTAAAGTGCAATCTTTATATATCCTTTATGACTTTCAACATTTGGTGAGTAAATCAGAATATCTTCTAAGAGAACAATGACAAACTAATCTAGGTATGGTTAGAACACCTTATTTATAAAATCTATGAAACCTTTAGATGTGTATGTTAACCCAAAGAGTAGGATGCTCATGTAAGTCCATAACCTAAAAAGGAGAATGTTTAGTTTAGAGCAAACAAACAATTTTTTTAAGTAACTTTTAACTTATAACATTAGGTGGGGCTCTAGGTATCTCTTATCTCATTTTAATGTATTTTTCAAATAATAAGAGTATTAACTAAATTAGAGTAATTAAATAACAATCTCAGGAAAACTAACATACGAATAATGAACCAAATTCAACAAACCATATATTTCTTTTAGAAATGAAATAACATAGAGTAAAAATCTACTCCAAGCCAGATCTTTGAAGGGCTACAGCTTGCCCTCACTCAGTCTGCTCCAAATCCAGAACTTGATCAAACAGTTTAGTATACTCCATCTCCTCATAATACTCACCTAAAAAAATATGTTAGAATGAGGGATAAACACCACTTACATATTAAAGAGGAAGTATCAAGCCCATCGCGTAGTCCTAATATTCCCTCTATAACAACCCTAGAAATTAAAGAAAAGAAAATTACCAAATTACCCTACATGTAAAAATTATCATTTTTCTCTCAAGGCTATTTTCATAATTTTACTTATCAATTTAGAACATCAATGTAAAACTAAAAATCTTGATCATTAGATAATTCCTTTAGTGGCCACTAAGTGAAATTCCAAACCGGAAACTCAAAATCATTTTTTTTAGCCTAGGGGCATTTTTGTCATTTCTAATCAAGTATCAAATGGAAAATCTGAGTGTACCCTTGGATTCTTCTCATCAAAATGAGTAAAAAAAAATTTGTCTCACTCAATTTTGAATTCATTTACTTAGGTTTCCTAAAATTTAGTCTACGTGAGTACACAGTTTATATCGGGTTCATGCTTTTGTTGCATCGAATAATTTCCCAACTAACCCTAATCTTAAATTTAAAAGACTTTCAGCTACAAGACTCCTTGGAATCTTTTTTTAAAAAAATAATTCAATTTAATTTACCTACTTATCTATATTTTCCTTATTTTAAACACCTTCATTGTTATCCTAATATAACTACAACTCTTTCTTTTATTTTATTATTCTTTTTCCGCATCTCTCCTAGGTCAAGAATCCAAGTTCGCTATAAATTAAAACCTAAAAACCTGCTACCATTTTCTTCTTCTTTTCCTCTCCAATAATTTGCAACCGCCTAGTCTACAAGTAGAACAAAATGGCACCCATGATCTTAGAACAACATGGTACCCATGATCTTGTCACCTTCTTTTAGCTTTGGCCATATTTTGCTCTCCCATTCTTTTAGTCCAATTAGATTGCCTCATAATCCTGCCATTGTTCCTAGTTTTGCTCACTAAAGTGGAGAAAAAGGCATCATGCTAAAGGATCGCCATCGCACTTTCCATACCATTATCATCATAATCATGCTCTTTGTCAAACTGGTGTAAGTCCAGGCCTTTGGCCTTTATTTCCCCACCATCCAAGCAATTTTGAAAGTTATTTAATTCCCTTATATTGCCTAGGTTCAAGGAAACTCCATCCGAATATCAAAAGTGATCCTATACGTACCAATGATCCCAAATTCGTTCATGTGAGTCTAAATTCTCTGGAATTACTCTTTTATTTTTTTCCAACACCTAAAGACACTTATATTTGTGTTGTAAATCATTGGTAGATCATCTTTAATCAAAAATTTGGGTTTTTGCACGTGTTCCCTGTACGATCGAATCCATACTTGCTCCCGAACCCTGGTAAGCCACTGTAGTCTCTTTGGAATTCTTTTGGCTGCCAATTTCAAACCTTATAGCCCTGTTAAATCTTTTCTCTTTTCTATCCATGTTGTTACAAAGGCATAGGAACTCTAAATTCAGTTTTATAACCACTACATGAGCTTATAACTCTATGCATTGGCTGCTGTAATTTTAGGATCAATATCAAGAAGGCTTCTGACACAATCCCGAATAGGTACGAGGCCACCAGAAACACCCCGAGACCCTTTTTGCCCATTAGGTACAATTTCGGCCTAAATGTCAAGAATGTAAACCTTCCAAGTATCATTTATGGAATTTCCAAAGTTTAGCATATTTTTTAATTTTCTACCTTACTAATATTTTGTAGAATTGTTCTAGGAAACTGCCCGTTTCACCATGTTATTTTGTATTAGGTAAAGAGGAAAAATGGGTTAGTTTTCATGTATGCTCTTAGGCTCAAAATAAGCATCAATCCAAATAATAAATTTTAAGTAAACAATTGGACTAAACAAAACCTTTAAATACATGAGCAACATGGGTAGGGTAATTAATTAGTTTTTCTAGAATTTTTTTTTATTCTATTTTTTTTAGTTCTCTTCCATTAAGATTTAATTTTGGTTGGTTAGTTGCATGGTTGTAATAATGTGATATATGATGTATATTTAGTGCTAGTATCATACTAGGACTATTTGCAACAAAAATTAAGTTAGAAGTATGTTAGAACCGCTTGAATACACCCGCTAGTACCATGTTTAAGACCGGTAAGACAAACCGCTAGTACAATGTTTAGGACCGACAAGCTCACTAATAGCATGGTGAACTCGAAAGCAACCATTAGTGGCATGCTAAGGCCGTAATAAACTACTATAAGCTGATAAATAAAGGATTAGGCATGCAAAAGCTAATTGACAAACTTAGAAAGAATTCACGAGAGAGGATATGAACATTTATCATAAATACACTTAAAAAGATGTCATTAATTGTCAAGTCATCATGTAACACCAAGTTAAGATAACAAGATAAAAGAAATAGAATGCACTAGAATCATAGCACTATACTAAAAAAGGCCAAAATAAAATAAGCTATGGTCATGCATAATTGGCTACTGCATATGATTGATATTCGTCATATATAGGACTACATTAAGTAAAAGATTTGAGGAGTAAGATAAAACCCAAGGTATGTAAGGTTGGTGACGGATTATGCATGCATGACTTGACAAGCCGTAAATTTAGAAGAAAGATTCAAAACAGATGATTAAAACCTAAAAAGCATGTTAAGGTGGTAGTAGACCATCCCTAGTCATGACCCGATATTGATATGAAGTATAGAGATATGATTTGTGCACTGTCAAACCATAGTTGGCGGGGGACCATGCTTATAGCTGATATTACAAGAGGCTCTACCTCGGTATAGGTATCCCAAGTGGCTCTTACATGGTGGCATCCCTAATGACACTACCTAAGAGTTATCCCAAGACTGGTTGATATACACACTCATCACCTTACGTTTGTCTGATGGCTTTCAAGTATTGAATTTAATGATTGATTAATAAGATATGATTTCATCGGCAAAAGGAATTATGCATATGCATATTACTTCAAGCATGCTAGTAGGACTTTAATATTGTTGTTATGATGTTGCAGGAAATTTTTCTTTAATTAAATTGCTATAACTTAAGTTTATTATTCATTTGTTGTTTGTTGAAGGAATATTATGACCCATATGATGGGCCTGATACTTCTCTCTTATTGAGCAAGTGGTGCTAACCCTTCATTTTAATATGTTTTTTTTTATGTGAGTACTATAAGGAGGCCTAGTACACTGAACCGTTTGCTGAGATTCGGGACGTGGAGCAAACTAAGTGAAGGTATGCCTTAGCCCTTCGAAAATATAACTTGCTAGGACTAGATTTTAATTTTGTGTTATTTCATTTCTAAATGAAACATATGATTTGTTTAAATTAGAACATTATTCATATGTTAGTTTCTCTGGGATTCTCATTTAACTACTTTGATTTCGTTTAATATTCTTATTATTTGAAAAATACATTAAAAAAATGTTTTACCGCATATTTTTTAAATTATTTTTAATTAATTGCTTGATAACTCTGGGAAATTAAGATATTTTTTAAAATTAAGATTTATAAAATTGATGGAGTTACAGTTTGGTATCAAAGTCAGATTCGAGAAAGGCAGCGACCTCACTCAGTAAGTATGCTTCTTGTTTATTTACCTAAGTTACAAACCTTGAATAGGTTTTGAAAAGTTTCCATAATTGAGCATAATATATTAACAGTGTTAAAAACAAAAGTTAACTTGGCTTTCAATAAGGAGACTCGTAAAATAATAAACCAATTAATTTAACAACTAAAATGAAATAGGAGTTACCTAGAGCCTTACATAGTGTTAAAAGTTAAAAGTTACTTCCAAAGTTATTTAATTGTGCTGGACTAAACCTATCCTTTTTTAGGTCACAGACCAACATGAGTATCCTGCCTTAGGTTTTGGAAGAGGTGCACAGGACGAGCTGCACGCTCATGGTCGAGGAGGACCTCCGCGAGGTCAAGGTCAGCATGCTCAATTGCATGGACAAGACATGTTGAATCATGAGCAACAAGCTTGGAATCTCGGTCAGCAGGCCAATGATGATCTATTGCATTAGACAGTTATTGCTTTAGGCCAGAACTTTCAGAATTTCAATGAGTGGGAGCAGCAGCCTTATGCCCTAACTAGATGTCAGCATAGAGCCGACCTATTTGAGTGGTTCAAGAGGCTAACTGGTGAGTATGCTGGTGGGGTTAGCCCTACCAAAGCTGAGAAAGGGATTATGGGCTTAAATATGACATTTTCAGCTTTGAGAATTCCAGATAAGGACAAGGTGGATTTAGCCACCTTTAGCTTGGTTGAGGAGGCATAAATATGGTAGGAGGCCACTCAACTAGGGTTTCTGAGACTGAGGGTGGATATATCACTTAGATGTCTTTCGTGTAAACTTTCTATTGTTAATATATCTCTAAGGCCATGAGGGACAGGAAGGAGCAGGAGTTTCTTACGCTGGTATAGGGAAGCATGATGGTAAATCAGTACACAACTGAGTTTAA
The DNA here is from genome assembly GCA_005392925.1 of Aquilaria sinensis. NCBI lineage: Eukaryota > Viridiplantae > Streptophyta > Magnoliopsida > Malvales > Thymelaeaceae > Aquilaria > Aquilaria sinensis. Next base: position 68,700 of record SMDT01001151.1, on the reverse strand, counting down.
TGCCTTAGCCTGCTATGCTGAGCACATTATGGCACATGAACCAAGGAAAATCAAGAGGTATGTTAATGGTTTGTGTGATGAGCTGGCAAATAGGTTGATTATGTAGGAGATTAATACCTTTGAAAAAGTAGTATCCCTATCTTAACAGGGTGAGGCAAGGATGAGAGACAGGTGGTTAACTAGACATATTGACCCGAGCCATGGCCGTATGGCATCATGACCTACACAAATAAACAATTTCCGCTCTATAGCACAACTGATGCTAGTTTAGGGGGTGAAGACAATTTGGCCAAGGATAGCCAATCGATAGTAGGGCTACGAGACCATAGCTTAATGGGGCAAGTAGGCCTACAGTGAAACTAGTTGTTCAGGGCAAAGAGACCTTAGATGCTAGACTTGTCATTTTTTCTACCCAATAGGAGGGTGGTGTGTGACCTGCTTCTACTACCAAGAGGTAGGACATCTATCTAAGCAATGTTCTAAAAGGGATGCTCTACTAGTAGCACCCACTCCACTAGCAGCGTAAGCAGGACTACCAACAAAGAAAACTCATGTGGTAGGACATGTTTATGCAGTGACAGCTGAGGAAGTAGAAGATGCTCTAGGAGTGGTGCAATGTACGCTGTTATTTATAGCCTTTAATTTCAAGTTCATAATTGTGGCATGCTTAGGTTAGTAATTATTTGAATTGATCATAGGTTTCCGGCTAGAGTTCTTATAGACTCAGGATCTACACATTCTTTTATATCTTCTAAACTAGCTGACCAATTAAGCATGCCCGTCAAAAAGCTTACTTTCATACTAGTGGTTTCTACACCATCAAACACTAGTATGAGTTCTACTTATGTACTTCAATCTTGGTCAATTTCTATCGAAAGACATGAACTAGACACTGACCTCTTTTTGCTTGGGATATCTGAATTTTAATATATGTTGGGCATGGATTGGCTATATTGGCACCATGCTAAGCCAGATTGCTATCATAAGCTAGTAACCTTCTCCTTGCCTGATGGGTCAAAAGTACCATTTTCTGGGGATAAAAAGAACTTTACTATAATCTTAATCTCTTGTTTGCAAGCTGACAAAGATCCTCATTGTTAGGTTCATTTCCTAGTACTTGGCCCAGGCCAAGGAAATAAAGAGAAACACTATGGAGGACTTGTGAGGGCAAGGCATAGTGGTGCATGTGCTAATTTGAGGACTTTCAGGTTCTAAATGCATAAAGAAAATGGCCATGGGATGATTGCAGAAAAATAAAATGGGAGGACTATAGTGCACACTTAAATTAGTGGTGCTAATGAAACTACAAATTAAGAATGGAAGCTTTCGGCCATGCAAAGTTGTAAGGGGACTAGTGGGATACTAGGCCAGTTTTTGGTAAATTTCAATAATGACCAGTCAAATCTTGTCTTCCACTAAGGAATAAGTCATCATTGCCTTGATTTGCCTAATTAGTACTTGTTATGGTACTTGGCCGAAACTTACATGGGACTAATGGTCATTTTGAACTCTTTGGAGTAGTGCTTGGCAATGTGAGCCATGAAGTGATGTTAGTACCAAAATGTACTTATGTTTAAGTGGTGAAAAGGAAGCCATGGAGACATAAGGGCTCATTGGCGCCATGCAAAGTTTGTGAGGCCGAGAGCTAGCCTTGCACCATTTTAGTTACATGTGGCCTATCACTGAAATTGCATGTTCCCACTAAGACCATTTGCTATCATTTCGGGCTTACCTCTCCAAGACCGAAACTAGTTTTGTTGTGTTCTTGGAGCTTTTACCAAAATGGTTTCAGATTAGAGCAAAAAGGAGGCGAATTGGAGCTTGAGTGGAGAAATCAAGCTTGGAGTCTCCATTTTCAGCACTAGGCAACTCAAGTTTGAGCTTTGGTTCGAAGAAACAAGAAAAGGCCGAGACGTTTAAGCTTGAGATTGAGGTAACTATTTGTGATTTCCTTGAATACATGGTATAGATTCCATGAACAAGGGGTATTGATGCCTAATTGGTAATTGAAATGTGTTAGGCCATCTTTGTTGAGGAGCATTTCGGTTTTGGGTGTTAGGCCATCAACCGAGAAGCTCAAGCTTTGGTTCAAGAGGTAGGGTTCACTAATTTACTTTTTTGCTTGGTAATTTACCATGATTCAAGTAATAAAGTGGCTAAGTGATGGTTAATTATGCTAAATGACCTTAGTTACTTGATGGGCTATTGTGATGATTTGATTGTGAGTGTTGATTAGCTAATTAACTATGGGCATGTGCTAGAAATCCTAGTGAATGAGCCCAATTTACTAGGTATTTCAGAGCTCTAGTAGATGTGGACTAAATGGTGAAGTTTGATGTGCAATGGTGCACAAGGGCACATGCTATGGTTTTTGGCCGAATGGTCATTGTGGTGTGTGAGTGTGTACATTGTGTGCTTGAGTGTTGCTTTGTGCTTGCTAACCCCTACTTGTTTATTATTGCTTATATGTCTCAGATATGTTAGTATGTTGTATATATACATGTTGTGGTTTTGGTGTCTTTGTGTTTTATTTATTTTATTTTTTTTTTGCAGGACATTATGAGCTTATGAAGGTTAAGCCTTAAGTTGTATACTCGGCTTAACTAAATAAACTCTTTAATGAGTTGGTATGGTAGTGAACTCTACTGAGTATTTATATTCATTGCCCATAATCTTGTTTTTTAGGAAAGGATATTCGGCCTGAGTAGTGTAGCTTGAGTTGCTAGTGTGATAGCCGAAGGACTATCTCCTCTCTCAATGCGTACTTCCTGCCGAAAGTGTGATCAGGAAGCCTGGCGTCATCCGAAAAAGACACTATCACTGACCTCGGAAGGAATGAAGCAAAGCACCCCAAATTTGGGACTTCGGTGAAGATGCCAGGGATCGCAAACATGGTGCCGGTTCCCTCGGGGGACCGAACAGATCGCCTTCGGATATAGAGCATTAGCTATTGCAAACAAAAGAGAATCTCCCTGAAGGTGGAACCTCCGAACAAGGGAACCCCCCGAAAGCGCGAGCATAACTCCCGAAGAAGGGTGACCGTGTCAAAGAGCGACCTCGCCCAGAGGACGTCGGGAGTACGGCATGAGCATTTAAGGAGCCTCTGACATGTCACCCACAGACGCTACATGTCGCCTCAAATGGCGATTTGACACACCGACGCCGTCCAGGTCTTGTCACGACCTGTCTCGGTTCAGGGCTCAAGGAGCCTGCCACCGGCTACTCGCCCCCTACGCCCAGAAACTCAGAAAGCATCCGACCGAACACGTGTCACCATCTGAATGGGCTGGGCTTTTCTATAAATACCAGGGAACAGATCCTGGCAAAGGGTTCGACTCCTCCTCCTTGAGAAAACATAGGCAAGCCCTCTAAAACCTTTAGTGCTTCCCCCCTTACCTTCTCAGGAAACTTACTTGGGCATCGGAGGCTCCTCCCCGGGAAAGCACCCTGGGGACCTCCTAATCCTCTTCTTTGAGCTTTTCAGGCACACTCCCCTGGGAAACCTCAACTCCAGACGCTCTCCTTCACAGGAAGTCCTCCCAGAAGTCACTATGTCTTCCAGCGAAGATGTCACTGGGCATCATAGTGTGTGTGTGTGTGTGCTAGCTTGGCTTATGTACTAACGTATGTGCCAATGTTGTACTTGGCTTGATTAACTAATAAATTACAAGTCTTTTTTTTTTTAAGTTGGCCGAGACTTATGGTTTAAGTTATGCAGGCTTGTAGAGTAGGACTGTCTAGGTAAGCAGCACTGGATGTGTGGACTATAGCTCTGGTAGTGGTTTTCACTTTCATGACCATGAACATGGCCATAGGACTTGTACTTCAGTGTGTCTTGCTCTATGGCACACTTAAGGTTCTATTTGGAGAGTAAGGGTTTTGGTTTGTAAGCATAACTTGGATAATGAAAGCTTTGGTGAATCATGGCATGTAGCCATGTTTGGTATACTAGGTAGACTACTTTTGGTTATATACATAAATGTGTAGTCTCGGATATGCCTAGTTTTTGTGGTACATGGAGTACCTTAGTAAGCCAAGTTATGCTTGCTTTTGTGGTATGGTTTTGTACATGATAACTTATGGGCCAATGTATGGTTTCGTATAAATGTGAAGTATGTTTATATTGTGAACCTCTCATCCTTTATTTATGGCTGAATGTTCATGTGCACTCAAACTTGAGTTTTCAAACTTAATGATACCTTGGGCTTCTTGGTTGCCATACTAGGTAGCACACTTGGTTGCACACATCCTAAACACTTATCCATATGAGTGTATGCCTTGCTTGTCATGCAAGTTATTAAATTCCAGCCTTGCCTGTCTTGCAAGTTAGTAGTAATGGGCCTTGCTTCTGTTGTAAGAAACTGAACATGTACCCCTAAAAGCCTCATGAGCCACCTCCCAGGCTTAATACCTTGAGAAAATAAGACTTAAGGTTAAGTAACTTTGGTTGGCCGAATTAAAAGCTGCTAATAACACTCCAGAAAAAGCTTAGTTGGTAACTTTAACTAAGGTTTAGGTGAGTGTAGTACAGAGTGAATGGGCCAGGGCCTGTGTGAGGTGTGACACTCATCATGGTTGTGTTCAGTATTTACCTTATGTTCGTACAAAGATAGAGAAGCCTGAATTAGTAGCGGATATCCTCATTATGGAAAAATTTTCAGAAGCATTTCTAAAGGAGTTACCTGGAATGCCACCTAGCTGAGATATTGATTTCACTATGAATTTATTGCCATTAACGTCTCCTATCTCTCAAGCACCTTATTGTATAGCTCCATCAGAAATGGCAAAACTAAAATGTCAATTATATGAGCTGTTTAAGAAAGGGTTCACACGTCCAAGTATTTCACCTTGGGATGCTCCTGTTTTATTTATGAAGAAGAAATATGGCAGCTTGAGGATATGCATTCATTATCGACAATTGAATCTGGTGATGATAAAGAACAAGTGCCCTTTACCTTGAATTGATGACCTGTTTGATCAGCTAAGGGGAGCATCAATGTTCTCTGAGATCAATTTGATGTTTGGGTACTATTAATTGAAAATCAAAAAGGAAGATGTGCCAGAGACAGCATTCAGGACCCATTATGGGCATTATGCATTTCTAATGATGCCCTTTGGGTTAACGAATGCACCCTTAGCATTCATGGGCCTAATGAATATGGTGTTCCAACCATACCTAGATCAGTTTGTCAGTATTTTCATAGATGATATTCTAATATACTCACCATATGCTAAAAGCCATACAGAACATTTGTGGATTGCACTTCAGACATTGAAGAAACATAGGTTGCATTCAAAGGTAAGCAAGTATGAGTTTTGGTTAGACAGTGTCACCTTTTTAGGCCATGTAGTAACTAAGAAAGGAATTTTAGTAGGTCCTAGCAAGGTTGAAACAATGGTGAATTGGCAACAATTGAAGACTATATCTGAAACTCGGAGTTTCTTGGGCTTGGCTAGTTATTATAGATGTTTTGTAGAAGGTCATTCAAAGATGGCACGACCCTTGACCCAATTGACTAAAAAGGATCAACCATTCTAGTGGATTGAGTGGTGCGAAAATAGTTTTCAGGAGTTAAAAAAGTGTTTAGTGTCTACACTTATTCTTACTCTTCTTAATAGGCAAAGCCACGTTGCAGTTTATACAGATACATCACATCAAGGGCTTGGCTGTGTATTAATGCAAGCGAGGAAGGTGATTGCTTATGGATCCAAGTAGTTGAAGCCTCATAAGCTAAATTATCCAACTCATGATTTGGAGTTAGCAGCTGTCATACATGCATTGAAGCTTTGGCAACATTATTTCTATAGAGAAGAGTTTAAGGTCTTTAGTGACCATGAAAGCCTGCAGTATCTATTGTCACAAAGGGAACTCAATAATCAATAGCGCCATTAGGTTGAGTTTCTCTTTGATTATAATTGCACTATTCAGTATAACCCAGGTAAGGCTAACCTGGTCACCGATGCTTTCAGTAAAAAAGCGGGTGCTAAACTGAATGCTGTGATGGTTTCTAAGTGAAAAATATTGAAGGAGTTTAGTCACATGAGCTTAGGGGTACAAGTGAAAGAACCTTAAGTTCTCATGGCTAATTTGCATATGGAGCTTGCAATTGTGGCAAGGGTTAAAAAGGCTCAACAGAACGATCCACAATGCCAAGAATGGTCAGTTCTAGGGTAGAAAAGACTAAGTATGGATATGAATGGTACCATAGAATTTCAAAACTGATTAGTTGTTCCCCCAAGGAAGTAAAGTGAAGTATGATGTTTTATCTATGGCACAGACATCTTGGTTGACCATCTACCCTGGAAGCACCAAAAAGTACTATCATTTGAAGAAAATTTTTTGGTGGAGTGGCATGAAGGAAGATATTGTAGAATTTGTATCTAGATGTCTAACTTGCCAAAAGGTCAAGGTAGAACACTAGAGACCTGGAGGACTGCTACAACCATTGGAGATTCTTCAGTGGAAGTGGGATGACATTGCAATGGATTTCATAATTGGGCTACCTGCTACTCGCCATCGACATGATGCAATCTAGGTGATAGTTGATTAGTTAACCAAGTCAGCCATTTTTGGCAAACCAAAAGTCTTGGCCTATAACCAAACCAGATGAATTGTACAAATTTGAGATAGTTCAACTTTAAGGAGTACTGAGAAGCATTGTTTATAATAGGGATTCACGATTCACATCACAATTTTGGCAAGCTTTACAAGAATAGTTGGGTATTATGACATTAATGAGCACCGCTTATCATCCACAGACAGATAAGCAATTTGAGAGCACTATACAAACTATTAAGAATATGCTTAAAGCCTGTGCACTAGATTACAAGAACTCTTAGGATAATGACCCGCCCCTAGTAGAATTTTCTTATAATAATAGTAATCACTTTAGCATTTAGATGGCCCCATATGAGACTTTGTATGGTCGTAGCTATGATACTCCGGTGTGTTGGGAAGAAATGGGTGACATGCCTTCATTAGGACCAAATTTCGTACAACAAACTTTAGATAAGGTCAAAACAATCAAACAACGATGGTAGCAGCTCAAAATAGGTGGTGAAGTTATGCAAACCAGAGGTGTCATCCTTTAGAGTTTGCTGTTAGTGATCATGTGTTTCTAAAAGTGTCATTGACCAAAGGAGTTCAATGTCTCAGAATGAGAATGAAGCTAGCCCCGTGCTTTGTTAAACCTTTTGGAGTATTGAAATGAGTTGGAAATGTGGCATATTGAGTCGCTTTATCACCTAATTTCGCTATAATTCATAATGTGTTTCATATAAGTAATATTTGCAAGTATTAGTCAAACCCAACACATGTTATTCTATTGGAGTTGTTACAGTTACGCAAGGATTTGACTTATGTAGAAGAGCCTTTCGCCATTATGGATTGTAATGAAAAGGTTATGCACAACAAACTCATTCAATTGGTAAAGGTTATTTGGAATAATTATAGAGAGTAGAAGGCTACCTGGGAAGTTGAATATGAGCTTTGGAAGAAGTATCCACAGCTTTGAGATACTTCTTAACTCCCTCTTTCAAATTTGAGAACAAATTTCTTTTATCTTTTAAATGGATGAGGCTGTAATAACCCTAGAAATTAAGGAAAAAAAATTACCAAATTACCCTAAATGTAAAAATTACCATTTTACCCTCAACAGTATTTTCATAATTTTACCTACCAATTTAGAAAATCAATGTAAAACTAAGAATCTTGATCATTAAATAATTCTTTTAGTGGTCACTAAGTGAAATTCGAAGCTAGAAGCTCAAAGTTATCTTCTTTAAGCTAGGCACATTTTTGTCATTTTTAACCAAGTATCGAATAGAAACTTTATCTCACTCAATTCTAAATTTGTTTGCTTAGGTTTCCTAAAATTTAATCTACGTGAATACATAATTTATATCGGGTTCATGCTTTTATTAGATGGAATAATTTTCCAACTAACTCTAATATCAAATTTACAAGAATTTTAGCCGCAATACTCCTTGGACTTTGTTTTTCAAAAAAAATTCAATTTAATTCACCTGCTTAACTATATTTTCCTTATTTTAGACACCTTCATTATTATCTTGATATAACTACCACTCTTTCTTTTATTTTATTATTCTTTTCCCGTATTTCTCCTAGGTCCAGAATCCAAGTTGGCTGTAAATTAAAACCTAAAAACCTGCTATTGTTTTCTTCTTTTTTTCATCTCCAATAATTTCCAACTGCCTAGTCTACGAAAAAAACAAAATGGCACCTATGTTCTTAGTTTCCCACCTTGTTCTTGTCACATTCTTCTAGCTTTGGCCATATTTTGCTCCCCCATTCTTTTAGTTCAATTAGATAGCCTCATAATTCCGACATTGTTCCTAGTTTTGCTCACTAAAGTGGAGAATAAGGCATCATGCTAAAGGATCTTCATCGCACTCTTCGTACCATTGTCATCGTGATCATGCTCTCTATCAAACCGATATAAGTCTAGGCCTTTGGGCTTTATTTCCCCATCATCCAAGCAATTTTTAATGTTATTTAATTTCCTATTATTGCCTAGGTTCATTAAGTTGAAAGAAAACTCCATCCGAATACCACAAGTGATTCTACACATACCAAGAATCCTGAATTCATTTGTGTGAGTCTAAATTCTCCAGAATTACTCTTTTATTTTTTTTTTCCAGCACCTAAAGACACTTATATTTTTGCTGTAAATCATTGATAGATCATCCTTAATCAAAATTTTGGGTTTTTGCACACATTCCCCGTGCGATCAAACCCATACTTGCTTTCACACCTCGATAAGCCACTATAGTCTCTTTGGAATTCTTTTGGCTACCGATTTTGAACTTTATAGCCCTGTTAAATCTTTTCTCTTTTTTCCCATGTTGTTACAAAGAAAGGTTGTTAAAAATTCAATCTAGATCATAGGATCACACGATTTTATGATCCAGACTCAGAAAAACCTATCCAAATCGTAGTAAGATCAATGCCCTTATAAGATCGTGGTAGGATCGCATTCAGAATTATAAGATTATAGGAAAATAGGATCCCAACGATCTTAATTCTTCACAGCAACAGGGCTTCCCCTACTTGTCTTGCTCAACCATCAGCTTGGGCTCTTCTTCTTCCTCTGGTTTTTCAACTCAGATAAGGTCGAAGATCTTTATCTTTGGAAAGAAACTATGAATCTTTGCAAACTTTCCATGGCGGACCAATCAAACCCACTTTGCACTAGATGTTTTCCTGGCTGGATGAACAAATATTTGATTTTTTTTTTTTGTACATGGTGAGATGAAATGAGATGAAAGAGAGAGAAAGCGGAAGATGCGATAGAGAGAGAGAGAAAGAAAGTTGCATGAGAATGAGGAAGTAAGAAGAGTAAGGTTTAGGAACAAAAAAATAGGCTCGTCAAGTACCAAGACATAAAAATGAGGGCCGGTCAAATAAATGGTCCATGGTACAACCCTCTTTCTTTAATTACTAACAAATTATTATTATTTTTTGTCCAGTCCCAATACAAATATGGGAAGAAAGGTCAAGAGTTAAAAAAAAAATAAGGAACAAAAATTAATTAGTAAGAATAATTTTTTAAAAACTTTAACTAGATAAAAAAATTATTAAATAAAGAGAAATAAAACAAGGTAATAATTTTTAAATGGAAATTTTTACATTATTATGGTACTCAAGCTTTACATAGGTGTCCAATATAATTGATTTTTTTTCATGAACTATATTATTTACTTAAGAAATTTTAGGTTTTGGTAGGATTTTACGATCCACAATCCCGATCATGCTGTCCAGGGGCAAGGCGAGGTGGGTTTGGAGGTTTTTTTATTTTTTTAAAAAAATTAGAAACATAATTAATTGTATATGTAATAAATATTTTTAAGAAAAAAGAACACCTCTAGTGTAAGTTTTATTAAATAAAAAAGTCAAACGGTACTTACAAATAATTGAAATGGGCCTTATATTTGAAATGGCAAAACGTTCCGAAAATGATGAAAAATAAAAACTTATGATCTGTACTTAACAGCATAATTAGATCAAATATAAACATGTATGATTGAAAAAAAAAATTTAAGTCTCAGTATCGGATATTACCTCGTCATCCGAACTCTTTTGGTCTTACTCATGGAGTGCTGCGAGACCACAATCCCGGTTGCACACGCATACTTATACTACTTCGGGTGTCAATCTTGATTATTTCTCCAATATTACCTATTTTTCTACACTAAACATTGCCTCGAATGATACAACGGAGACTAGAACGACAAGAATCTCCTGTGCAATTATCGACAAGATTGAAAACCTTGATCTCTTTTGTTTCCACCATTCCAATATATTGACATCGCTTGACTCAAATGATGTATTGAGATAATCATCGACTTTAGCTAACCCGACGTCAACGATCAGGGTCGTTTGAGCAATTGGAGGGCCAGGTTAAATCTTGATGAGATTGATCTCCTTGGAGGCTCAGTTTGAGGAGTTTCGGATCTTACCTTATCTAAATGCCGCTCATAATATAACTTGTATAAAGAATGCAAATACTTGGAAGCAATAGCAGACATAGCTAAAACATTTACATGAAACATTTATAAATAAGTATAAAAAATTCTTTCAAGCAATGTTGTTGTATCCATTAATTTGACATATGGGTCAAACAAATAAACAAATAAAAAGATAGGTGGAATGTTTTTGAAATACTAAAGTCACTTAGCCCGCATGGCTTCGACAGTCAATTTAAACAACTCATCATCTTTAAACTGATAAAGCATATGTAATATTCACTAAATGAAACAAAACTTAATAAATGGTTGGGTAGTAAATACCATAGAAAAATTCAGTAGCCTTGTAAAAAAACTTAAGCAATTCACCGATTTTTGAACATTTTCTCAAACTTCAGTTGTAAGAAATTCACAACCCATTTTTAAGTTTATGAAATGTGTCAACAAATTTGCATATGGGAGTGAATCTTGCAACATCAAATATGTAGAGTTTCAGCAAGTTGAACAATCCAATTTAAACCGTTTCTAAGAAAATTCTTTTTAATTTTCAAAACAAAATCTTTTAAATTCACGAAACACAACAAGTCTTGATTTCAAATACGTTAATGAGTTTCGAATATGCAGAATTTCATTTTGGAGAACTTCTAAACCCTTTTGCACACAAAGATTCAAACATGACACATGCATCTAACATGAAAAGAATGCACCATTGAGAGGTGGTTTTCAATGTTTGACTCAAAAGGCGAGCAGCAACATCATTGTTTGAAGCATTATCAAATGAAATGCACAGGACTTTATCAGCACAAAAATAATCACGTAAAGTTTCTAAGATGCAATTGAATATGTGATAACCAGTATGATCCGTTTCAATGACCCTAAATGACAAAATTCATTTTTGCATAATCCAATCAGAATCAATCCAATGAGAAGTAACACAATAAAATGATTGACCTATAGGTGATGTCCACATATCAGAAGTGAATGCCACACAATGATCAAGAGCAGAAAAATAGGCTTGCAAATCTGATTTTCCGACTTCAAATAATCTAAAGCTTTCTTTCCTAGCAGTTTTCCTAGACACTTTTTTAAATGCAAGATTTAATTGTGATTTTATCCAAGATTCTAGGAACGCATCTTCAGCTTGTGAAAAAGGTTTTTCGATAAGCATCATCCAATTTATCATGTCTGCTCTACAAGATTTTTGGTTAAAATGAAATATACCTGGCCCACCGGCGCCTGTTGTAGATCCAAGCTATGTTTATCCTCCAAAACTAGTCCCAGCACTTGGGAGAACATTTAAGATGTTGATTTTCAATATGTTGCTTCAGCATTCCAGTTGCAAGAATTCTTTTTATGTACCAATTTTTTTCCCACAATGTTTGCATTTCCTGTACTTCAACTCCCCTTCATGTATGAGCTCATAATGCTCACAAACCCAAGCAGTTAGTCTCAAGAATTTACCTTGTCCTTGGATTTCCTCCACCGTGGGTCCATGACTTGTCCGCGTCAGTTGTGTTGATGGATCCCTGGCCACCATCGCATCCAACTCTTCAACTTCATCATCCGATAATTGATCGTCGAGTACCAAATCGTAATTTGTCATATCGATTTTGCCATCATTGTTGTGTACTCTTCAATTGAGATGCCTTTATCGGTGGGTTGAAAACGGCGACGGAACAAACCTTAGAGGCCTGTAGTGTGGCAAAATGAAATCTCTGTCAACTTGCCATTTCCTCTTGAAGCCATGAGTCATGAACTAATAGTAGTGATTAATGCAAGATTAAAAGGAGATTATGAAGATATTAGTGGAAGATTAGTAAGAAATTTGAAAGAGATTAAGAAAAAATCTCAAATGCTTGAGAGAATATAGTAGAGAAATAAGAGAGATTGAGTGATGGTGTGAGGATATAGTGAAAATGTAATTAGTATTTATAGGGGAGGTCAAAAATTATTTAGACCAAAAAATCCTTAAAATTTAATTGTTGGGATGGGTGAAAATGGAATTTTAGGGGCTAAAATGGAGCAAAAAACCGTTGAAGGGCTTACTGTGTAATTAACACAATTTTTAAAATTCTTTTTGCAAGTGTCCGTTGAAGGAGTCGTCAAGGGCACTCCAGGCATGGACCGGACCGGACAGTCCTGTGGAGAGGGTTCTAGGCCGGCTCAATCTGTTTTGCATAATCCTCTCCTTCAAAGCCCATATTTAGACCATATTTTTGCGTGTTTTTTCCTAGTTGTGTGGGAGCGGATTTAACCAGATTGAGACAAGTTTAACTTGTGGGCCGGTCCCAATTTAGGTTAGGTTGAACTGGCCCATATCTCACCTCTAGCGACAGGAGCCAGATAGATTTCAAGAACTACTCACCCATCATTTCCTTAATAAATGGACAAACTTGTACAACCACATCTTCCTACATCTATCCAATCATTCTTGAAAGAATTTTGTTTTTTGTTTTTGTTTGAGTATTAATGTAATATTATATATTATTTTTTATACAAAGTAATTATTTGTTTAAATTATTAATTTATTTAATTTTTGAACTTTAAGAAGTCTAAAAAGTAGTTTTGAGATATTTTATAAAAAAAAAACACTTTTCATTAACTTTTTGACATAAACAACCCAAAAACGAAAATTAATTACTTTTTAAATTTCAGAGTTTCAATGAATTAATAATTTTTTTAACAATCACTTCGTGTACAAATACTACACAATATGCATTAAAATTTATACAGAATAAACTTAAGCATACGTCTCTCATTAATCATTATTTTCACTTTTGCTAATTTTTTTTGTTTAGAACCATACTATTTGAAAACTAATACTATATCTAAATAATATATCTAATTAATAATTACATGGATAATTTTTTTTCGATAACAAGTAAATATTTATGAATTTTTTCATACACAACCAAGAAAAACAAGAATCAATAAAAACATACCAAACTTTTTGAAAAAATGTTAGAGAAATATTTTTTACACTTCTTTAAGTTGGGATACAAATTGAACAAATAATTACCATACATCGAAAACATATTTCAGTTTGGTTTTCAGATGAGCTATGAAGAAATTATAATTCAACGAATCCAATCAGGTAAACATGTACTAACTCACTAGGTAGTAGTTACGTCATTATATACATAATACAAGTAAAAAGAAGCTTAGAAAAACCAAGTGCTTTTTACAGTTACTGCCAACTTCATGTAATCATACAAAAATATATCACTTGATAGAGAACCAAAAGTAGAATGTTATGCACCTAACCTAGTGGTCATTCTTCGGCAGTAAAATCCGGTTCAGCAGGTTTCTTTAGCAGCATAGGTGGAACCCTATCTGCCAACCTTGCTTTACGGGTGCCACTGCGTCTTATGGGACGAAGGGCATTTGCAGCGAACCTTGAGGCGTATATTGTGGCCCCTAACCCAACTTTCCCACCAGAATTCACCAATGCACTTTGCAGTTTGTTCTCCTCTTCCCTAAGTGATTCTTCGAGCTTCTTTCGGCAACGCCGGTGCCACGCAGCTTGTATGAAGCATGCTGCCCAGGTCCTCCACTGCTGTGAGTAGAATCTGAACGTGTGCCGGAGCTGCTTACTGTGGAGTCGACGGAACTGGGAAGCAACAAACTTCAGGTCATCAGCCATCAAGGCAAAAGCTTCAACTTCCAAAAGGGCTCGAACAGTTCGAGTTGAAGTGGGGAGGTTGGTTGAGGAGTGAGGATCTAGTGCCCATGTGAGAAGTTCTTCTCCACAGAAGTCACCTGCTTTTAAATGCTCAGAGTTGAAGAAGCCCGTCCTTCCACCATTGGTAGTTATTGTCAAAAGCTTGCCTCGCATGATGAAAAGCATCTCATCAACAGGGTCTCCCTCCCGAACTATGTAGCTATCCTCCGTGTAGAGAGCAGGCTTCAGACGCTCACACATTGCATCTAATAGTCTTTCATCCATTTTCTCGAACATTGGCACCTGTAATGTGTCACAGAGATTACCGTTTCATTCATGACAAGCTTACTGACTATACTTATGGTAGCAAGCAATAATAACAATGCATTTGAAGGGAAAAGAAAACAGTACAATAACAAATTGAAGCTGTACCCACCCGTGTCAGCAATGCCAGACAGAGATGGCGCTTTATATCTCTTCTTAGGTCTTTGGGCAAATTGCGGACCAAGTTTTCTTCCTCAACTCCTCTCGTTTCTTGCCATTTATATTGTTCGTAACGTCTGATACGTTCTCTCAGATTTTCAGGAAGCAACCGATGGGACATCCACTGCTCTGCATCTCTCCTTTTAACTCTCATCTCTTCTAATCTGGTTGTTGTTGACTGTAGGTATGTCTGTTCCACAGAACATTTGGGATCATAAATTCAGAAAATATCAGCAAAATAAACCTTTTACTATGGCCATCAAAAGCTTTATTTAGAGGATTATACATGGAGAATAAGCTTCCTAATACAATGCCGCAAGATCCTCGAAAATAAATCATCAGACACAAACCAGTAATTACAGTTATGAATATATAAAACATATTCTATCTGATTCATTTCAAAAAGAAAGGTCTAGTAACCGGAAAGATCAAGTCATAGACACAAGTTCCCCTCAAAGTAAAGGGCCTAGCATAAAGCTTACAATTAAATAATTCTCAAAGTACAATAAAAAGTTAAATGATCAGCAGTTCCTTGTTGGAAAAAAAACAATTGCAAGGGGATTGGAGAAAAACCATAAAACTGGAAAACATCAACAAACCAGACCTCCATTACAAGCTTAATAATCCTTCCAGAAGGGCAATTCAGACTAAATTAAACCTATATAAAATCCTCTCCCTGGCATGTAAAAAGTCCACAAGTTCTATGATGAATCTCTGTCTATTTATCTCAAACTCCAGAATAAAAAATGGTTAGCACCAACCTGCATGTTTCCAATAAGAAATGAAAAAAGCACCAGGCCAGATATAGAAATGAAAACTGCGAAGCAGATTTCCCAAACATAGGTACTTGTTTGAAGGTTTTGACCGAGTGAACTGCAGAACAAAGGAGTAAAGTATTATATTCAAATTTCAGAACAGCTATCTGTTAAGAGTCGAAGACAAAAACACTGAAGCTTCACGAGAACGGGAATGTTGACTGTTAGCAAAAAAAAATGTATGAACTAGGTTACTGAGCCCATTCTCGTATGTTGAGACTGAAAATGCAAGGAACTGAATGATCGGTCATAGTGGAAGCATTTCCTAAGAAGCAGAGAATGTTCTGACAACAATTGCAGATACTGGTGACACTGTCAACATGCAGAACCATATTAAACTAGACATGTTGGGGTAAGAAAAAATGGAGGAACTAAAACAAAAAAGCTTCACAAAAAGCCAACAAGGTTCATTGCATGAAATGCATTAATTTGCTCTTCAAGAAATAAAAGGGCCAGTTGTAAACTAAGATGGTATGATGCAACAGTTTGAGGCAGCAAAAAGGTGATAGGATAAAATAAAAATAATAATATTATTATTTTACCCTATTAAAAGGTAGTCCAATAGCAGATACCAGATAAGAAATAAAGCTTCTCACAACTAACTTATGATAAGGAACACCCCCTTAAGAGAATCAGTGACCTCACTAAGAGCTCTTTTAGAAAGGCAAGCTAGGATAGATGTTAATGGAGAAATATGCGATACTCAACTATCATGATAAGTTACACTAACATTACTAAGAACTCTATATTCCAAGGAAACTATTATGTACATACCTCAGATTTTGCAGGCCCCACCAGAAACAGTATAGAAATTTCTGGGGGAAATCTGTTGAGCCCACAACATCAGATTGAAGGGCATCCAGGAATATTCCGAAGTCGAACAATGTGGTATTTGGTGATTGTATGGGGCAAATTACATCCAAAAAGTTACTAACACTTTCCTGATCATCACAATACAATGAGTGGAGGCATCTTCTGTTGTTGCCACAGGCTTCTTTCCAGCAAGTGGTTCCCCTTTCTATGGAAAATAAATACCAAAATGCTCCAAATACCTGCATAAGAGTCAGACAATTTACCATCAGGAAAATTAGCAAATTCTGTATAAAAAAGCAGACTGTAAGGCCCCACTTTTGAACTGCTCTGGAAGCTATAAGCCAGGCCAAACCAATTAGAGCTCCCCCAAAAGCTGGTACTATAAAAACAGAAACTAGATATAAAAGGAGCATCTTGAATCTCCAGAAGAAACTCTTCTACAGAAGTTCCCAGCCACGCCAAATAAGCTCAGAATGAAACTGTTTTAACGTGATAGGTTAGTTTCCTAATTTCCCATCCACCACAAAGTCTGAGTCAACATGCTACTACCATTCTCAGAGATACACGTCAATCATTCTTAGAAGTAAAGGGTCATGGATCACCTCCAACACTGACAACAGCTTCATAGTCATCTATCGTATGATCTCATAAACTCCCAAAATAATACCAACACTCTTCTGTGTGAATTCATAATATCAATTGACTACCTGACCCTAACAATTAACTGAAACTATAAAGTTCATGCTGCTAACCCCATCACAGTTGGGATTAAGTTACAATATGATGATAGCTAGCATAGAGCAATGAAACTTACATGGCTTGCAAGCATGTAAAGAAAGAGATTGAATGCAGCTCCAGCCCATGCAGTTTCAGTCAGTATTCCAGACGTTCTTGTAACTTCCTTGTATAATGGATATGTTCTCATAAACCGAGGAATATATTGGAAAAACACAACAAATTTCAGCAAGTTCTTTGTATTCAAAGACTTTGAGCCCCTCATATTTGGAATGACAATTAAAATCACCACCTGGCAAGAGCAAGTAAGATTTAGGGCTTCAGAACTTCTATATATTTTCTGAAGAATCGAGCTTCTATTATTAACTGGCAGTAACATCAACAATAGGACTACAGCTACATATAATATAGATGCAATTACACATATATGCATCTAGTAGATACACCTAAAGTGGGGAGAATTATGCGTGCTGAAAATCTACAGAGGAAAAAAACGTAAGGAAGTTTGCCTACACTTCATCATGACAAGGTGATCATGTTCTGAACAAACTGTTAATTCTATTGCTCGTACGGTATACAAGCTTGAATGGTCTTTAAACATAGAAAGCAAATCTGCATGGATTATTGTATAAGGCTTCAGATGTATGTCAAACCTGGAAAACCACACATAAGGAATACAAAAGAGGAAAACTAGAGGGGTAGTTTGATAAAGCGATGTTATAGGCCTAGACCAGAAACTTTCAATCATACATAAGAAGAGATATTCCTACAACATCAAGGAGAAGCATGTACATCTACTAATCTAATCAGTAAGAAGATTTCATTCGACCATTTTACTTGAACACATGATGAGATAATTCTACTTATATGCATGAACCAAGTCCACATACAAGAAAGGCTATCACATTAGATCAGAAGAATTATGTTACCTGTGGGAGCGGAAGAACAGCAAGAATGTCGATTAGGAAATACGATGACAAATATCTCTTTGCTATTTCCCAAGAATCTTTGACCAAAACACCTCTTCCAAATACTCGGGAAGTAGGTGCTATAAAACCAGTGCGGAACTGAAAAACAATATGTAATATGTAGAATATGTCGGTGAATGAACGCAATACACTAGCAGTGATCTCCATCTTTTCATCCAAAGCAAGGCATTTCTTGTTGTCATCAATCACAGGAACATAAAAGAACAAAGGATCAAGTGATACTGCTATTATGCACGATAGTACAAAAATCTTGTTCCACCTTTGAAGGAACCCTCCTTGTGGATCAAGAACTTTCTTGCTAGAATCGAGACCCTTAGACACAGCACTATTAAATGAAAAGGATTTCCACAATCCTCTAATTCCTTCCATTCTCTCTGAACCAGACTCCAGCCCTTTCCTAAACCTTTCTGCGAATGAATTTAACTTCGACCTAAAGCTCCATGTCCGCATGCGATGATTTCCAGAACCCTGGCCTTCACTACTCTTATCTGATTTCCAAGTCTCAAATCTGAACCAGAAAATGGAACATATATTTAAAAATAAGTAAGCTAGTATCCAATCCGCAACCATTTGATGCAGGAAGTATAAAACAGACACAAATCTTTATCAAGAAAAAGAAAGGGAAAAAATGGGAGATGACTGTATAGAAGTACTGTGCAGAAGGTACTACTTAGGTTGCTTCATCTTGTAACATTTTTATATTTTTGCTTGTTGGCTGATAAATTTGTAGGATGTGCCAACAGTCATTCATTAAGCCTAGGCAAGCATTAAGGGAAATTGCGGCAGAAGATAAAGGTTCATACTAGGACAAATGCAGTTAATAAATTACACTTGTACATTTCAATACAGATACATTAGAGCTCCAGAACATAATGTTAGGTTTAAAATTTACTACATTGTCAAATTACTCATGCAAGAACACCAGAAACACTCCCACGATCCAAAAGAGATAATTCTTGCAATATGAAGTAATACCAAACAGCTACCGGATCAAACATGTAATTACTAGAAAACCAACCTGACAAACTTGTCTCGCGGATAGCTCATTGCTTCAGACTAACTTGTAATCCTGTTTGAAAATCAAAAGCAGGATCATCAAAGACTACACAAGGTTCAAGGAAATTAATCACTTTTTGCAAAATAAAAATGGTAATCATAAAAAACAATGACAATGACGCTCATGAAAAGAGATGAACAACAGAATCTTGGTAAATTAACATCAAACATCTGATTTACTCCACTTCTGTACATGCAGGACATGCACAATAAGTGGCAACCAACAAAACATTAGTCATAAATTGTCAAATCCCAGGGGGCTGCAGAACAATAAATCAAAGTAAAACATGTAAGCTGTTAGATAAGACGATAATTTGAACAATTCTAAAATCATTGTTATTATCTACCAAACACAAGGCAAGATATTTGGCGGGTTGCGCCTAGGTGCAAATCGAGCATTAACAAATAACAGTATTACAAGCTACGACAACCAAAACATTTTCGCATAATGAGTCGAGCCGACAACATCTTAAAGCATACATGAGCATCATCATCTAACTCCACAATTACCCTGACTAATTCGGAATGTCAGTAGAGATTTCGTACTGAACTGAACAAAACCATCAATCCTTCCTGAACCAAGCGGAGGGCTTTTTACCAATAGATTATTTGGGATTTGGGATTCTAATAGAAAAACAAAGAATCCAACATTTTTTCTTCAGAAAAATGAAAGAGCCAATCAATAGAAAAAAAAAAGCCAGCAACCATATAGAAAAAGCATAGGAAATAAGTAAAACCCAGAAAAAAAAACACACAAGATTCGGACAAACAAGACTGTTTAGCTTAGAGAGGAAAGACTCACGAAGGAGCAAATCGCAGATGGTGATTGGCACTTGTTGGTCAAATTCAAACATGTGAAAAACAGAAAAATGTGAGTTGGGCAACTTGCTCCAGTCCCTCTTAAGCTCAATTGAAAGATAGAAAACGGGGTGGAGAGAGAAGGCGTGCTGAAGCTTCGCGGAAGTGTCTATGGTAGGGACTGATTGCTCAATAAATAAAGTTGGTGACGGCTGCCAAGAGTCTACTGGAGAGAGAAAAGTCCAATGATTTGCGGACCGTAGGTCCGTAGCAGATATATTTTTTTTAGTATTCAAGTTATAGGATTGAAAACAAGTCGAGATGAGCCAAACAGTTGACTGACTACGTTCGGCTTGAATAATTTATTAAATTTAATATTTTATTTATGTTTAAATTGAAAACAATATAAATAAGTTGTGAATGAACTTTTATTTAGTTGAGCTAGAGCTATTCGCTTAACTTAAAAAAAAAATCTAAAATTAAATTGAATCGAGTCAAAAAATAAGTAAATTGAGATTTATTTGAATTGTATATCAAGCTTTAAATTTTATTCAGGTTTGACTTGATAACTTTTCAAACAAGTTACAAATAAGTTTTAAACTAAGTCAAACTCGGGGTGAGCTCAAGCTGTTTGTTCATTTTTCACCCCTATCAAGTTATGAGGTGCTATGTATTAAAGGGAAAGAGGGAAACACTTACTTTTTTTGAACCTGAAATATACTTAAACCGGCATTAAGTGACATTTTGTTGAAAAATAATGTAAGCCAAAGTTAAACTTCAAACCTCTATCCATATCATTTTATCACTTTACCAAGTGAGTAAGACCAGGCCATAACAAATAGGAAAGCAGAGATTTCTCGTGTCATTTGGGTCCCACTCATTGAGCACTACAACTTTGTATTTTTTAATTGGAAAACTAGCCAAATAACCCATTAACTTTATGTGTCTTGGTCAGATAATCCGCTGAACGTTTTGATAAAAGACCATTGGTCCTAAACCTTTAGTTGATATACGAATGGGTCATCAACCTCTATTTTATTTCAAATGAGTCTTCAACCTCTAGTTCATTTCAAGCTAATCCGAAACATCTATTTTGTTGCAAATTAGTCATAAAAGTTTATCATTCATTGCATATTAGTCCCTAATTCTATAGAAGACTGAGTTAGCACATGAACGTGATTTACATAAAAGAAAGATTGATAATTTAAATAGTCCATTAACTTTAAAAAAAATATCAAATTACTTGAATTTATTAAAAAAACTACTGAATAGTTTGAGTTTATTAACTCTCACTAACTATCTAATATTAACTTTTAAAATTCTAGTTTAAATTGTTCAGTAATTGTCCTTCTATGAATTCAAATTATGTCATAATTTTTAATAATTAACAAATATTTAAATTATTAGTCTTTCCTCTATATAAATTGCATATTTGTGCTTTCTAGAATTAGAGACCAACATGTAATAAATTATAATAATTTGACACTAATATGCAATGAAATGAAGATTGGTAACTAACTTACCATGACTATTAAAGCTTCAAGACAAATGATGTTTTTTACTCCTAAACTTTCCTTTTTACTTCTAAATTTAAAAAGGGCCAAATAGTTGTTACGAATGTGCAAGTACACAGGTCATTAAGTTTTAATATAGTGATAAGTATCAAAATATCGTCTCCACAAGGACTAATTGAACAAGCAAAACTTAGTTAGAATGTGTAAAAATTAATTAAACTAAAATTGGAATTCAATAAAATTGATGAACAAAATTAAATTGTAATAAGTGAACAAAACAATAATTAAAGCTAAGTAAATATAAACTATTATTTGAACTAGACTAAATTCAAACTAACCGGTAACTCCAGAAACTAATAAAAATCACTGATATAAAATACTCTTCTAGGGGTAGATGCTCTTGTTTATTTTTAATGCTATTTAATTTTTGCATTCTTTCCACCATCCTATCTTGTAGTTGAATTTACTAATATCTAATTTCCTTTCTCAATGATGAATTAACCTAAGCTCATCTAACTTTAGTAGTAATCTCTTACTCTATCTAAAACTAGATAATTTTACACTTAGCCTTGTCTATTCAGCCTTCTAGATGCTTGGATCTTTAGATCCTCAAGTTGATCTAGCCAATTTTCTTCCTATATTCTAACACAAGTTTCTTCTCTCGAAGACCAACTCATATCAAGAAATAAACCCCTGGCCATAGAGTTTCGTTAAGCACAAGAAAAAATTAACAAGAAATGGATAACAATTGAAAATAGAAATCAAACATGCATTAAAACATCAACAAGATTCTCACGTCCCCTAAGAGAGTAAAAGGATTTAGCTACTAAACATCATGAAAAAAGTTCTCAAAATAATCATCCAACAAAGTGAGATTAAGAAGTAATTAAAGAAAAAAAAAGAAACAAAAAATTCTCCACTGAGAAAAATTAATCTTCAAGTGCCGGGTTGAATCTCTTCAATCTTGCCTTTAAAATCTTGTTTTTCTCTTACCGTCTTACTCTCTAAAAGCTATTATTATGCTTTCTAATGGCTGTTTTACACACACACACAAAAAAAAAACCTCGCCCTTTTATATGCGTATTTCCTGCTCCAAGTGAGAAATTGAGCATACACCTTGACACCAATTTGGTGTCGGTGATGATGATTTTGGCATCAATTTGTTCCATCTTTGTGATTTTACATACTTCATCCCTTGCTCATGCCAAACTAGTGTCATTGTTGACAAGCTCGTACACTGCAATGCCAAGTTGGCATCAACATTTTCCTTCTCTGTCTCTTTTGCTCCTTTTCCACATATTCACCAACAAATACCAACCTACAAAAAAAACATAAATCACTATAAAAATTACCTAACACAGTAACCAAAATTAATCACAACAACGCTAAAATCTACTCATTAAACAAACTATATCAAATACCCCCAAACTCAAACTTTGCTCGTCCTCAAGCAAAAAGAACGAAATAACGATACCTAAAAAACTCCATATAAACATAAAAACTACCTACACATGCCAATTCTAAAACTTGAAACCTCCAAGATCAACACCTAGTCAAGCTATCAAAGTCCAAATACCCTTAAGCTAAGCTTCTTAGCTCAATCATTACCTTATCTTACCGAGATGCCTTTACATGAGTGTGTGCTCTTCAAAAATGAATTCACCATTACAAATACTTTCATGAAATAAGTTTGTTAGCATACACCTTTAATCTTCACCAACTCTAGATATTTCACTTTTCTTAATGCTCTTTGCTTAGTTAATGTAATTTATTCAAACAGGCTAGCCAATTCATTATAATACCATTTTCTTTTTTTTTGTTTCTTTTTTTTTTTTAAGTTTTTCCCTCTCTTGTGTCATCTGTTAAGCAAGTGTAACAACAAAGGCTCTGTCCAAATGCCCAAGCTTACTAGTCCAACACAAATCACACGCGTTTTGCATACTCATAATTCAAGCACCATTTTATGCAAAGATTAACCCTTGCCTTAGAAGAAGACCCCCGGTTACTAAGCACCTGAATCATTGGAGTAGATAGCTTATTCTGTACTTTAATTTCTAGCCACAAAACATTAAATAAACAGATATTTCAATTTGACAAGAGATTTCCAGCAATTACTAAGCTACTTATTCAATCAAGTATTCATAACAATGATTTTTTTATTTTAAAAATATAAAGGCATCAAAGCAACGTAAAGTTCCAATCTAACCAATAACACTTAAACTTGAAGAATATCCAAAACATTAATAACTTAACTAAGTTGTTTCATCATTTCTTATCATCAGTTTCAAATTCTTTTAAAGTTGGCATATGCACTCTAACAAATAGACACACATATTGGACTCAATAAAAATAAAAGAAAAAAAAAAGAAAGCACTAAAAAAGAAATGAAAAATAATAGAAAAAAATATAATCCACAGAAATAAATGACAAGCACTCGAAAGAACTACTCTAATAGATAAAAGTCATAACAAAAAAAGCTTAATGATCCACCCAAACTCAAATCCAACATTGTTCGCAATGTGGCAAAAGAGAGAATAGGGGATCATACTTGGGAGGCAAGGAAACTTGCATCCATCTTAATTCATTGAATGATGGGAATGTTGGCAGTTCAAACCTCCAAGTCTAGAAAAGAACTACGGAAAACCTAACAATGACCGAATGGTGTTGAGGGCTCCAAATTCTGCAATAGGCATAGAAGCTGTATAGTGGGTAGGTGAAAATTCTTCTAGGTTCCAATGGATGAATTGCTCTAGTTGATGAAAAAATTTTGTCTTATCCTGTCTGGATGTTTTGCTAATCATTTTGAATGGCAATTAAATCTTGCTTAATCTCAATTTGCCCTTGTTCATAGCAGTCCATTCTTTCAGTGATTCTATGAATAGCGTCAACAAGAACTTCCAAGATAACACCATTAGATGTAGGACCAACATGGGATGGAACATCTACGCTCCTCTTCATCTTCCTCCTCATTTTATTGCATAACATAGTCCTTCACTATTGGGAGTCTAAAGGAAATAATAGCTTATGATGCCAAGTGAACATATTCGATATTGGCCTTCACTTGATCTCTTGCTTGCCAAGTCAACTGAGTAATAAGTTAAGGAAAAATCATATGCTTAATGGGTCTTCGGGCACACTGGTTAATAGTTTTCCAAATTAGAATTCCCACATCAAGTTCATAATCTTTGGCCATGCAATATAAATGCATAGCTCACTCATGTATAATATAACCACTATGAGTTGTAGGAGTAAGGTTGGAATTCATGAAATCACGTTATGCTTGCCACTCTGGAATAAGTCAAGTTTTGAGGAAGTGAACTCATTTTGTTGGATCTTTCTTAAAAACTTCCTATAGCACTAGACCACCATATAACACTCTTGTCAACTCCTCACTAGAGACTTTATAAGGGTATCGACAACCCAATAAAAGAGAGACTTCCAAGATGCTTTTAGTACAGCTAGAGGTGAACTAAATATATCTTCCTCGGGCGCTAATAGCTAGAGTACTTTCATGCTTGTCTTGTATACCATGAAGATTGGAGTAAAATTCTCACAGCAATGTCATAGGTGCCTCAATGGCAACAAGAGTGAACATTTTCTGCCATCCATTTATCATTCACTTGCCTACAAAGGATATCACTACCCAGAATGTCATAGTAGAATCCTTTTTTTGGAATAATTCTTTGGTTTGCATTTTTAGAAAAAAAATCTTTTAGCCTTAGCATTATCAAAATGTTCCCGATCAAAAGGTTGCTTAGGAATATGAGCCCTTTTGAAGAAAGAAGTAGAGGTAGTAGCCTTTCCTTTTTGCTTATATGACAACCAATGAGGCATTTTTTTTTTGGGAAATAATGATGACAAAGAAGAAAGAAACTAAATGGTGCAAGCAGCAACTTAAAATTAAGTGAGAAAGATGGAAGACGGCCACCGCACAATAATTCTTTGGTTTGCATTTTTAGAAAAAAATCTTTTAGCCTTAGCATTATCAAAATGTTCCCGATCAAAAGGTTGCTTAGGAATACGAGCCCTTTTGAAAAAAGAAGTAGAGGTAGTAGCCTTTCCTTTTAAAGAAAGAAATAAAAGCAGAAGTATATATTCTTTTTTTCACCACTTTTGGTCTTGTTTGTCCCGAGACGAAACATTATGACGCCAAACTTATATGCTTCGACGTTATTTCAGCATCAATGTTTATAGTTTTGGTGTCACTTTGTTCCATCTCTGGTACAATTGTCATTTACCTCATACTTGATGACTTTCAATCTCTGACAACCAAAATTGGCTCCCAAAAATTACATTGCTCCACCTAGATAATAAATAAATTAATTAAATTAAAAATTAAAAATTAAGTAAGTAAGTAAATAATAAAAAAACTCAACAATAAAAAAACAAGAACAAAATAAATGATTGAGTTGCTTCCTGATAGACACTAAATTTATCGTCGCTAGCTCGATGCCTGAATTTCGGCTCAAACGGGTGTTAGCTTGGGCAATTTGATTGGCCTCATCCTCTAGAGTTCCTCAGCAAAGAATGGCTTGATTTTTTGTCCATTGACTTGAAAAGTTGATCCATCATTCCTTCATAGCACAATTGCTCCATATGGAAGGACCTTTTCAATAATAAAATTATCAGACCACTTAAACTTTAATTTGCTTGGAAAGAGCTTTAATTGAGAGTTAAAAAGTAACACCTTTTGTCTAGGAATAAATTCTCTTCGCAGAATTTGATTGTCATGTCATCTTTTCATTTTCTCCTTGTAAAATCTAGAGTTCTCATAACCTTCATTTTGAAATTATTCTAACTCGTTCAATTGAAGAAGGTGGTGATCCACAAATGCTTGATAATCAAGTGTTAGCTTTGTTACCGCCCAATATGGTTTATGTTCAAGCTCCACTAGAAGATGACATGGTTTCCCGAAAACTAGCTGGTAAGAAGACATACCTATAGGACTCTTGAAAGAGATTCTATAAGCCTATAAAGTATCTTCCAACTTTAATGCCCAATCCTTTATACTTGGATTCATTGTCCTCTTCAGAATTGCTTGATTTCCTGGTTTGAGACCTCAGGTTGGGCATTGGCTTGTGGATGGTAAGGAAGGGCAATCTTATGGGAAACACCATACTTACTAAAAAGATTGCTCAATAATTTATTGTAGAAGTGGGTTCCTTAATCACTAACTATAGCCCTTAGCACTCTGAACCTTAGGAAAATATTTTTTTGAAGGAATTTCAGAACCAATGTAGCATCATTTGCTGGTGATGCCACTACTTTTACCCATTTAGACACATAGTCTACAACTAAAAGTATATATGGTTCGCCATAAAATGTAGAAAAGGGCCCTATAAAATCAATTTCCCATAAGTCAAAAAGTTCAACTTAAAAACATTTGTTAAGGAAAGCTCTTGGTTTGTAGAGATGTTCCCCATCCTTTTGCACCAGTCATATGTTTTGACAAAAGTGTAGTTATCTTTGAATAATATAGGCCAGTAAAAACTTGATTGCAATACCTATGCAACTGTCCTTGTTCATCCAAAATGACTGCCATACAGAGAGGAATGGCAATACTCCAAAATATCAGGAATCTCCTCTTCGGGCACACATCCTCTAATAATCTAATCAACGCATCTTTAAATAACAAAGGTTCATCCTAGATATAGTGTTTAATATCAGATCAAAAATTTCTTCCATTGGTTCGAAGGAAGGTTGGCAGCTAACAAACCACTAGCCAAATAGTTGACTATATCCACAAACCATGGAAGTGTTTCCTCTACTCGAAATAAATGCTCATCTGGAAAAGACACATGTATAGGTACCTCAATTTTTATCTCATTTTGCTCAAGTTTAGAAAGGTGATCAACTACCAGATTCTCACTCCCCCTTTTATCTTTGATTTTTATTTTAAATTCTTAGAGAAGTAAAATCCACATGATCAACCTCGGTTTAGCCTTCTTCTTATGAAATAGATACCTAATAGTAGCATGATCAGTAAAAACAACCACTTTAAAGCCAATGATGTATGATCTAAACTTGTTTAAAGCAAAAACAACAGCAAACATCTCTTTCTCAGTCGTAGTGTAATTTTGTTTAGCATTATCTAAAGTACGACTAGAATAATAAATGACTCTAAAAATTTTGTCATTGTGTTGTCCAATAACTGCCCCTATTGCATAGTCACTTGCATCACACATGATCTCGGATGGTTGTCCCCACTCTAGTGCAACCATAATTGGAGTTGTCGTAAACTTTTCCTTGATTGCGTTAAACACCTCCAAACAGTCTTCATTAAAATTGAAAGGTGCATCATTCTCCAACAAATTAGAAAGATGCTTGGTAATCTTGGAACAATCTTTGATTAATCTCTGGTAGAAACTAGCATGACCAAGGAAACTCCTAACTCTTTTCACAGTAATTGGGGGAAGTAACTTCTCAATTAATGTAGTTTTAGCTCTATCCACCTCGAATCCTTAAGAAGAGACCTTATGCCAAAAAATGCCTTCCTTCACCATGAAGTGACATTTTTCCCAATTAAATACAAGATCTGTATCCTAACATCTTTTCACCACCAGAGATAGATTATGTAAGCACTTATCAAAAAAATCACCAAAAATCTGAAAAATTATCTACAAAAACTTCCATGAAATTTTCAATCATATCCAAGAAAATAGCCATCATTCATCATTGAAAAGTTGCTAGAGCATTACATAATAAAAAATGGCATGTGTCTAATGGCAAAAGTACCAAAATGACATGTAAAAGTAGTTTTCTCCTGATCTTCTAAAGCAATTGCAATCTGGTTATAACCTGAATAACCATCTAAAAAGCAATAAAACTTATAACCTGTTAATCAATCAAGCATCTGATCAATGAAGGGGAGAAGGAAGTGATATTTTCTAATGGCCTTATTCAATCTCCTATGCATGCTCTTCTACCTATGACAGTCTCAGTAGAAATTATTTCATTATTCTTATTTTTTACAACTGTCATACCACCCATTTTTTGATCTACCTGAGTCGGACTAACCCAAGAACTATTTGAGATAAGATAAATTATGTCAGCGCTTAACCATTTCTGAATTTCAGTTTTAACTGCCTCTTTCATAGCAAGTTTAAGTCTTCTTTGAGGTTCTATGGATGGTGTATAAAAATCTTTCATTAGAATTTTATGCATCATTATTGAAGGGCTAATTCTTTTAATATCATAAATTGACCAACCTAGAGCAAACTTGTACTCTCTCAACATCCTAAAAAATTTCTCTCTCTCTAATGATGTCTGTGATGATAAAATAATCACAGGTAAAGTAGAATTGTCACCTAAAAAAGCATATTTCAAATTTTTGGGCAGAGACTTCAATTATACTTTAAGCATAAACATATCAATATCATCAACATTCAAAAGAGTATCATCATGCTTCACAAGCTCCAAAGATGTCAAAGAATTTTTCAAAGCACTTATCATACAAGAATCCTCCAAAAACTCACACTCATTATCATTACTTTCAAGCCATGTTACCAATGGATCTTTAGAGATGATAGAAGGGAAAGATGTTACCACACATGAAGTTACTACATCAATGTGGTTGTAAATGGTTACATCATTTGGTTGTTGAAGAATCTTGTATATGTTAAACATAACTTCCTCATCCTCGACTCTGAAAATGACCTATCTCTACTTCACATCGATTAAAGCTCCATCTATAGCAAAAAATGGTCTACCTAAAATGATAGGTATCTTATGGACTTCTTCCATGTCTAAAATAACGAAGTTCTTAAGGAAAATAAATTTATCAACTTTGACATGCACATCCTTTACTATCCTTCTCGAATAAATGAAAGATCTATCAACCAATTGAAGAAAAATAGTAGAAAGTTTCACTTCACCTACTCCTAATTTCCTAGAAACATGAAATTAAAACTTGCTCATAAATCACACAAAAATTAGCTAAAATATGAGTTTCAAATCAAATATGGAATAGTAAAACTACCAGGGTCTACTAACTTTTTTAAGCAACTTTTTCTAAAAAATAGAGTTGCAATCTTCAGTTAAAAACACAATTTCAAAATCTCTAATTTTTTTAAACACAATTTCAAAATCTCCAATTTTTTTCCTTAGAGATAATGCCCTTGATAAGCTGAGCATAATTAAAAATCTGTTCAATAGCATCAATCAATGGAATATTAACCTTAAGCTTCTTAAAAATATCAAGAAAATTGAAAAATTGCTCACTCATCTTTTTCTTTTAAAACTTTGGAGGATGTACAATGGTGGATACAAGAACTGATTTTTGCTCGTCCTCCTACTACTCAGGCACCTGTTTTTTAACTTCATCCTTATGAACACCTTCAGTCATCTTCGTGGAACTCCCATCTTGGTCCTTGGAGGAAGAAACCTTATTTGGATGGAACATAGGCTGCACGTCCGCTAATTCTTTGCCACTCCTGAGTGTAATGGCCTTACAATACTCTTTTTGGATTCACCTCGGTATTGCTTGGGAAAGATTTTTGTGTCTGGGATACAATTGCATTAGCTAATTGACCTATCTACACCTCCAAATTTTTCACAGAAGTCCCAATGCTGGACATTTGTCCCTTAAAGCATCAATCTCACTCTTATTCTTCGAGAATATATTTATAGACTCAGTAACAAAAGTGTCAATCATGTCCTCTAAAGAGGACTTCTTCTCTACTTGGGGTAGACCATAACCTGGTGGCTGAGGCATATTCATGTTTCCTCCATAATTGATATTATCATGATTTCTAAAGCCTTGATTATATTATTCTTGAATCAGATTAAGCATGTACCCATAACCCGTATGAGGTCATCATAACCGTTAGGCACTGATAAGTTTATATTTATTATTATTATTTCTCACATATTTAGTATATTTTAATATGTTTAGAACCTTAAAGATATATTTTGAGTATGTTTTCTAGTATAGAATATATCTAGACTCAATTGATTGAAAGTGGATTTAATTTGTCATTTTACAAGTTTTAATTTGTTTGTGTTCTTTCAGGATTCTGACAGATTGGCGATATTCCGGTAAAAAAATCATATCTTGGGCTACAGAGATCGGAATGATGTAATTCTTAATTCATTGGAAAGCAAACATCTGGATCTACAATTCATCTGCAGATCATGAAACCCAGTTTGCACGTTAAGAGGGTCAAATTCAGCTTCAAATTCACAATTTACGAGTCATTGCTGGTTCAAAAGTAATTGCGGTATTTTGGGCATATCTTTGGCTGTAGATGTCCATTTTATATGATTCAGGTGTTGTTTCGAATCTAAGAAGAAGATCTACAACTTTTATGCTTTGATTTTTGAGAAATAATGGCTTAATCAAGGTCGAATATCAGCTTGAAGTTGTTGTTGTTGTTCTGAAGCATTGCTTGGCTAACAACTTTAAAACCTTCTAGTTATTTTGAATCTTTTTATTTATTTGGGGTACTTTTGTAAAAATATAAAAATTTTAGGGATAGTTTATGAATTGAACACACTAGGTTAGTTTATTAGAAGGCGAGCTCAGCTCGTCTGGGCTCTCCCTGCCGCCAGACCTCCTCTTTCCCCCTCTATCTCTTTTTCAACCGTTTTAGCTTTTTATTATTATTGTTCTTTGTTTTTTTCTTCTAATCATGAGTGAGTAATTTTCTGGTTCAGTTTTAAGGACAATTTCCATCGCCAACACCGGTTATAAGGATTGATTTTACTTGCTTAAATTCTCTTTAAATTTAAGTATTTACTTCTTTATTGTTCAGATTTATTACAATTAATTTTTCTGTTCTCGCTTGTTGGATTGGTTATGCAATTGCAAATTTACTTGATTTTCTTTCAACCGCTTAGGTGAAGAATTCAATTAGAAGCAAGTGAATTGATTGGAGATTACTTTTATTTATGGTTAATTCATATGAAGAAGTAAGACAGATTAAATTATTCAAACTTTTGGATTGTTGCCTGTAATAAACTTTTTCGTTCATTGATCTTAATGCTGATTTTGAGATAATTAGAAATTACTTTTTAATATCATGTTACACAAAATTAAGAAATTAATCTGAAGCTTTTTCTGGTTAATTTTACTATTGAATTTTTTGGGTTTTTTTTTAGCTTTAAAGAGAATCCTGTTTATTTGTTTGAATTGAAGAAATATTTTCTTTTAATGATCAACTGTGTGATTGGAATGAATAATCAACCTTGAATTGAGCATTTTTAGTATTGGTTAATTTTATTTTGATTCTACAGTTAATTTAATTCAGCATTCAATTCAAGAAAACCCCCTAACCTTTTATTTCAGTTTTTTTTTAAAGAAAGCTTTCGGTTAAGAAATTTTCTTTGGAATTCGACCTGGTTTTCACTACTATACTACAAATTTATTTATTCTGAGTTGTTAGGGAGACTAGAATTATTTTTGGCGGTTTCAACGACCGACCAAAAATTTGGTGTTGTTGCCGAGGATATTTCTTTTTCTGTTAAAGTTTCCTTTCTATTTATTTATTTTTTTCCCTTTCTTTTTTAGTAAAGTGACTTATGCCCAAATCTTCTCGTACAGGTGAACTAGTGTTTGATCCAGAGATCAAGAAAACAGCAAAAGCGAACAGGAAAACGAAAAGGCAAGCATTCAACTTTTCAGCTTTGACATCTGCGAACAGCAACTCAAAAAGTGAAGAAGAACCAGTTGCTATTGTAGAGATGGTAGCCCAAAGAACAGTAAGGGAGTTGGCAACTCCGGATGTTGTCTAGTAACCCCTGTGCATAGATTTTCCTGATATTGAGGCTGCATTTGAATTAAAATCTAGATTAATTCATTTATTGCCTACTTTTTGTGGTCTTGCAGGTGAGGACCCCCATAAACACTTGAAGGAATTTCATGTTGTCTGCTCAACCATGAAACCACAAGAGGTTACAGAAGAACAGATTAAGCTAAGAGCTTTTTCATTTTTGTTGGCGGACAAGGCGAATGATTAGTTATACTACCTTCCTTCCGGTTCAATCAGAACCTGGAATGACCTGAAAAGAAAATTTCTGGAGAAGTTCTTTCCAGCATCAAGAGCCGGAACAATTCAAAAGAAAATCAATGGGATTCGACAGTACATTGGAGAAAGTCTCTACGAGTACTGGGACAGATTTAACCAGCTTTGTGCAAGCTACCCACATCACCAGATTTCTGATCAACTGCTGCTGCAGTACTTCTACGACGGGCTATTGTTCATAGATCGGAGTATGTTGGATGTTGCAAGTGGAGGAGCACTTGTAGAAAAGACGCCCAAAGAAGCAAAAGACTTGATTTCCAAAATGGCAACCAACTCACAAAAATTTGAGACAAGGGTAGACCATGCGCCAAAGAAGGTAAATGAGGTAGGAACATCTAGTCTTGAAGCTCAACTTTCTGAACTAACCTCTCTTATTAGACAAGTGGCTTTGGGACAGGTCCAAAATTCTAGAGTTTGTGGCATTTGCTCTACTCAAGGACACCTTACCGACTCGTGCCCGCAATTACAAGAGGATACAACACCTTAAGTGAATGCGGTAAACGGGTTTGTTAACCAATCAAGAAGGTATGATCCCTATGCTAATCAATACAACCCTGGTTAGAGAGACCACCCGAATTTGAGATATGGGCAGCCAAGTAATCAACAGCAGTACCCATCTGCTAGCTACAACAAACCAGTACCTCCATTACAGAACCAAGCACCTAGCTCAGGTGTGGCTTTAGAAGATATTGTAAAAGCTTTAGTCACTAACACTCAAATATTTCAGCAGGAAACAAGGGTTAACATCAAAGACTTCGGGAACCAAATTTCACAACTGGCAGCCTCGTTGAATAAAATTGAAACTGAAAAAGGGAGATTGCCATCTCAAGCTGAAATCAACCTGAGAGAGCACGCTAATGCCATGACCCTTAGAAGTGGCAAAGAAGTACAAACTACCATGTCAAAGATGGCAGCACCTGAAAAGGAAAAAGATGACTTGAAACCAGCAACTTCTGATGCACCAACTGAAGAGGTAAGTAATAAACCAATTTTTCCAAAATAAAAAAATTTGATTCCACCACCTTTTCCTGACAGGTTGGCACAATTAAAGAAAGGGGAGACTGAGTAGGAAATTCTGGAGACTTTTAGGAAGATCGAAATCAACATACCCCTACTGGATGCAATCAAACAAGTCCCTCGGTATGCCAAATTTCTGAAGGAGCTGTGCACCAACAAAAAAATCTGTAGGCTGATGAGACAATTAAAGTTGGGGAGAATGTGTCAGTAGTAATCCAAAGGAAGTTGCCCCAGAAGTGTAAGGATCCTGGTATGTTTACTATACCATGTGTAATCGATAATTTCAAGTTGGAAAAAGCTATGCTAGATTTAGGAGCATCAATTAACGTTATGCCCCTGTCAGTTTACAAGGCTTTGAACTTAGGACCTTTAAAAAATACAAGAATAGTCATTCAACTAGCTGATAAGTCTAATTCATATCCTGAAAGGGTAGTTGAGGATGTTCTGGTTCGAGTAAATGAGCTAATTTTCCTACTGATTTTTATATTATTGATATGGATGATAAGTTTGCTTCGAATTCAGCTCACATTTTGCTAGGTAGATCGTTTATGAAAACAACCAGAACTAAAATTGATGTGCATGAAGAGACTTTGTCTTTTGAATTTGATGGGGAGATAGTAACTTTCAATATTTTTGAGGCTATGAAATATCCAAAAAATTCTGAATCTGTTTATCTTTGTGGATATTATTGACCCGATTGCCCAAGATAGTTTTGAGCTGAATTTTGTAAAAGATGAGTTGGATTTTATGTTGACGAACAACAAAATTGCGACGGATGCACAGCTGGAAATCAGTGATGACTCAAAGGAGGCCATTATGTCATTACAGTCACTGCCAGTATTGCCCAACAGGTTAGTTGATTCATTTCTGCAACTACCGAGTACTTATGAAAAAGTTTTGCCCTCTGTTGAACAGGCCCCAAAGTTGGAGTTAAAGTTTTTGCCTAAGAACCTAAAGTATGCCTACTTGGGGGAGGCTTAAACTTTACCGGTAATTATCGCAAGTGATTTGACTAGAGATTAGGAAGAGAAGCTGTTGCGAGTATTGAAGGAACACAAGACAGTAATTGGTTAGATGCTAGCAGACATCAAGGGAATCAGTCATTCAATTTGTATGCACCGTATTCTCTTTGAAAATGATGCTAAACTAGTAAGGGAGCCACAGCGGAAACTAAACCCAGCAATGAAGGAGGTTGTTTTAAAGGAGATTCTGAAACTTTTAAACCAAAGGATTACAAACCCCATCTCCAACAGTCAGTAGGTAAGTCCAGTACATATTGTGCCTAAGAAAACTGGTATAACTCTTGTTCCTAATGCGTAGGATAAGCTTATCCCTATGAAAGTCCAAAACGGGTGGAGAATGTGTATTGATTTTAGGAGGTTGAATTTAGCTACAAGGAAGGATCACTTCCCACTTCCGTTTATCGACCAGATGCTTAAAAGGTTGGCAGGTAAGTCATTTTTCTATTTATTGGATGGATTTTCTGGATACTACCAAATAGCTGTAGCTCTTGAGGACCAAGAGAAAACAACCTTTACCTGTCCCTATGGAACTTTTGCTTATCATAAAATGCCTTTTGGATTGTGTAATGCCCCTGGAACATTTCAAAGATGCATGATGAGTATTTTTTCTGATTTGCTGGAAAATTACATTGAGATCTTCATGGATGACTTTATTGTTTATGGTAATTCTTTTGATCAATGTCTGGATAAATTGGTCCTGGTTTTGAAACGCTGCATTGACATAAACTTGGTCCTGAATTATGAAAAATGTCATTTTATGGTTCAGCAGGGAATAGTTTTGGGTCATGTAGTTTCCTCCAGGGGTATTGAAGTTGACAAATCCAAGGTGGACCTAATTGCCAATTTACCTTATCCTACTAATGAGCGAGAGATTCGTAGTTTTCTTAGCCATGCAGGTTTTTATAGGCATTTCATAAAGGATTGCTCAAAGATTGCACAACCTTTAACCAGACTGTTACAAAAGGATGTGTCTTTTGACTTTGGAGAAAATTGCAAAGTTGCCTATGACAAGCTGAAGGGGTTGCTCATATCTGCACCAATTATACAGCCCCCTAATTGGGATTTTCCTTTTGAGATCATGTGTGATGCCAGTAAATATGCTGTGGGAGCTGTACTTGGCCAAAGAATTAGGAGGAACAGCTATGTCATTTACTATACATCAAGGACATTGAATACTGCCCAATGCAACTATTCGACCACAGAAAAGGAGCTTTTGGCAATTTTTTTTGGTTTAGATAAATTCCGATCATATTTATTGGGATTTAAAGTAATTGTTTTTTCTGATCATGCAGCTCTCAAGTACTTATTGGCAAAGAATGAATCTAAGTCGAGACTGATATGCTGGGTTCTGTTACTACAAGAGTTTGACTTAGAGATCAAAGATAACAAAGGAGCTGATAATTTTGTGGCTGACCATTTGAGCTGACTGGTGCATGATGAAGAGGCTTTGCCAATTTTGGAGTTGTTTCCCGATGAACAGCTGCTGCAAGTGCAAGGTAAGGAGCCTTGGTTTGCTGATATTGTGAATTTTCTAGCTGTTGGAATTTTATCGACAGACTTGAACAAAGTAAAGAGGAACAAAATTAAAAATGACTCTAAGTATTATATATGGGATGAACCATATCTATGGAAAATCGGTTCTGATCAAATTATTTGTAAGTGTGTGCCTGATTATGAAATTCATTCCATTCTTACTTATTGTCATAGTTATACTTGTGGAGGACACTTTGGTCCTAAAAGGACAGCTAGGAAAATTTTGGACTGCAAGTTTTATTGGGAAACATTGTTTAAGGATTCCTGCCAGTTTTGTAAGA
The DNA here is from genome assembly GCA_005392925.1 of Aquilaria sinensis. Classification (NCBI taxonomy): domain Eukaryota; kingdom Viridiplantae; phylum Streptophyta; class Magnoliopsida; order Malvales; family Thymelaeaceae; genus Aquilaria; species Aquilaria sinensis. Next base: position 32,477 of record SMDT01001151.1, on the reverse strand, counting down.
CTTGTAAAAAATGTCAAAGAGTTAGAAATTTATCCCACCAAAATGAAATGCCCCAAACCCCCATGTTATACTGTGAGCTTTTTGATGTATGGGGAATGGATTTTATGGGACCCTTTTCTAACTCTTTTGGATTTGTTTACATGTTGCTTACTGTGGATTATGTTTCGAAATGGGTAGAAGCAAAGGCTACCCATACTAATGATTCTAAGGTTGTTGTAGGATTTCTCAAGTCTAACATTTTTAGTAAGTTTGGGATTCCTAGAGCAATTATTAGTGATAAGGGTACACACTTTTGTAACCGAACTGTTGAAGCATTAATGAGGAAATATGGAGTGCACCATCGAGTAGCCACTGCCTACCACCCACAAACCAATGGGCAAGTTGAAGTTTTGAATCTGGAAATAAAGAGCATTTTGGAGAAAACAGTCAATTCTAACAGGAAAGATTGGAGCCTGCGTTTGGAGGATGGACTATGGGCTTACCGGACAGCATATAAAACACTAATTGGGATGTCACCGTATCGGTTAGTTTTTGGTAAGTTGTGTCATTTACCTGTAGAGATTGAACATCGTGCTTTTTGGGCTGTTAAGCAGTGCAGCTTGGATCTGAAATAAGTTGGAAAATAAAGAAAGTTGCAACTTCAGGAGCTGGAAGAAATCAAGTTGGAAGCATATGACAATGCTAGCATGTATAAGGAACGCATAAAGTACCTTCATGACAAGCGGTTGAATCATAAACAATTTTTTAAAGGTCAAAAGGTATTGCTTTTTAATTCAAGGTTGAAGTTCATGCCAAGTAAGTTAAAATCTAGATGGATTGGTCCATTTGTTGTAGTGAATACTTTTCTGTATGGTGCTATTGAAATTGAAAGTTTGGAAACTAACAAAGTTTTAAAAGTGAACGGTCACAGGCTGAAACCTTTTCTTGAAAATATTGTTGTCTTTTATATAGAGGAAATTCACTTGGTTGCTCCTACCTACTAGTCAGACTGATGCAGGAAGCAGGTTGTCTAGCCAAAGACAATAAAGAAAGGCGCTTTTGGGAGGCAACCCAAACATAGTTTTGTGCCACGAACAATTAGGATTTTTTTTCTTCTTTTCTTTCTTTATTTTAGTTTTATTTTTATTTTTATTTTTCAGCTTTTATTTTTCAGATTTCTTTATTCTCACTACTAATTTTCTTGGTCAGACAATATCTCTTTCAAGCTGGAGGTGAACTGAACCATATGGGGCAGTAAGCTGAAGTCAAATTCTAGGTTATAAATCACTGTGAAAATCATCTTTCAGGGTGGTACCTTTTTTTTCCCCATCTGTGTTTTTATTATGAACATTGAGGACAATGTTTGATTTAAGTGTGGCGGAGTGGATAGCTTAAGCCCTAATTTTCTGTTTTCAAAATCTTTGAACTAAAATTTTTTTTATTCATACTTTTGAGTATTGATCTGAATTGTTAGATGATTTCACCTTTTTTTGTTCTTAAATGGTTAGCTTGAGTGTTGAGTTAGTAATTTATTAGTCTTTATGCAACTCCCAAATTTTATTTTTAAATTGTTGTTATTGCAATTTTTTATCAAGCTAGTGGATGGTTATCTTGAGAAGCTGATTTTTTCATCAAATTTGTGTACTTAGTACATTGATTTAAACCTTGTGAGATTATGAGCTTATTAAGTTGAATATGTGGTTTGTTCGGTTGATGGATGACTTGAATCACTTGAGAAAAAATAATAATAAAAATTGTTTGAATTGTTGCATTCTGCTGAAAAAAAAAAGAAAGAAATTTGCTACTCCGCTGTTCTGGGTATTGAAGTGGGTTGGGGTCTTCTCCTAAGGCAAGAGTCGATCACTGCTCGAAAAGGTATTAGGAACATGAGTATGGTCAAAGACCACTTTGGAGTTGTGTCGAGTTAGTAGCTTGGGTATGGTAGAGCCCCTATTATACACTCGCTAAATGGCGGAACACAAGAAAAAGACAAAACACAAAAAAAAAAGTGAAAAACCCAAGTCAAATAAAAAAAAAAAAAAATTTCAACTGATCTCTTATTTTCCATGGGTTTGTGGTAAGACTGATGGTGTTTTTTGAGTTCTTATCTACCTGGTTTGTTCTCTTTACTTCGTGCAAAAATTTGATGTTTTTCTCAGATTTTTAGAGGTGATTGTTCTCAGATTTTTAGCGGTGATTGTTGCTAACTTGTGAAAAAATTGTTTTCAATGATTTATTTAGTTTTGAGTTGCTATTGCCGAGTATATTGCGTACTTAATTACTTTTGTTAAGTTTTTTTTTTCAAGACCCTTGGATGTGAAATTATCTTACTCGGTTTAGCTCAAAAGCATGTTTCTATTTTGAGTTTTGCTCGACCCACCCAATTGCCATCCTTACTTTCCCCCTCTCTCTCTTTTTCAACCGTTTTAGCTTTTTATTATTATTGTTCTTTGTTTTTTTCTTCTAATCATGAGTGAGTAATTTTCTAGTTTAGTTTTAGGGACGATTTCCATCGCCAACACCAGTTGTGAGGATTGATTTTACTTGCTTAAATTATTTTTAAATTCAAATATTTACTTATTTGTTATTCAGATTTATTACAATTAATTTTTCTGTTCTCGCTTGTTGGATTGGTTATACAATTGCAAATTTGCTTAATTTTCTCTCAACCGCTTAGGTGAAGAATTCAATTAGAAGCAAGTGAATTGATTGGAGATTATTTTTATTTCTGGTTAATTCATATGAAGAAGTAAGACAGGTTAAATTGTTTAAGCTTTTGGATTGTTGCCTGGAATAAACTTTTTGATTCATTGATCTTAATGCTGATTTTGAGATAATTAGAAATTGCTTTTCAATATCTTGTTACTCAAAATTAAGAAATTAATCTGAAGCTTTTTCTGGTTAATTTTACTGTTGAATTCTTTGGGTTCTTTTTAGCTTTAAAGAAAATCCTGTTTATTTGCTTGGATTGAAGAAATATTTTCTTTTAATGATCAACTATGTGATTGGAATGGATAATCAACCCTGAACTGAGCATTTTTTAATATTGGTTAATTTTATTTTGATTCTACAGTTAATTTAATTCAGCATTCAATTTAAGAAAACCCCCCAACCTTTTATTTCAGTTTTTTTTATAGGAAGCTTTCGGTTAAGAAATTTTCTTTGGGATTCGACCTGATTTTCACTGCTAGGTTACAAATTTATTTATTCTGAGTTGTTAGGGAGACCAAAATTATTTTTTGAGGTTTCGACGACCAACCAAGCACACCATTAACATTTGAAGTAGCCATGTGAATTACGTGTCCTGTCCAATCACCGCTAGTGTTCACTGTTGTGTTCTGTGTTACATTCTGTATTGGACGATTGCCATAGCAGCTGAGGATAATGGGTTCACTACAAATTTCCCCAAATTCACCGGTTTACCTGATTTTTTGGTCGGTTTCACCTCTAACCAAGGGCCATACTTGGCATCATCCTCACTTTACTGTGAAGGTCCATCTGAAAGTCCTCTGGTACTTCTATTGATTTTACTCTATACGAAGTCTTGTGATTTATGTTGCGAGTTTGAATTAGTCGTGTCACAATTAACCTCCAGGTGACCTATGCATCCACACTTGTAACACAGAGCCGTCACGCCTTCATAGATGACATGTTGAAATATATTTGTAACTCTAATCATTGTAATTAAAGGCTTATCAAGATCCATCTTCACACACAGCGAGGCATATTGGCCTCTTGAAGCCCTTTCAGTATTCCTATCAATTCTTAACAACGTTCCAATTTGGTTACCTGCGGCTTTCAAGATTTCATCCTCATAAAAGTCCAGTGGGAATTTGGGTAACCTTGCTTATACTATAGTTGTAATGATTTGAGCCTACTCTGTTCTGAATTCCTTTTCCCAAGGATGCACCACAATGTAAGCCGATCTAATGAACCATGAGCCATCGTAAAGAGCTCTTCGATAATCACCATAACAAGAAAATATGAATAAGAAGAACTCGTCACCTAAGTCAATACAAGTGATCTCACCTTTCGGCCTACCTTTTCCCCAAAGACCTTAACAATAATTGATTGCTGCCATTTCCTTCTAATTTTTGCACAAAGTTCTTTCGAGATTCAGGCAGTTGCAGGGGCGGAACCAGGAATTTTCGCTCGGGGGGGCGGGATTGAAAAAATTTGTCAAATTTGTACAATCCTTATACAAACAAAATAATACAGTTCATACTTCATATAAGTCATAAAATTTATAACAGTACATAAACATGACTAAGTCTACTTGTAAAAATTCAAATTCAAAATGTGACACGACGCTCCTTCATATCTCTGAAATCATCAAGTATCGAGTCTAAACTAAAAGTTTCTGCAAGGTCTTTCTCAATGTACAGAACCAAAGTATCAGCAAGGAAATCATTATCCATCTTGTTTCGCAGTCTGGTTTTGACAATTTTCATCGCTGAAAAAGCACGTTCTGTAGTAGCAGTAGACACAGGAAGAGTCAATATCAAACGAATCAATCGATCAATAAGAAAGTAATAACTTGACTTCTCACTCGATACCAACACTTGACACAATTCAGCAATTGATGATAACTGTTCAAACTCTGACAGATCCCTAACATCAGTATAAAAATGTCGCAATTGAAATGGCAGCAACTCAAGTTCATGCCTTGAGAAATCTTGTGGATAATATTTCTTTGCAAGGTTGCAAATAGATTCAATGTCAAAAAAGTCAAACCCGTTTTTTGGGTTCAAACATGAGCTTAGTCTCAAAAGCTCCACAATACGCTCGTTGAACCTTGAAGCAATCTCCTGCAACTGATAATTTATTGCCTCATTGAATACATCAAAATGATAATAATGCTCAACAGTAACATCATTTTGTCGACGACCACTACATCCAAGAAAATGTGGAGCATTAAAATCGGGAATAACAATATCATGCTTTGAACAAAATGAGGTGACTTTGCCAATAAAAGAGTTCCAACAATCCCTCTTTAACTCTTGAAGCAATATTGAAGTAGTTTCCACTAAACTCATTGCCTTGACAATATCTTGACCTTTTTGTTGCAGTGCTAGGCATAGAACTTCAGTAATACCAAATGTATCATACATTAAATGGGCAATGAAGATAAACTCAAATGACAATACCCTCTTCAAAGCTACTGCAGCATCTCCCCTTGATTTATAATTAGCAACTTCTTCTCTAACATTTTCAAGGACTTTGCATATTGCATCAAACATATCAAGAAGATTGCTAATTGACTTAAAGTGAGAACTCCAATGGGTATCACATGGTCTGCTTAAGGTACCAATTTGATTAGCACCAGTTCCAGTTTCAATCTCATCAATAGAAATCAAATGTGCAATATTCTCAGCATGAGCTACTTGTAACTCATCATGGCGTTTGCAAGAGGCTGTGGGAGCCGGGAGCGCGGAGCGGGACTGTCTCAGACTCTCAGTGTGTCTCTGTCTCTGCGACTGCGATTCGACAATCGCGATTCCGATTCGCGATGACGAACAGAACAACAGAAGCCGTCGAGGCATTGAGCCGAATAGCAGGGCGATTCGCGATGCGGCGATGGCCGGTAACGGTGGCTGTCTTGCTGAGGGAAATGCGCTCGCCGGCGCCGCTCAGGCCAGGCGGCGGAGGCGAAGGCGGAGCCGAGAGCTCTGCTGCTCTGGCGACAGTGGCGACCACGACTGGCGAGTGGCGAGGCGAGCGACGGAGTCTGCCCTGATTTTGCGAATTGGGGATTTCAGAATTTGGACTGCAGTCTGTCGCCGAAGGATTTTGGAATTTTTGAAGCAAAAAACGTCACCGTTTGCCGTTTTAAAACTAAAGGAACAACCACCAATTTGGTCCCTAATTTATTAAGGCGACCACGACTGGCGAGTGGCGAGGCGAGCGACGGAGTCTGCCCTGATTTTGCGAATTGGGGATTTCAGAATTTGGACTGCAGTCTGTCGCCGAAGGATTTTGGAATTTTTGAAGCAAAAAACGTCACCGTTTGCCGTTTTAAAACTAAAGGAACAACCACCAATTTGGTCCCTAATTTATTAAGCGCTTGCCACATTGCCCCCCATCTTTATATTCTTCCATATTTTTCGGGGGGCAAGAATACCTTATAATCCCCAACTTCTCTCGATTTAAGCAATTTAGTACCCTATATTTTAAAAGTTTCAAAATTTTCGGGGGCAGCACCCCCCCTGCCCCTTCATAGTTCCGCCACTGGGCAGTTGGGATTCCATCATTAGATGGTTTGACACGAAATAGATTGAGGATGCACACATCACCAGCTCCAATGGGCCGGGCTCATTTGGGAGAGCGTTGAAACCAAGGAAGAGTTCTAGAAAGATGCATGCTCCTGCCAAACTTAAGGATTATATTTTAAGAATATTCCATGCTGATGTGTACAAACTTTAACCATTTCTGTTTGTACTCCTACAAATCGAAAATGGAATGAATGAAAGAGGCAGAAAAGCATTTTGCATCCTTTTCCCTTATCAAATTCTCCCTCTCTGCTCTATCTAATCTGATTCTTCCTCTTAATCTCTTCATATTTTCTCATAATCCATTAACCTAGAATGTGTCATTTGGTGCTCTTATTAAGAGGGAAAACATGGCAGAAGGCATGACAACTTACCACAAAGCCTTGGAGGAAACTGTTGCCAAAATCTCAAATTACCTTCAGCACCATACCAACATTCTTCATCAAATGGAGACCATTTGTCCCACTGTCCAACAACATGCTACCGCCATTAAGAAGACCTTCAACGTGGTTGAATCAATCTAGAAAACATTGTTATCACAGTAAACGATCTTATTCGATATCCTACAAAAGCTGGCACGACTAGAGAAACAACCAATCTCGGCGCCCCTCATCACCAATCCGACCAATCCAGTCCAACCTCCACTGCTTCCCGCCCCTAACACACATCCCCTACTCGAGAGACCCCAACCCCCCCACCAATCTCGCCTCTCATGAGCAAATTATTAGGTCAAAAACTCAACATCTTCACCGCCACGGTTTCCCAAACTAGAGATCCCCCTGTTTACTGGTGAGAACATTCTAGAATGGCTCTTTCAGATCAAGAGGTTCTTCTCGTATCATCAGACCCCTATTGACCAAAAGCTGAAGATAGCCTCCTTTTACATGACCGAACCAGCATTGATGTGGTTTTACTGGATGCATTCAACCCATCAACTCACCAATTGGGAAGCTTTCGCCAGTGTGATGGAGCTCCGTTTCGGGCCCTCTACCTATATTAACCATGAAGCTACCCTATACAAGCTTAAACAGACCACCACCGCCTCAGCTTATATAGCCGAATTTGAAATGCTATCCATTAGAACTCGGGGGCTTGCCAACCAAAACCTCTTGAACTGCTTCCTCTCAAGGCTGAACGAGGAGATTCAGAGGGAGCTCTACCTACTGCAACCAGCATCCTTACCTCAAGCGATGGGAATGGCCAAGTTCGTTGAGGATAAGGTTAAGGCATCTCACCGCACCACAGGATGTCCGAGCTTCCAAAAACCTGCCCAAGCTCCCTTAAATCCAAATCCATCTCATCCTAAACCAGTTAATTTACCAATGTTGCCAATCAAGAGATTGACGCCGGCGGAGATGGCAGTCCACCGAGAAAATGGGCTCTGTTATAACTATTACAACCGATTCGTTCCAACGCATTGGTGCAAACTGCCTCAATTCCTTTGTATCGCTGTGGATAATGGAGACAATTCTCCTCCAAATGATGATGAGTGGGACCAGACCTAAGGGTACGAGGAAACAAAGTTGATGGAGAAGTCTCCTGCAATTTCCCTTAACGCCATTGACGGCCGAGCAGCAACCACAACATTGAAGATTGACGGCTACATTTAATGGCGACATGTCACCGCACTAGTTGACAGTTGGTCAACCCATAATTTTATCCAAGCCCAGTTAGCTAAGCATTTGGGTCTTCTAGTCCACTCTGTTGGATAGCTTAGCGTAAGGGTTGGAGATGGTGCCTAACTGGAGTGTCTGGAAAAGTGTGTACAGGTGCCCATTCAATCGAATCACGCCGATTTTGTTGTGGATTTTTATTTCCTCCCTATCTATGAGGCCGACATAGTTTTGGGTGTCCAATGGCTTGCCAATTTGGGTCCAGTACTCTTCAATTATCAAAACTTGTCAATGAGTTTTATGCATCAACAGCAACAAATAACGCTACATGGGCTTAAGGAGATAAATCTTACCCACATCTCTTACAGCCAGCTTGTACAAGGGTTGAAGACAGACATGGTGGCAGGCCTATTCTCTTTGACCCTCAATACCTCTGTTGCTTAGGATGATGTGCCTTTTTTGGCTTCCAACCTCAAGACATTATTGGAGCAATGTGAGGCTACTTTTGAGGCACCAACTGGATTGCCCCCTTTCCAGTCAATCGATCATTGGATTCCACTCTAACCCGGAGTCGCGTTAGTGAACGTCAAGCCATATAGGTATCCGCACTTTTAGAGGGTGAAATCGAAAAGCTAATCCAACAGATGCTCGCTGAAGGCATAATTTGACTGAGCACTAGTCCCTATTCCTCTCCCATTTTACTTGTTCGAAAGAAAGACGGTTCGTGGAGATTTTGTGTAGATTATCGGGCCCTCAACGCAGTGACCATTAAGGACCATTTTCTAATTCTAATTGTTGATGAGCTCTTGGATGAACTTCATGGGGCAAAGTACTTTACCAAGCAAGATCTTAAAGTTGGATACCATCAGCTTAAAGTTCATTCTGAAGACATTGAGAAGACGACCTTCCAGGCGCATAAAGAGCACTACGAGTTCATGGTAATGCCTTTTCGGACTTTCTAATGCTCCATCTTGCTTGCAATCCCTGATGAACTCTATTTTTTGGCCATTGTTACGGAAATGTGTTCTAGTATTTTTTGATGATAGATTAGTATACAATAAATCGTGGGAGGAACACCTCAATCATTTGAAACAGGTACTGGAGATTTTGAAGCACCATTCCCTTCATGTTAAGAAGTCTAAATGTACTTTTGGCCAGACAAATATGTCTTACTTGGGGCACATTATATCAAAAGGGGGAGTGGGAGTTGACCCGGACAAAATCTCTGTTATTAAGGCTTGGCCTAATCCTACTTCTGTTCAATAGCTCCGTGTATTTCTAGGACTAGCTAGCTACTATCGCAAGTTCATACCTCACTTTGACTCTAAAGCTGCTTCGTTGACGTAATTGCTTCGCAAAGATGCCTTCGTATAGACTCCACAAACCACTACAGCATTTTAGGAACTAAAAACTGCTCTGAGTTCCACCGCTGTGTTGGAGCTACCTGATTTCGCCACACCTTTTGTTGTGCAAACTGATGCGTCTGGTGTGAGCATTGATGCCGTACTCTCCCAAGAAAGGCAAGCCCATCGCGTATTTCAGCAAACAGATGAGCCCAAAGCTGCAAACTTCCTCCACTTATGTGCGCAAAATGTATGCTATTGTTGAAGCGGTGTGAAAGTGGCGTCAGTACTTGCTCGGTAGCCACTCCATTATATAAAAGATTACCAGAGCTTGAAGAATGTATTGACTCAAAACAATTCAAACGCCCAAGCAACAGCAATGGATATCTAAGTTGACGGGCTTAGATTTTGAAGTTCAATACAAACTGGGGCGTGAAAATGGGCCAGCTGATGCATTATCTCGAGTTCATAATGGAGCTTTTAATGCTTTTTAAGCCCTTTCGTAGCTTGTGCCGGCGTTGCTCACAACATTGAAAATTTTTTGGCCTAACATGTCCCTTCGGTTCAGTTTTTTCAGAAGGTTTAGAATCAGCTAGAGCTTCACCCTCATTATTCTTCCAGAAATAGACTATTATTCTACAAGAATCGATTGTTCATTCCTGCTGAATCAGCGTTGCAGCCCCTCATTATCCATGATTTCTATAATTCTCTAGTAGGAGGCCATGCTAGGTATCAGAGGACTTTGGTCCGTATCATTAGTACATTTTATTGGCCAAAACACATCAGGAAATACGTCCAAAACTGTTCCATTTGCCAGCATAACAAGACGCTCACTACAACTCCCGAAGGCCTTCTACAACCACTGCCAATTCCCACAAAGGTTTGGGATTGCATATCGATGGATTTCATCACACATATTCCTCCATCAGTCGGAAAAACTTCTATTTTGGTTGTGGTTGATCGCCTGACCAAATATGCACATTTTTGTGCAATAGGAGGAAATATCACAGCTGAAAATCTAGCAGATATATTCATTAAAGAGATTGCCCGACTACATGGATTTCCGTCCAACATAGTTACAGACAGGGATCCCTTGTTCATGAGCTCTTTTTTAGAGGGAGCTCTTCAAGCTTCAAGGAACAACTTTAGTGCAAGCACTGCCTATCATCTGCAATCGGACGGCCAAACTGAAGTGGTAAATAGGTGCCTTGAAGATTATCTCTACTGTTACGTAGCCGATTAGCCATAAGAATGAGCCAAATACCTTCCTTGGGCAGAATGCTGCTATAATAAAGCTTGGCACTCTGCTATTAACATGACGCCCTTTGAGGCCTTATATGGTTGAGCACCTCCATCACCACTTGATGTTACAATAGAAATCCCTACCATTGCTTCGGTTAAAGAACTTTTGTTAGAATGAGCAGAAATCATTGAGCGGCTTCGGGGCAATTTAGAACGAGCCCAAACCCGGATGAAAAACAAGGCGAATACCCATCGAACTGAGAAGCAGTTTGTGGTAGGTGACTGGGTCTACATAAAATTGCAACCATAACGGCAGGGCTCTGTAGCCAAGAAAAAATCTTACAAGCTGGCTATGCGATACTATGGCCCATTCCAAGTCCTTAAGAAAATAGGAGCAGTGGCCTACCGCTTAGCCCTTCTGCAGGATTCCAAGATCCATGATTTATTCCATGTTTCTCTCATCAAATAGTGTTATGATGATCTTACTGACCAGCAGCAGGCATTACCATCAAATTTTGTTGGCTTCAATCCCCTGGTGCAGCCAGAATAGATACTAGGCTTTTACAAGATCCTCCAACATGGGCAATTTGTGGACCAGATATTAGTGCAATGGCAGGGTCAAAACCCTTGTGATGCCACTTGGGAAAACCAAGAAGACTTTCTTAAGGATTTCTCAGGCTTTAACCTTGAGGACAAGGTTGGTTCTGAAGCAAGGGGCAATGATACGAAACAGACTGAAGATGCACACATCACTAGCTCCATGGGCCAGGCTTATTTGGGAGAGCGCTGAAACCAAGGAAGAATTCTAGAAAGATGCATGCTCCTGCCAAACTTAAGGATTATATTTGAGGAATATTCCATGCTGATGTGTACAAACTCTAATCATTTCTGTTTCTACTCCTACAAATTGAAAATGGAATGAATGAAAGAGGCAGAAAAGCATTTTGCATCCTTATTCTTTCTCAAATTCTTTCTCTCTCTCTCTCCTCTATCCAATCTGATTCTTCCTCTCAATCTCTTAATGTTTTCTCATAATCCGTTAACCTAGAACGTATCATGGTTTTCCATCAGATTGATCATCCTCCGTTTTTGGAAAAGGATTCTCAATGTTTGGGTTTTCTTCATTGACCATTAGAACAACCTTGTAAGAAGGCTTTATATTCAATTCTTTTGAACTAGGGGGTGAATTTAACTCCAAATCAGATTGACTTCCTCTAGTTCTATTGTTACCTCTCAGATCTGTACCAGGAGGTTCATGGGCCATTGGAGTGGTTCCTTCATCAAGAGTAAAATTTAGGGGAGGATTGGCTATATAATATGGCTAATCAAAGGAGCATACTGAGAAACAGAGAAAAAAAGATAGCCAATGAAAGGTGTTGCCTTTGTAGTTCTCCCTATTTCCACAGAGAAAAAAGTTATACTAATCCTAAAAAAGTTTTTAACAACATTATTTGTATTCTTTATTAAAAATAATTCATTAATTTTATTTTTCATGATTTATAGGCTAAAATTAATATTATTTAAAATTTAATAATCTATCTAGTTAGTAATCATTAAAATAAAATTATCTTAAAAACCAATTATTTTCTAATGATTTTTTCCTTATCCAACCAAAGAAAAGAAAAATTAATAAAGAATACCTATCTTTTAAAAAAAAATGTTTTAAAAATATTTTTTTGGACTTCTTTAAGTCTAAAATTTCAATTGATATACAAGTTGAGTAAATTATTATATATCAAGATAATCATTAAGAACTCATTTTGTTTAAAACATCTTTAAGCACATTAAGCACGTTAATTTTAATTCTAAAAATTGTAAGAATATAACACATTAATCTTACAATTGATACTATCAATATGTCTCAAAGAGAAAATGCAAAGGGATATTAGGAAGTATAGTTTGCACATAAGATAAGAATTCAACTTATTTTAGGGTAAGTGTATGGTATACATATGTATGACATTTTTTAATTGAATTATAATTAATTCTTGATATTGGATAACATTTATATATGTCATATACTTTGTTTTGAATTAATTGTCCTCCAATCATGTGATAAGTCAATAAAATACTTAAAGAGGTTGTTATCAATTATTAAACTATATCTAAGTGTATTAGGATAAATTGCACGATTAGACCCAAACGTTTAATTATTGTTTCAATTCTAACCTCATCCTCAAACTCGAACATTTAGACCTTTTAGCCTCTTTTAAATGTTTCATTTTGAACTTTTGGGTAACGAACTCGTTAGTTCTAATGGAAAATGCCACATCATTATGGCATTTTTAGGGGAAAATGTGTGTTACTGTTTGCCTTCCCCCCCCCCCCCTAAGTTTGCCCATTCTTTCCCTCTTTGGCTGGAAAGCTTTCTGAAACACACCGCTCGAATCAATCTAGAATTAACAAAGCACGTAACAAAGCACGAATTAATCCATACTTGCATCCATCCTTCCTCAACCCGTCACCTTGACTTGCCTTACATTCCAAGACAAGATACAGGAGATCCTGCTAGTAATGATCGTCAATTCGAGTAATCTCCGGCAAATAAGAGATCTCCGTGGTAGTGTTTGTCATGGATCATTCGTCGTCACATCTGTTGGTTGTTCGTCATCCATTGATCTTGTCACCACATCATCTGTCTGTCGACCATCACGTCTGTTGTCCATCAATCACGTCATCTGTCTGTTAGTCGCCTCGATCTCCTCATTGCCAGACTCAATCATCTCATCGCTGGAATCAATCAACTCGTCACCTCCATCATTGCCTTGTCACCTTGTTGCTGAAGTCAAACGCCTCATCCTCCATCATTGTTGCCGGAGTCAATCGTCTCAATTTCTAGTCATCTCTCATTTGGGTTTAAAGTTTTGGTGAGAATTGGAAAGAAGGGTATATCTATCATTTGGGCTAGTAAAACTTACTAAAAAAGGAAAATATGGAAAGAATTTGGGATAACCCAAAAAGAAAAGTGGTACAAATAATATGAGACGGAAGGTGTATATAATTATTCTTAATCTATTATTTATAAATGCTTTATCATCTAAATCTCAATCATTTTTCGCACCTTATTTTATCTTCTTGTAGTTACCAATTTTGAAAATGGGTCACCTAGATTTATCAATCGTAAAGTGTCAAATGAATTAGATGATGCTTCTATAATTAGTAGTGAAAGAATTTTATAAAAGAAAAAAAACAGTAAAATTGATTAAGGATAATCAGATAAAGTAATAATGTAAAATCAACTGACCAAATATAAATTGGAATCTAAATCTGGTCAGATGCATTGAAAAGGAATAAAAGAAACAATGGGAGAAGGAACTGTGCGGCTAGGGTTTGTAAAATATCTTTTACTAAAAATAGTTTAACATAACGAAAGAATTCTTATAAATAATTGTCACAGTCAATTAATCGCTCACTAGAAAGAGCCCACTTGGTCACTAGTGTCTCATGTGGCAGTAGCATCCAACAATTTCCACGTCAGCTCAACATTGCAGCGCTCACTAAGCTGAAAGGTTGACCCTTCGCACGTAACCGAAGCTAATCGGTCGGCATTAATCAATGGAAAAAAGGCCTAGAGTAGGAATCAATCGTACAGTGCCCAGAACTCATTTAGATTTTACTGCACCAAAAACAACAAATCAGTCCCTGAATTATACCCCATGTTACAAAATTTTACCTATAAATTAACATAGAAAATTTTCTTCAAAATAAATAACCATTAGTTGCAAAATTGTCATTCCATGATTTCCATCTGTAAAACTCTATTAGGCATCTAAATAAAAAATGTAAAGAAAGCACCAAGTTACAGCTCGCACATTCGAGGTGATGACACCAACCACACTCCTAGCTTGGGTTAAAATTTAGCATCACTCTTTTAAGGAAATACAAAAAATGAGATGAATACATTTTTTTTTTTTTACAAAAGTGACTTAACAAAGTTTCAAAATCAATTTATTGTTGTATTAACTATTTAGTTTAATAAAAATTCATTAGATAGTAAAATAAAAATTCAATTAAAGTATTTTTATTTAACGTAGTTTAGAAAAAGAATATCTAATAAATGTTAAACATAGAATTTTGCACTTGTCGGTTAGACACTTAACGGATGTCTAGAAATGAAACAGCAATTTTACAACAGAAGCTTACCTTAAGGACAAATTTGGTATGTTCATTACTGTAGGGATAGTTTTGTAGTTTGAATATACTTTAGTGACAAACATTGAAATTACTAAAAAGAAAATCATCCATCCTTGGGCGAAGGCTTGCTCGAGTAAGGTCCAATGGTCCATGAAGCCACTGCCGCCGGCGCATGCATCAGCCTTTTCGTCTCTTCATTGCTATGAGTTTCGTCGGAATTGCAAAATCTGATAGGTACCAGCGCGAAGGAGCAATCTTTTTGCCTTAATTGTTCGTCCTTCTATCTGTTCCCAATCTTCAGTTTTTCCTAGTATTTTTTCCGAATTCTGGAAATTGCTTCTTGGTTTCCCCTGTTTCGCTGTTGGCTGTACCATCGCCAGCGGCAGCGGACCCTTTTAAAAGCAGTGAGCTCTCTTTATATTGTGCCTGCGGTCGTGCTGACATCTGAAGCTATTTAAAATGAAATGGGCAAACTTTTATGAGCTGCAGAATTGGAGTATATAATCTGTCCGAAACTGAAAAGAATTGAAAGATATGCTAAAAATTTTAACTTAATAGTTAGATCTTTATGGAGCTGGAAGGGGATCCCTGCCCCATTCCTGACCGGTACTAACACCTCAATTACACTTGCGTTTTAGACTTTTAGTTAAAGCTGGTGACAGTTCAGATGGATCTTAGGTGAAACTTGTGTCTCATCTGGTAACAGAGTTAGGACTGTTACGAATGATTACCCTGAACTTAAGTCTGGTGGTTTAGTTGTGCATAGTTCTAGTTCAGTGATCAAACAACAGATTGAGATGTGATGAATGGTGGTGTGATTAATACCATAAGCTCTTTAATGCAGGAAATGAAAGTACTGACAAAGGAAAATCATGCTGAGCCTTTCTCAGTCTCCTCCAGCTTCTTTACCGTACTACAATCCTTTCCACAGGAAATCTCCGCTTTCATCACCAGCATCTACAAAGAATTGTAGAAGTTTTGAACCATTAAGGGACCAGCTTATCCAATATGTTGATGGGGGTCACCTTCAGAAAGCAGTCTCCACTGTCAATCTTATGGCTAAGCGGGGGATCCATCCAGACCTCTTCACATGCTCTCAACTTCTCAAATCCTGCATCAGATCAGGCAGTTTCCATTTGGGTAAGCTTGTACATAACCACTTGATTCAATCTGGACTCGAGTTTGACTCAGTTACGTATAACTTGCTTATCAGCATGTACTCAAAATCTGGTCAATGGACTGAAGCTCATATGATATTTGAGAGCATGGGAAATAAGAGAGATTTGGTATCTTGGAGTTCTATGATTTCTTGTTTTGTGAACAATAATATGGAAGTTAAAGCAGTTTTGACATTTCTTGACATGCTGGAAGGTGGGTTTTGGCCTAATGAATACTGCTTTGCTTCAGTTATTCAGGCTTGTTCCAATGAAAATAACTTATCAATTGGGACGATGATACTTGGGTTTCTAATAAAAACTGGGTATTTTGATTCTGATGTGAATGTTAGTTGTTCATTGATCGATATGTTTGTTAAGGGAAATGGTGATTTGGAGTCGGCATATAAGGTTTTTGGTAAAATTTTGAAGAAGAATGTAGTTAGCTGGACTCTAATGATAACCAGATGTTCACAATTGGGCAGACAAAAGGATTCTATTGATTTGTTCTCGGATATGGTTTTAAGTGGGTACTTGCCTGATCAGTTCACTCTAAGTAGTGTTATTTCAGCTTGTGCGGAGTTAGGGTTGTTGTTTCTTGGGAAGCAATTACATTCATGGGTTTTTAAGTTAGGGATGATTCTAGATGTTTTTGTTGGATGTAGTTTAGTGGACATGTATGCTAAGTGCATGGTTGATGGTTCCATGGATTATGCTAGGAGAGTATTTGATAGGATGCCAAAACATAGTGTGATGTCCTGGACTGCAGTCATCACTGGATATGTTCAAAGTGGAGGCCGCAATGTGGAAGGTTTCAGACTTTTTTCCAAGATGGTTGAAGGCATGGTTCAGCCAAATCACTTAACATTTTCAAGTGTCCTCAAAGCATGTGAAAATCTTTCCGATTCACGTATGGGTGAACAAGTCTATAGCCTTGCAGTTAAAAATGGTCTTGCTTCAAATAGTTGTGTGGGGAATTCTTTTATAAGTATGCATGCTAAGTCTGGTTTGATGGATGATGCTCAAAAAGCTTTTGAATCTATTCTTAATAACCATTTATTTTCATGCACCAGAAAAGTTGATGCATATGCTAAGGACTTGCATCACGGGGAAGTTACCACTATCTTTCATGACATACCAAATAAGAATATCGAGGTTGATGCATTCGAATATGCTAGTCTTCTGAGTGCTGCTTCAAATGTTGGTGCTATTGGCAATGGTGAACAACTGCATGCTCACTTATTGAAATCAGGATTTAGATCAAACAACTACATATGTAATGCTTTAATATCCATGTATTCTAGGTTTGGAAACATTGAGGATGCTTTTAAAGTTTTTTGTAAGATGGGGAGTAGAAATGTTATATCTTGGACTTCAATGATCACAGGATTTGCCAAACATGGGTTTGCCACAAAAGCTTTAGAAATTTTCTATGAAATGCTGGACACAGGTGTAAAGCCAAATTCAATCACGTATATTGCTGTTTTATCAGCCTGTAGCCATGCTGGCTTGGTTTCGGAAGGATGGATGCATTTTAATTTGATGCTCAAGAAGCATGGCGTTGTCCCCAAAATGGAACATTATGCATGTATGGTTGATCTGCTAGGCCGATGTGGATCATTGGTTGAGGCCATGGAGTTTATAAGCTCAATGCCCCATGAACCTGATGCCATAGTCTGGCGGACGTTCCTTGGCGCTTGTCAAGTTCATGGTAACACAGAGCTTGGGGGACATGCTGCAAAACTGGTTCTTCGGCAGGATCCTAATGATCCCGCAGCCTATATTTTATTGTCTAACTTGTATGCTTCTGCTGGCCTGTGGGAATATGTGGCTGAGATTAGGAGAAGGATGAAGCAGGGGAATATGATCAAAGAAGCTGGGTGCAGTTGGGTAGAGGTGAAAAATAAGGTTCACAAGTTCCATGTTGGAGATACTTCACACCCTCAAGCAGAGGAGATTTATGATAAACTGGACGAACTGGCTTCAGAAATAAAAGTATTAGGCTATGTGCCCAATACTGATTTTGTGCTTCATGACCTGGAGGAGGAACTAAAGGAGCACTACCTTTTGCAACACAGTGAGAAAATTGCTGTTGCATTTGGTCTTTTGAGCGTATCAGAACCAAAGCCTATACGGGTGTTCAAGAACCTCCGAGTTTGTGGAGACTGCCATGAGGCTATCAAATACATCTCAATGGCCACAGGAAGAAAAATAATATTAAGGGATTCAAAAAGGTTTCATCATATTAACGATGGAACGTGCTCTTGCAATGATTATTGGTGATGAAGAGAACAAGTTAATGAGAATACTCAAGATTATTTGGTTGCTGCATTCACCTGTATTACTGAACCCATCTGAATGAAATTTGATTCTGACAAACTTACATCACACTAATTCATGGCAATGGTCATTGAGACTGCTACTCCAATTTCCTGTCTGACTTCTGTCTTGGAATGGAGCTAGAAACATGCAGGTCTCTAGAAAGGAGGTCTCTTTTGTTTTCTTTGTTTCTCAAATAGAGCGGTTATTGTTGGTAACTTGGTATACTGAAATATAATGAATCTTATTTGTACGGGTAATGTGGTTCCATAATCTCTTACATATCTAACCTTGAGGTATGCATGCCTCTTGATCCATTCGCTTCTGTTTCCAGTTTTCAGCAATGATTGTTTATATGGATTTGTGTTGCGATGATGTATCTTCCTACCGGTTGACATGGAGATTACATGTGCCCGAAAAATCACAGGCTTTTGCAGTTCATTAGTTCTTTCTTCAGCCATGGATGTCCTGAGTTCATTTAACACGTTTGATAAAACATGAATGTTTTTTTTTTTTCATTTCCAACGTTACAAAGTGGTTGCTTTGTTACAGCAATATAGTTATGTTTATGGCGTATTAATGACTAGAAACTTCTGTTAGTGGAAGCTCAAGGAAATCTGCTGTTTATAGGCTACATGAACCTCTCTGAACTGAGTTGCAGTTCTGCAGTACTTTGGATTGGACTGTGGCTCATGTTATTATATGAACTGCTCTACATAGATTGCAATGCTAGTACCCAATCTGAATGCTACTCCTGATTGATGTCTGTTCTCGATGGTTTCTTGCTAAGCCACCCAATATGCTCATGCATGATATGGCCTACATATAGATGTGGGTCTAATTTTTTTTTCCTGAGCTCTTCGAGTTCGCCACTCTCTCTCTCTCTCTCTCTCTCTAGACTCTCTGTTTTTTTTTGTTCCCTTTCAGCAGGGAAGCGGCAGGAGTGGGTGTGCCTATTTTGTTGCTGTTGCTTGAAGAAAAAGTCTGTCTTCGACTGTAGTTCGGAAGTTTAGATCAGAACCATTTGGCTCATTTTACATTCTCCCTAGCTTTATAACTAGTTTATTGAAGAGGACTTGAAGTCTTGAACTATTAAGCTCACGCTTGCGTGCAAAGCCCAATTCTTTTCAAGGTATGAGTTGAATCGCTATTGATTGGTGGTGAAGAACTTATTGGGCTCCAAAAGTTTACAGAATTTTTAAGTGCGAACTTGCAACAAAATCAAGTAAGCAGGTTAACCAAGCAGCGAAACAGGGACGCCCTTCAGCAAGCGAGAAACCGACACATAGGAGAAAAACTCTTCTTCTGCAGCACCACTTAGCCGCAATGGAAGAAATGATTACAAGGCATCTCCCATGCATCTATGTGAGAAATCCTACTTTGCCGACACCGCTGTCATTCAATCGTCATTACCTCTAGATCGAAGCTTTCCGACTAATTGTCGCCTTGAGATCACACCTTCTCTGGCCAACCATCATCATCGGATCTCACCATTTTTTATTGCACCAACACTTCTCATCTTCGGATCTCACTGTAGCCGCTTGCTTCCAAATTACATTGTTTGTCGCTTGCCTTCAGATTGCTTTGATTAGGGCTCGCCTCTGGGTTGTGCCGTCATCACTCTCCTCTAGATCCACCAGTTATTGCCTCCAGATCATGCCAATTATCTCCTCAAGATCGTGTTGGTCTATGCCTCCTATACGCCTCAACTGGTGGCACTCCAAGCTATAGAAGGCTACTCCTCACTCGTCTATGCTACCTGATGATGCGCAGAAACAATTAGAAGTATTTAAGATGAGATACAAAAGTGTATAAAACAATAGCTAAAAGTGTCTGAAGTACCAATAAAAGTGTATAAAATAATATGCATACAGTTTGTTCTATTTAGATAATATGCATACAAATATCTTTGAGTTGTATTTCAGGTCACTAATTTTTTTTTAAACATTTATTCAGTACTTTATACACATCTCTACGTTGGCTTTTAGGTTAATGGCTTTTTTGGCATTTACACAGTTATTTAAGCACATCTCCAAATTTAGGTCAGTGACTTTTTTTAGTTGTATTTTAGATTTGTTGTTTTTTTTTTTTTTTGCATTTATTTAGTTTTTCAGACACATCTCTAAGATGGATTTCAAGTGTGGATTTTTTGGCATTTATATAATCCTTTAGATAAATCTTTATAGTATTTCAGACACATTTCGACACATTTTGGTAATTCATTAGACACATCTCAACAGTCCTTCACACACATCTCTAGACAGGTTTGGGTTGAACTTTGACTTAACTTTTTGGGCATGACAAATTGGATCACTAACTACATGATTTTCCTCCCTATTTTCACAATCTAGTGGTGTGATGAGAAGGTGTCGCTTGAGTGGTTTGCAAAGATGACCACCAGCCTCGGTCAAAGTTGAACAGTGAAGGTTGTGTCGTGAGATGACAATGGTATTCAATAGCGGCTAGATTTGACATACATATGTATGTATGTATGTATGTATGTATGTGTGTGTGTGTGTGTGTGTGTGTATTTCTTTGAAAAATTATGATGGTCATCTTGTGTTTTATATTAAACCCTTAAATTGATATCTCAAATTGAAATAACATAGAAGTTGTGAGATCAGTCATGAAATTTTTTCATATTCACTTAAATTACTTCGCTTTCTAGACCAATTACTCTTGAGTCATTTTGCTTTCGATCTCTTTACCCTAGACTACTTTCTACGACACAATCATCATGTTTTTTCATTTATAAGTCATGTGAAACTGAAAATTCATGACATTAACATATTTCATGTTTCGATACTGAAGAATACGGTCTTAAAGACTCAGCTTTCCATGTTGAATGTTATACCAATTTTGAAATTACTAGAGGGAAGTAAACTGGTTAAGATGGAAAGTATTCCACATGCAACTATTTTAAACCATTTTAGTAATAACATGTTAAACTATTTTGAATATGTTTAAGTACATATATTTAAATGCTAATTTAATTGTATATTATGTTGAATATTTTTATAAACTGGTTATGGATGTAATTTTATTGAATTTTGGTGTTGTTATAAGTATATGATATAAATTGAAAAACCCGAAACTAGAACTGAAAAACCCAGAACTATGATTATGATTCTGTTCAATTTTTAGTTCTCCGGTTGAGTGGAAAAATTTTGGAATCGAAATCATTTTGAGTTGGTTCGGTTCCACCATAAAGCCGAATTAACCCGAATCATACTCACTCCTAAGACTTAGTAATGTCATTGACAACAAATGCCCATAGAAAGTATAAATTATTAAAAGTCTAGATTAGGGGTACGATGGTTATTATCTAGGTATAGAAATATTAAGAGTCTATTCATTTAAATTTAAGTCAACTTAATCTAAAATGACTTATTTTTATTTTTATATCTTTTTATTTGGAGCTAACTTTATTTAAAAGTCAATATTATGTAAGTGTAATAATTCATTGAAAATATAATTATTATAATCTTACTAAATTTTTGTAAATTTTTCTTTTTTAATGTCTAAAACTTGGAAAATTTACTTTCATATAGATTATTACATTTATATAATATTAAATTTCAAATAAAATTTGTTTCTGACAAAAAATTATAAAAATAAAAATAATTAATTTTAAATTAAATTGATTTAAATTAAAATAAATTAACCCTAAATTAGAAAATTTGCAAGGAATGCTATCCATATCATATGGTAGTACATCTTTCTTCTTTTTAGCATTTAAAATTTTTACAAGGCGTATGAACTACAAAGATGTATCTACAACTATAAAATATATTGTCGTTAGTTTCTTGTTCGCCTCCTTGATCGTTCTTTCTACAACGATAGCTTCTTTTGGGTGTAACCGCGACGTCTTACGCAAGGAGTCTGTCCCTGTTATGGTCAGTCAATTTCTTTTCCTCCGTCTTTTTCTTCCTCTTGGGCTGCTTGTTTGTCTTTTCCTACAACTAATATTGTGAATTTGGTTTTTCTGCTGTTCTGTATCTCGAGGGAAATTCATAGGGTTTTTGGGTGATCATTTGGTCTTTTTCCCAGAAGTTGTGGGTGCTTACTGGCTTCGTAGTGAATTTTGCTCTGTTTCTTTTTTTTTTTTTCTTTCTTTAATTTTCGTTAATTTCCATGGCTTCTTCTGGGTCCAGGTTTTATGGTGGTTTTGGAAACCTAGATGAACTGCAAATTAGCAAATTAGTTAGTGCAAAGTGAAATTTATGGAGTTGGATTTGGTAGGCTCCGAAGAAAGTGGCATGGAAGTGGATTTGGTGCCCAAGAAAGAACCGGAGAGTTGTAGATGGAGTGAACTGGAGGAGAGGAGCAAAAATGCTGAAGCTAAGTGCTTGGAGTTAGAAAGGGAGATTGAATTACTCCGACGGCGGTTAGAGGAGTCAGAAAGGGAGAAGCTTGCTCTTGAGAATGAACTGAAAGTATCAAAGAGGGGGAATTGTGAACTGGGCCAGCAGATTGGAGGAACGATGGAAGTAGATGCTAATATGGCGAAGGATGAGGATAAAGATATAGTTTTTCAGCTTCTGGCTGAGAACCATGTGTTGGAATGCGAGAAGAAATATGCTGAGAAAAAGTGTAAGGATTTGGAGTCCCTGGTTGAGCAACTAAAGAAGGTTATGGTTTTGGCAGGTCCAATGCAGGCTACGGTAGAGAACAGACATATAGGATTGTGTTTGCCTGACCTCAATTTTAATGATGCAACTCCGAAAGAGCAATTCAGCAAAGCTGAATTGAAAGATGGCTCATGCCCTTCAGTCTGCACAAGGAAGTTTGTGGATGCAGGGATTTTGTGTGATTCCATTAGTGAAGGTATAGGAGATTTGCAAGCACCAGGTATTACTTATAACCTTCTTCTCCTACCTACATAATATTTTTTGTATCTAAAGTTGGGATATAAACTCTCCTAGTTTCTATATGATGGTGAAGCTCATTCTCGTGTTATTACAGATAGCATTGGTCGCTCCCATTCCTACCTAGTGTCCTTACCATATCTGTTCTTTCCCCTCCCCAGTCCCCTCTTTTAAAATGCTGGAGATTTTTAATTACTTGTTTCTATTCAAAAGTTTATTTGAAGGTATTTGTTTATGATGAACACGCATCTATGCATGTAATTGACAGTGGTGGCAAGCAACAAGACAATTTCCTTTAATTCATTCTTGCATCAAATGTTCTTCTGTTTACACTTTTCAGGTACTCTATTTGTGGCAGGGAGTGGAAATGGGACACCTTATATTGGCACCCATTTTATTAAGAGAGGAAATGCATGGCTGGGTTCTGATTGTCAGCTGAATGAAAGCAGAGTCAGAAAATATCTGGCATTTGAAGAAGAGGGAAGCCGCTCTAAAAAATTGGCTCCATCAACTCCTGGTGGCTCAAGGCTAACTTCAAGCATAAATAATATTCTTGACAGCGATGATGAACCTGAGTTCCACGAAAAGTTGCATTCTGAGAATGGTCAAGGGAATGAGAATGGTAAATGTAAGACTGATTCTTTGTTGGAGGAAACCAGAGAAAGTGAGAAGAGAGTAAGGGATGTGACATGTCAAAGCTCTGAGGAGATAGAGGATTCTTTAGAGGATCAGGTGCCACCTCACTTAACCCCGAGAAGAAGACGAGCCCATAAGATTGTTGCTAGTGAATCGGAGTCCGAGAATGATGATGATGGTGGTGGTGATGATGATGATGATAATCTTCCAATATCAGAACTCTTCAAATCTCGTATTCAGAAAGAGAGCTCTAATGATGCCAGTAGGAAGCTTCATGTTGGCCAGGTGGATCTGACTCTTCCAGGCTCCAAAAATGTCTGTAGTAGCTTTAAGAGGAAAAGACTGCGGAGACGACTAGTGACAAACAGAGAAGGTAAAGCAAGCAGTACTTTACCAAATAATACAACCAAATACTGCCAGGGAGTCCCTAACACTGAAGAAATTGAAGATGATGATTCAGAAGAAGGTTCGGCGGAGAATGAGGATGCTAGCTTGAAGGATTTCATCGTAGATGATGATTGCAGTGAGCAAGAAGATGTTTCAAATGGTGATGCTGGCACTGAACCAGTGGATGCCTCAGAGGACAGTGATGCTCATACTGACAATGACTCACAAGATGTGTCAGATGCTGATGTTAACTATCCTGAGATTTTGAGTCGAATTAGAAGGAAGAAAGTTGATAAATCAGAGTGGAAGTTTGAAGCTGACATGCTAACAGCTTTTGCAGAGTGTCCCAAACTGTGCATGAGAGCTGTTTGTGCTCTTTATCGCCAACAAACTTCTGAAGAAAAAGCTTGCAAGGAATCTATCTTTCAGAATGGGCGAGGCTTTAGTAAATTTGACGCTGTCAGGTTACCCTGAGTGCACTTGCAAACTTGCACTCGTTTTATTACTTGCTCTCTAGAATGTCTAAAACATTTGTGCTGTCAACTGTTCTGCTTGCTGAATTCTTTGATTTTGCTCGTACAGTGGCTCAACTTTGGCTCATTTTCTTTTGGATGGGGATCCAAATGCTGACCTACAAAAATCTGTAGAGGAGTTGGAAGTTGTGTATCATGGAAACGGTGTTGAGTTATGCGGCAAATTAGCAAGACATTACTCGAATCAACTCTTTGAAATCTACAAGAACAAAGAGGATCCATATTTTCATCCAAGTAACACAGCTGCAGAACTTTAGCAATTGGCAAATTCCCCGAGTGTTGCCGCTGTTCCTCATTGTCCCATATAAGTATGTAAATTACTACGTTTTGCCTTTTTTTCTGTACTTTTGTTGTCTTTTAACCAAACCGTTGGGGCTGATGAAGTCGGAAGTTGTGTCTAAGCTAACACGGCACTACAGAGTGGCAGTGTTTAGGGTTGGTTAGTGTTGGGAATTAGGTTGAACTGATGTATATTATCTGCCAATGAATCAAATTATGTGTTCGGTAATCCTAATTAAAAGGTACATTGTCCTCACCTATATATATTATTAATCCTGAAAAAGTACATGAGCTATGCAACCTGGGACATCTGAGAATCTATGCTCTCGCTATAACTGGTTTCTCCAGAAATCTCTTCCAGAGACATTCCCTTGGTTTCTGGCACCAAAAATGTTACACCAAACCCTAACATATTCGCAAAAGCGAAAAACATAATGGCCTTCTCCATTCTTCTCACATCTCCATCACTTGTGTATTTCGTCACATAGAAATTGCCAATCACCGCCCCCAGTTTCCCGGCTGCCGCGCTCAATGCATGGCACGTGGACCTTACCCTTGTCGGGAACAACTCCGCCGGCAGCACAAATGTGGTGCAGTTGGGGCCGGCATTGGCAAAGAACAAGGTTATCCCGTATAGGAACCCGAACAAAAGCTTGTGATCCTTTATATAGTTATACTGCACGCCAAGTATCAACATGAAGAGAGACATCATGAAGAACCCCACCCATTGAATGAGAAACCTTCCTAGATGGTCGATCAGTAGCATCGCAAATAAATACCCCGGGAATGTCCCGAATACCGCCAACATGAGCATTGCACCGGAGGTCTCGAACACTTCCTCGACTGCATTCATCTCCTCCCTAGCCCGAGTTAACTTGAACGCCGGGAGGACGTCATTCTGTGTCAAATTCATGGTATAATACGATAGATCCAGAATGAACCAAGCCGTCATTGTGCCAAGCAGGTGGACTCCGTGTTGGTGGAAGAACTGGTAGGAGAGTAGAGGATAGCTGTTAAGGGCTCTAAACCTCTGCACCCTGTCTTGGTCCGGATCAATGCTTACGTCCAAGACGCGGCTCATGTCAGCCGCTGCCTGCTCGCCATTTCCTTCGATCAGTGCCGTGTAACGCGGTGTTTCCGGAATCTTCATCCGCCAGTACAATGTAAAAATTGCCGGTAAAGCGCCTAACATCAGCACGATCCGCCACAAATAATCCACCTCCGGCATTACCTTAAATGCGCACTTCTCTTTGGCGCTGGGCGGGTAGGCACCAAACTTCCTGAATATGAATGAAACAACAAATGAAACTAAGCATGCGAGTACGATCCCGACTCCTTGAAGCGCAAAAACGGCCGCCATAAAAGCTCCCCTGTTCTTCTTGTTGGAATACTCCGCCATGATGGTGGCGGAGAGAGGGTAGTCACCGCCAATGCCGAAACCAAGCCAGAAGCGGAAAAAGCCAAGGGTTCCGATCACGGACTCTCGAGTGGATCCAATATTCGGGAGGCCCGACCCGATGGAGCAGATGATCATCAAGACAAGGGTGATTCCGTACACTTTCTTACGTCCGAGCTTGTCCCCAAGCCAACCGAAGGTAAGTATGCCGATTACGGAACCGATAAGGGCCATTCCGGTGACCAAGTTGTGGATATTCTGGGGAAGCTTGCCTGGCTCGCTGGCGGCGTTAGAGTCATGGCAATAGTAGAGGCGACCGAGGAGTTTGGCGACGGTGGAGATGGAGAAGAGGTCGTAGGCGTCGGTGAGAAAACCGCTGCCGGCAATGACGATGGTGGTGAAGTGGTACCACTGGGTTCGAGCAGTGTCTAAAGCGTACAGGATAGATGGAAGGTTTGAGGCCATCTTTTCCTCTTTTGGTAGCCGGCCGGTGACGAGTTTTTCGGTTATGTCCTCGTCGGTTTCTTTCTTTATAGACAACTACGTTCATAAGAAATTAAAATTTGAAGGGGATTTAATTTGAAGTAATTACGTCGAAGACGATAGATTCTGAAGTTTACTATAGGCGAACAGGATATTCTAAGGGTACTTTATTATCTGATTGGTTTGGATTATTGCCAGGAAATTTCGTATCTAAATGACATCGAAAATGGTTGCTGTTGTGCCTGAACCACTATTGAGACAATGAGATTTTCTCATCGGATGAATTGCGTCATTTCTCCTTAAACTATAGCTTAAATGGTAAAATTATCTATAAAGTAATAAATATAGTATTTTTTTTTTCAAAATAAATATAGTAACTATTTTATTAAACTAATCATTCATTGCAAAACTATAGACAAATTAATTGCTGATTAAATCAAGATTGTCAAGATGAGTATCCTATCCAGAATCATTTTTTACCGTGTAAAGTTGGATTGTAAATTGTAAGATTTTACCAAAAGCTCAAAATTTGTTATTTAAATAATATAATTTATGTAAAAGAGTAATTATATTAGAAACTTAAGTAAAGTTTAAATGTCATAGGAATGGTATGACACAACTATTGATATAATAAATTACTTTGGTCTATTGAATATTTTACTTTGGTCTTAAACCTATTATAAAATTATTTTGCCTTGGTCCTGAAATGATGAATCCATTATCAAAATAATTGTCTCACATAAGCTTTAAAAATTCTAATTCAAATAGTTGGTAATTGTCTTCCAGTAAAATTAAAATGTATAATAATTTTTTTACAGTAAATAGATAATTTAGATTAATAGTTTCTTCTTCATAAATGAAATAAATTCAACTTACAGAGAAGAAAAATTGGTAATCTGAATGTCTATTAACTGTAAAAAAAATCATTATATATATTAAATTTACTATAAGACAATTACAGAATAATTTAAATTATACTCTAAAAAGTTGCCATCAGAAAGTTGCCTTGAGTTAATAAATTGTGTCCAATTGGGAACCAAAATGAAATGTTTTTAATAGATTTATAATCAAAATGAAACATTCTTAATAAGTCTATAATCAAAACAGAACATTTAATAAACTAGGATGAAAATGGAAAGATAATTAAAAGTTAGAGATCATCTATACAATTTACCTCCAATAAAAATTAGTTCAGAATAGGGTTTGTAGGATTCTTCGATCCCACAATCATATGTTCCTCTCACGATCCTGTCATGTTTTCGAGCCAATAACATTTTGATAAAGTTTTTTATGTTAGGATCATAAGATTATGCAATTCTACGATTAAGATCATGATTTTAACAATCTTGATTAAGATGCTATACTGTTACCATGTGGGATTTTTGTTATAGTTCACTTGATTGAAAATTTTTAGAAGTCATTTAAAGTGTTTATCGGTTTATCGGAACTTTATATAAATTGGAACTCATCATTTTGAGAAGTCAGAAAAATACTTATAGTATATTTTTGTAAAAGAAGAAAAAATTACTTTATGAATTACTTTATAAGTTGTGAACAAAAAACTTCTTCAAAAACTAGTTACTTTTTAAATAACTATATTTAAGGTATAATAGTCAAATAATAGGGGCACTAGATTTCAAATTGACATTATATTTGGAAGAGAAGAAAAAAGTCAAATGAAAACTATGTTTTTTTTTATTACTGTGAAACAAATGTAGCATGGGAACATAAGGTTAACATTGTTTAGTTTTGTTCGTTCAAGACCTACGCACATGACGTTTTCCATTCATGGATAATTGCGAGCATATATTCAAGGACCGATAGTGTAATTAATTTTTATGGATAAACTATACACATGTCTCTCAGTAAAGTACAAAATTAATTAAATGTAATATCCAACTTTTTTCTTTTAAATGAAAATAAAAAATAAAAAAAACATCGATTGGTTATTAAGGGTCCATGAGGATCCTTGTTATGTAAGATGAGAGCCAACAAGCATGCCTTTCTTATTCAACCCGAGATTTTCTCACGGTGGAGTACATTTGAGACTCTAACAATCTCTTACTAAGAACTGTTATAATCCACCTCGGACTACGCTGTTGAGCGTAATAGTTCATGCTCCTTCTTGGTTCTTGTCCTTCCTTGATTCATCCATGTCTCGAGTAAGGGAACATACCTTGTCATGGGGTTCAAGATAGTTCTTTTGAACCTCCAACTTTTCTTTCCTTTCAGGTGTCTCTCTTCCTTAAAAAATCTGAAGGTATGCTTTCACTTGATCCCATTCTTACAATAATTTCTTCCTACATTTAATGAGTACATAGCCCACTTACTTTCTTTATACTTAGTGTGTAGGGTCAAGCTTAAGAGTATCCATAATCACTCTTATTGAACTTACAGAGCATTTAACAAAATCCTTGACAAAATCCTTACACCACCACTTGGGCAATTACGTCCTCTTAGGTGCATCGTGGCTTTACTTCACCTAGGCACCCTTAAGGCAGCCACCTTGACTTTTCTAAGTCATTCTTACTTATTCTAGGCCTTATTTATGCTTTGAGATCCCATACTTACCCTTGGTTCTTTGGACTCAAGACAACCTTCCACTTGGCCTAGTTTCAGGCTCTTAACTGGAGAGCGAGCAAATTCGTTTTAATTTAAATGAATTGGTTTACTTTTACTTTTATATTTTTTTTTACCTGAAACCAATTTCATTTGAAAATTAATTTTATGCAGATGGAATAATCAATTTGAAAGTAAATTTTTATGATATTGTTAAATTTTTATAAATTTTTCTTTTTTAATGCCTTACACTATAAAATTTCATAAAAATTTAGTAAAATTACAAAAATCCTTATCAAAATCCTTACACAACCACTAGGACAATTAGGTCCTGTTAGGTGCATCTTGGTTTTGCTTCACTTAGGCATCCTTAAAGCAACCGCCTTGACTTTTCTAAGTCATTCTTACTTATTCTATGCCTTATTTATGCTTTGAGATCCCGCACTTAACCTTGGTTCTTTGGGCTCAAGACACCCTTGCATCTGGCCTAGTTTCATCTTCTTAACTGGAGAGTGAACCAATTCATTTTAACTTAAGTCAACTGACTTATTTTTACTTTTATATCTTTTTTGCCTGAAACAAATTTCATTTGAAAGTTGATATTATGTAGATAAAATAATTCATTTGAAAGTAAATTTTCATGATATTATTAAATTTTTATGAATTTTTCTTTTTTAATTCCTTAAACTATAAAATTTCATAAAAATTTATTAAGATTGCAAAAATTATATCTTCAATGGACTATTGTAGCTACATAATATTGGCTTTTAATTAAAATTAGTTTCAAGTAAAAAAAAAATGTAAGAATAAAAATAAACCATTTTGAAGTCAATTAACTTAAGTTAAAACTAGTTTACATACCCAGCGTTGTAGCGGGATTTCAAGCTATATTGAGGTTATAAAAGCATATATGTTTAGATGTTATAGAAATATTATTATGAACAATATTACAATAAAACCAATGATTTTCAAAGTATTAAATTCTTTCAAAATTTTATTGGGCCAACAAATTTATTCATTATGTCAAACTTTATTAATGATTAAATTTATTAATTAAAAAATTTTTCAAACATCGATTGTACAATATATATATATATATAATTAAATTTATGAATTTCTCTAGCAATAATAAAATATTACTACCTCCGTCCCATTTTTGTTGAAACATTTGTCTGGGTATGGAGATTAAGGTGTATGTAATTTGTGTTATTTTTTTATGTAGAAAAAGTTTAAATAATGATTAAAAAAGGAAATTTTTTTTTTGGTTTTATGCAGTGAAAGATTGAGTGGAGATTAAAAAAAGAGTATTTGTTGGATTTCATGTAAAATGATAATTTAATTGTTTAAACTTTTCCAAAAGAGGAAACATTTCAACTTTTTGGGACTTCCAAAAAAAGAATACGTTTCAAGTAAATTGGGACGGAGGAAGTATAATTCAAATTAGAATGATTATAATTACTTTCTTCTAACTTCAATTTCAAAGCATACAAGTATAATGGATATTGAATATAAAACAAATATCTAACTAATGCCCTAAAAACTTCACCAAATAAAAGTTATCAGTAGCTTTTTTCTCTTGATTTCTATCCATGTTGTTATTGAAGTCAATAACATTGTTTATACATCGAAACCACTTTCTATAAGCTCTTCCATCCATACATTTTAACTTTTTGATGTGACTATCTTATAACAAAATTTTGTCATTTAGAGCAGGAGTGTGATTTTCTCATGATTTTTTTTTTTTTGCATACAGACATATGTAATATTGTAAAGCAATTGATTTAGATATAGATGGATAGTTTTTTTATTTAGAGCAACTATAATATATTATTGTGTATTTTTTGTGGAAAATGACTGATGAATGGGTAAAAGCACGCAAGAAAAAAAAAGAAATGCAGGAATTTTTTTTAAAACCATATATATGTTGGTACAACTATATTTATGAAACAACACCAAGAAAAAAATAAATACTCATTCTTTGATCATTATGTTTCAATATGTGCATAATGTCAGGCTAAGAACAACTCTAGTGCTAATTAGTCATATCAACATTTTTATCTTCCAACATTTTTTAGGAAGAAAATAGTAGAATGAATTAAATCTAAAAATTATAGCAAACCTAACCAAAAGAATTATATTTAAATAGTCAGATAATTCCAGGGTGACTTAAGAATTTTTTTTTTTAAATCTTACCAAAATTATTATATTTAAGTAGTTATAAATTTTTTGCAATTAAAGCTAGAGCTAGTGTCCAAAAAAATTATTACAAGAATACAAATGGCCGACGCTAACAATAAACAATGCAAGAACCATAGTGCGATGGAGGAAGAAGTAGAGGTCAAATAGTCTATTAGCAAGGTATTAAATACTGTTACTACTAGATATAATATCCCTTAATTTCACATATGCCACTTAATTTCAATATATACCACATGGTATACCGTATCGTATACTTTTATCATTTTCACAAAAAAAAATTAAAAAAATTATTTTAAGATAAATAAATTAAATAATATTTTGCACCTTTTTATATGTATTCTAACTTTTCACATTATAATTTTTCAAATATAAATAAAAATAAATATGGAAGATGATATTTTTAATAGAAAAAATATAAAAAAATTTTGTATAGAGAGAAAAATAAATATTACTCAATAAAAAACTAATTTATTGATACATGAGAAAAATGAACAATACTCTAATAACAATAATAATAATATATTTTCTAATACCACATTAAATTTCTAGGTGGCTCAAATTATCTTTCTCTTCTATGGCTATCATATCTCTAAGACAAAGTTTCATATTATAATAGCAAAAGAAAATGTAACCAAAAAATAAAAGTGAATACTTATATTAAAATATGTTTATAAATTATATTTTACTACTTTACATATTTATGTATGATATTTTTCTATAAATAGAAAACCACGGAACAAACCCCATAATATTTTATGGTATATCGTAGTATTATGACAAAATGTACATAAAAGTTGACCTGTATGTAAAATGCTGAGAAATATCACATTATACTATAGTATTTAACGTGAAAAATGATAAAAATGTGAAAATATTTGTACCACATTCCCCTTATCAATCTGTATAAAGTGATATACAATAGTATTAAAGACCATGTTCATTACTTAGCCAGCAGGAATGCATTCCACTGTTCGAGACTCTGAAATCTTTACAATAATTGTAAAAATTCTTTTCTTTAATTCATACTTTGCAAGAAAATTTTAAGTTTATATGAAATTAGAACTAATCTCAAACCATATACATG